>KV441636.1:1710480-1982047 GCA_001644535.1 Pyrenochaeta sp. DS3sAY3a
CATGGTGAGAGGTTGCATGTCGAGTGCAGAGTGGCCGTACGGTTGGACTTGGGCATCCGCACGTTGCTGACTGATGCAAGAAGGGATAGTAGAGTACGCCCAAGAAGGGACGCCGGTCTGATATCACTGCGCTGTGCAAGTCGAGGCCACTGCTCGGCTATAGATCCGGTGAGATCGAGACATGTGCCGTATGGTTGTCGTGTTCGTGAACACCTAGTTAGTCACCTAGAGTGTGGGTAGCGGCTGCAATGTACGCTACGTGCCAGAATTCCGTCGCCGTGCATCGCATTCAATGCCTTGTTCGTAGTGCAAGGAACACAAGCACTCGACGGACTGCTAGATCCCTCGCTGGCTTAGTGATCAACATGCGATATCCGAGACAAATCGGCAAGCTCATCTGTACTGTAGTCATACCCGTAGCCAAGGCGCAAGACACCATGTCCAGTTGACAGCTCGAACGGGAAGCATAGGACATGTGTTCAGCATGTTAGCTTTCACCAATAGCCCGGCAGCAAGTCACTTAAGCTCGGGTGGATTTAGCGAACGGAAACTTTACTTGTATGTGCATGGGTAGCCCCCACTCCTACGCCTCTACTCCCTGAGCCTAAGGTCTTAGAAGAGATGCGGATGCTGGTTTCCATTGCTCTTGCCTTTTAGGTTTACCCTGGCGTAACCTGACGTGGTAACAATAGGCGAATCGATCGGTGAAAGGCTGGCTCTGCAAGGCCTGGTCCATGTTTAGCGTTTTGTCGAACTGGAGACTGCACGCCCCAGCATCAGCATCGTTTCGCTTTCGGATTAACCGTTTGTGGTATTCATATATCATGCTTCGTTCTATCTATGCTATTGGTGGAATTGCTATAAATAATGGAGAGGTATCTTGAAAGAAAATTATATGCTTCCCAAAGGAGACTTTTCGCCGGTTCCATAGAGGGTGTTCTGATGTGTGCACGCCAATCGCAATCGATAAAGGGGGTATAATCATTTTGAATATCGTGACGACGTCAGAAAAAGATCTATAGAAGGAAAACTTTATGGCCAATGATGTTTGCGAATGAAATGGTGTCAGGTCGGTCCACTTTACGATTACAAATGTGTGTGATTAATCAGAAAATCCCATGCGCCAAATCTGTGTATGTATGCGCGATGTATTTGTGTGATTACCTGAATATGGCATGCGGAACGTGTCCTTGATAGAGAGTATTCCACAGACGTAGTATTATCCAGATTGCTGGTGTGGCGATGAATGAGTCTGACTGTGTTACCAAGTTCTGACAATGCAACTCGGAGTCGTCTAGTTTGGAAGGGCGGTTGTGTTCTGCCATCGTATGTTTAAAATTAGGATTGCGCACTGGCATTTCTCGTGCATGTCTGAATACAAGATAGGGGCGTCGTATTCCAGGCACCATTACCCTGTTCTCCAAGACTTGGTAGCGTATTATGCCTGTAACCTTCAGATCGGTCGCGATGGTGCCAAGAGCATTCAAAACGATTGTTGTGGAATCCACCCATTCGCTTCGGTGGAATATCGAGCGCTGATGGCGAACTCGGGCCCGAAGGCCCCGTATATTGTGGTGCTGGTGATGGTATTGCCTCTTCCTGTGGCGAGTGTGTGGCGAATATTGATAAGTGATGGATAAAGTGCCACCACTTCTTGGAGAACGCGTAGACTAGGATGTGGAGTGGCCAAGAATCGGATTTAGACCAAATACTGCGTGAGCTTGACTTGGACGTCTGATTTTGGCTATCTGATGAAAATTCGCAGGTGTATCATGGCTGGCTCAGCCGGTGTTGTGAGGAAGACTTTCCACTTTGGGTCATTTTGATAGCACTCCTTTCAGCCTCCTCCTACTGTTTTCTGTGCTACATCCTCCAGTTTGCTACCTGATTCCACTAATTGCCGCGCTGCAAGCTGAATGGAAATACTTTCTTGCCGCATTGACTGCAGCGCTGTTTCGAGTGTTTGAGTGCGAGACCGGAGGCGGCTGACTTCTGCGCGAAGGACGTTGATTGTTTCTGCTTGGGACGACGAACTTGCAGTTGCAGGATTGTGGACAAGGACGATGGATGGAGTGCCCGGACTAGCAGTGGCATGAGGTTCTGCGTCTGGTGTTGGTTGTTCTGTGCCCGTCACCATAGCTTCTTCGAGAATTCGAATCCGTTGTTCCAACTCCGTTCTCTCTGCTTCCCACTTCTTCTTGTCTTCAGCACCCTGAGCTTGGAGTCTGTTAGCCATCTCCATTATCCTCATGTACTGTGCCCCATTTGCAACCAGTTGACGTCGTGCTTCGTCCCTACTCTGTTGCAGGTCTTCCACTTGGCTTTCCATCATTGCGACCTGCCCCTGTAGTTTCTCTTTCTCGTCAGTGAGACTGTTTATTTCGACGTCGCTGACCTCGAATTTCCTTTCAAGAGTGGCACACTTGGTCCTCTGACGTTCGAGCTTCTGGAGTAGACTATCATATTCGCGTTGTAGGGTCTGAAAGGCGAGGGTTTTGACACTGATCTGATGTTGAAGATCCTGAAGATGGGCACTCTGTGCCGAGGTTTGCGCAGTGATAGCAGGCGGCGATATTGAGGGGAGATTCGGGACGTTGACGTTCGGAAAGTTTAGTGACGATGGGGAAGGTAGGATAGCCGAGCGCATGGGTTGTGGAGCCTGCATGGGCGATTGCGGAGGCATGAATACGGAACCAGAAGACGAAGTAGTGTGATGCGGAGAGTTGCCCAATGGGGTGGTTTCGCTCCCGTACGGGTTTCTTCGATTGTCGTCTGGAACCATTCCTGGATGGCTGAAAGTAGTGAATCCATGATGAACAGTAGGATATTGTCGGTTTGGCGGTGATTGTTCCTCGCGCTCCTCGAGGTGGTGCTGGCCTCTCCTCATGCTCGGCGACGCGTCAGGCTGAGACTGCGTCTCAGGACTACGTGATGATCGTTGCTCTATATGCACGTCAAGGTTGCGATTAGTCCATTGCACGAGATCAAGCGCCCATTGCAGTGCCTCTTGAGTGCTAAGGTGGCTAGGCTCGAGTAGCTGTCAGAGCGTATCAGCGCCATAAGCATCATTAAAAGTGGAGGATGAAGTTACTTAAGGCACGAGCAAAGTCACTAGAAGGGGTAACTTACTTCGTCAGATGAGTGATGCTCTGTCCGTGTTATGATTCTCACCTTAGTATCGAGTAACGTCAAGTCCGAGGCGAGTTCGCGCATTAAAGTGCGAGTGTTCAAGCACTCTTGGCCCTGGCAGATGGATGGACAACAAATCACTGCCCCTGCTGCATGAGGCGCCGGGTCAGTGCCGAAATGAGCACGGTGCACGTCGGTACCAATGGGTGGGGGGAGTGCTTCCAATTCAAGAGTCCGAGGATAGACTATTGGGCGTTCTGTAATCGGTTCAGCTCAGAACACGGCTTCAGAAAGGGGTAAGAATGGGTATCTGACGATAAAATGGGTAAAAAGAGTCGCGCGCTAACTGGACTCACAGTCCGCGTTTTCGCTTGACGCGCTAATACTTGAATGGGTTGAGGAAAGATGGTCATACCTGAGTAATCTTGGGATTCTGGCCATTGGGGATGCTGAAAAACATTGAATAAGGATTGAGATCTTGGTCTCGTTATGTCTGCTAACGCAGCATCTTGTGCTGGGGGGCCGTGGTGCAAAGGACGGGTTGTGCTGGTTTCTGCTGATGTGCTGCAGGATTGAGTAGACAGCGGCGGCAGCCTTCGTTGGCTCAGGAATTGGTTGTCACGAGAATAGTAACCGGCTCGTGGCGGGAGCGGGGAAGGACGCCGGGCAGCAGAAACAGTACTTGACGAGCCCCGGCGCTTCAGTTGCAGGTCATTGGGGCTATCGTCTTCCCATGGTCGTTTTCTGGCAGTCCAGGAGTCCATGAGTAGATTCAGCCCTTGAAGAAAAGATGCAGCCTCTTGCTTGCGCCATTCGTTTTGGTAAAGTGTCCCCAGGGCAGCATTAGCAATATTTGATGTGGTTGACTATGCTGAATCTCCACAAGGACGGTGCTGTTGCTGCGGGATTACTAAGTATGGCCGTGAGTGGTGTGAAAAGGCGAGGGTTGCCGTGTGCGAGCTTGGCAGAAGAAGTGGAAATGTTTGAGACAGGGTACGTCTAGCCCCAAGCTGTGATGCGTCTGAGACAGGATTACACGATGGGCAATAGATTGAATACCGTAATTGAAACGGGGAGGTCGTTTGCACAAGCGTGATGAGACAACGGATCAGCATTCAGATGGTGTTGTGAGGCGTCACGAAATGCTCCGTCGAGAACCACCAACAAACCCGCCCACGCCACTGCCGCAGCGGACCCTCTTGGATGCAATATAAGATTTGAACTTAAGCTTGAAATAGTGGCGTAGGAGCGGGTGAAAAGCCAATAGAAGAAAGGTGCCCTGGGATCTAGGTGAACGAAGGGTCACGGGAAATGCAGGGTGCTGCAGGATCTGGGATACGACGTCAACGGCACAGATATGCCGAAGATTCGCATAGCGATGACGAGGCAAAGTTTGGCACTGGCGGGTTTGCTTGCACGACAAAGACAGAGTGAGCCACAAAAACCTGGTGGAAGAGGATGAATGATGAGTAAGAGAATTGATGATTCTTGGTAATAGGAGCGCTGCCTGTCTAGAACTAGCGCCGTTAGTCAGCACAATCCGTCCACGGGCTTTTGGTCATACAATCTGCGGTGTCGTCTGATCTCCATGCATGCCATGCTTGGTGCCGTCCAGAGTGAGACAGATGAGGAGCGGCAACGGCACGCTCGGGAGGCGGCCAGACGCACTTCGTGCCGCCGTACCTATCGCAGTCCAACATTTCTGCGCAATATGCATGGCATCTGCAGCACCTGCATTTATACCATGCGCTAATCGAAGTGTGCATGCCGAATTCTTGCATAGGAAAGCTCTCCTAGCGCGACTTGCGAAAATCTACAAATGAGATCTCCAACGGGACAGTTCCAGCTGAATGGGAAAGAAGATCAGTCAACGCGTCGATCCCGGACTGACACGTGGAAACACAACTGCTCGCTGCCTTCAGCAGATGGCTGAGACATGTCGATGCAGGTAATTGTGCTGAACTGAAGACCGCTGCATTTACTTGCATGGACGAGCTTCAGAAGATCGCATGTGGGCATCCGAGAACTCAAATTCTCCACGCTGCGTTGTCGCCGCTGTTATCCACCACGTACAATCCAGGCTCTCGGGCAATTCCTTGGAGGCGATCTTCCACCCATTCCTTTTCCTTGGTAACCACGTCACCTCCGATCCGTTGCATGGTGTGCAATTCTTCCAAGACACCTTCAAGCAGTAGTTTGAACGTGTCGACTATGCAAGCAATGCTTGATCCTGGCGATAAGTGGACCAATCCATCTAGGTCTCGTGTGAAGGACGTCAGCCTTCGTATTAGTGCTGCATTGTCTGCTTCCCATGAGTCTCCGAGTCCTTCGACGGATCTTAGGCCTGTGCCGTCCCGTAGTGAGTCTTCTCGAGCGGACTGCACCTGCTGCACCCGATGTATCCATTCTTCGAAATCTTCCACCAACCGGTATAGACGACCCCCCGGCTCGACTAAAGATGGGAGTTCGTGCAGCGGCCCGGAGATTTTTTGAATTTGGTCAACCAGTCCCTCGGATGACCTGCCTGTGCTCCATTCGAGCAAAGATTTGAAGTTTTTTTGCTCCTTACCAGCACGTTCTTGTTCCAACATGACCTGGTACATACTGGCAACTTCTTCGAATTTCATGTGCAAACTGCGCTTTGCGCTAAGTTCCCAGTGCCTGCTTACTTGTGCTGATGCTTCATGCATCAAATGAAGTTGGAGCAATTCAGCTTGAAGATTGACTACCTCTGGAGGAAGGGTATTGGTTCCAACAACAGGAGCCGGATGCAGGAACATTGCCGTCGGTGCTTTGCCGGCTTTTCGTGGCGTAAAATGTTGTTGCAGTGTCGTGAATGCTGGTCTTGACGTCTTCTTTGGCTCCTCCCGTCCGGGCTCTCGCTGTCGTGATTGAGACACGGAAGGGTCTTCGGGCCTTGGTACCGTTGCAATGCTCGTGGTAGTACTCAACACTTCGGATCTGATTTTATGACTCGCCGTACGGTTGTGAGCCGCAAGCCGGGCGGATGCTCTTGCACCAGTGGCAGGAGGTTTCTCTGTGGGAACGCTATTGGTCTTAAGATTGGTGCTTGGCGCAACTAAGAGCGAGTTCGGTCTTTCCGAGCTAGCCTTAGATCTCGTCGTACTATTTCGAGTAATAGATGTGGTCGCACCAATGGACTGCGTTCGGGAGTGAGCGGCAGGTCCCGTTCGATGGGTTGGTTGCGTCGAGACAGCAGGTTTGCGCAGGGATTGTGATCGGGACAAGCCGACCGTCTGCGGCTCAGATAGTTTGCTTACTGAAGCTAGAGGTCGCACAGGCTGCAGGGCAGGTGCTTCAATCCCATGTTCAGCTGGTCTTGGTGGTGCGATCCCAGTCTGATATACGGATCTGGGTCGAAGTCTTCCGGTCGTTGCGCTCTTTACATTCACCTCTTTCGAGTTGATGCCAGGGCCAGGTAGCTCCTGCTGGTCTTGTCCTTGACCAGTCTGCCCAATGGGCTCGATGCCTTGACCAAGACTGTGAGTTGATACAGGGGCCCGAGAGCCATACTTGGGAAGGCCGGGTTGCGGGAGCAGGCTGCGTCTTTTGGAGCCCTCAACATCGCCTTGAAAGGATAAAGGCCTTATCAAGGAAGGGCGAACGCCGGAATGGATCCCAAAAGATGCCGTGTCCTTTATTCCGTCATCTTCAGCGGACGGTTGAGATTGCTTTGGTCTGTTAGAATGTTTACAAGTTCGGGCGAAAAATACTCTACCTGAGAAGTCAATGGTGCGCTAATGGTCCCGCCAGTTTGCGTTTGTACTTTCGAGGATATTTTTGGCGTAGGAATCGGCATGTTTATTTGTGTATGCGTGGTGGAGTATTGCGGTCAAAGGGAAGGACAACATGTGAGAAGGTGCACTGTTTACTCTCTTATCGATAGTGTTTTTGTCACGTGATCTATTCATGAGATGGTTGGAAGAGCGTTCAGACCCTGCAAATAAGTCTCTATAGGAAATCCTGAATCTATTCAAATATCTACCGTGAGTGAATGTTCCAGTGCTTACTTCGACGTGTCCTCCAACGCCGTGTTGGGATATCCATTGTGAAAGCACAAACTAAAGCTCTGAACAAACGCATAGCAGGAAGGCAGACAATCGTCTTCTTCAACCGGCCGTGAAAAGACGAAACGAGCGAGCGGCCAGCCTCATCGATCAAAGTCATAATTCGAAGCTTTTCACAGGCTGCCGCGTCGGGCGGGGAATGAGACGCCCTCGATCGCGGCGTAGTCAACGAACCAACTCACGCGCTCAGCACCCTTGAGGTTGACCAGACCACAGGGCAATTGGTGCCCTTCGTCTGTGTCAAAGATTTGTCTCATGATGTCCTTCTTACCTCCGCCCGTCGCGACGAAGGCAATCCTGAGGCCGTGTTGTGCGACAGGAAGAGAGATGGTGATGCGCTTCGGTGGGGGCTTTGGCGAGTCGGAGATGGAGAGCACCCAGGCCTCAGATTCGCGTAGTAGTTCGGAGCCAGGAAACAGGCTGCACGTGTGGCCGTCGGGTCCACATCCAAGGAGCAGTAAGTCGAACAGCGGCAGCTTCACGCTGTCCCTCGCGGCAAAGACGCTGACGAGGGTCTTCTCGTACTGGTCGGCCAGCTCCTGTACGTCGTCGAGATATTTGACATCGATGGGATAGACCTTGGGGGTTCCGAGCTCCGCGGGGATCTTATCCAGCAGCTCCTCCTTGACCAGCCTGTGGTTGCTATCCTCGTGGTCGAGGGGTACTGCGCGTTCGTCGGCGTAGAAAATCTCCCACTTTCCAAACTGAACCTTGCCCTCTCCGTTTGTCTCCTTGAGAAGGGCCTGCGCAAGCGTCTTGGGCAGGGAGCCACCGGATACGGCGACGCGGAAGACGTGGTGGCGCTCGAGGGCGCTGTTCTGAGCGTCGAGAATGTATGTGCGAAGGCTCGGGGCGAGCTCGCTGGCGCTCTGGAAGGCGTAGAGATTCGGAGGCTTTCCCATGGTGTATGGCGTGCGGGCGACGAGGTGACGTGGGGGTTACGAAGGTGGGTGGAGGGGTTGAGGCAGGAAGCGCTCGAGTGTGGGGCAGCTGCCAGCGCCGTTATTTGAGAGCGGGTCAGGGCGAGATTGCACGATGATGCGTGACGTTGGGTTTGCACGATAGCAACAGGAGACGCCAGGTCGTGAGGAGGGAGCGGCAAACCTGTCTGCTATGTCATGGCCGGTCGGGCCTCAAAACCGAGCCATTTTGAGCCAAACGTGCAGTTGTCTGCAGATGTCATCCTTGGGCCAGCGTGCCGCGATTTGCGCGATGCTCAACGACGAGATGCAGGCTCGCGACCACACCATGCAAAGAACAAATCAGTAGAGAAGGGACTGAGACTCGTTCAACAGCTCCAGATGCATTGTGATACAACAAAATTCGTGCTCACATGATCGCTGCATCCGCCAGGACTAATGACGACAGTGGGCTAGTAGCACGAGGATGATTTGGGCTAGTCTCGTTGTGGAACGCTGCATCACATGCCCAAACACTGCTCGATAGCACATCGTATGAAGACGTTGTAGAAGGTGGAGACGAATTGTAGCAGTCAAAGTTAGATGCTCCTTGATAATATCAATTCATAGCTGCTCAATGTGAAAACAATGTTCCTTTCAGATTGGGTACAAGTCGCACGCAAAAACGCATTATTAGAGCGAGGAGTATCGAACGAGCAAGGACAACTAGATATGTCATTTACGCACGTCGATACTCAAGTTTGACATCGATTTAGTATGTGGTTTACATCCAGCAGAGGGTTGTTTCGCTTCAAACAAGAAAATGACAGATGAATCCGCAAGTTTGTAGGTTCGAAGTAGACCACTGATCTCGAAGCAAAAGGGATACTTACACCAAAAATCGTAAAAGGCAAATGGGTTAAACTGCTTACATGCATACTCGCACAATCAGCTGAGATGAAAGGTAAACCCGCTGAACACGCTTCTCTATTGGACACGAGTAAGTGCGCCGCATTGTGTATCTTGAAATACATCTCAAAATAGATGGCGTGGACCAATCGAACCGCCACTGATCCTCAGGATGCATCACATCCAACGTCTTGGCTTGAGAAGGACTTTTCATCCTGCTGGATACTCTATCACCAACGTAATAAGTTCGCAGCGAACGCTCAAAAAGGTAGGCCGAGTAATGATTGGGTCCTGGTTTCCTGTTTGAGGTTGGGTGAGAGACTTCAAGCCATCGTGTGAGTAAACTGTTCTAGATTTATAACGGCTACTTCCTGGTAGGGGTGCCGCGTACACAATACAGTCATGGGAGGTTTCTCATTGGTCTACAAAAGCTTGCGTTGTTTAGTTGCAGCACAGGTTAGTGACAGGCGAGAGGGCAAATTAATTGCTGGCGTCTCGACGGTTGAGTGCCTCACAGTTCGGCTGGAATACCTTTCTTTGGCTTCCAAGGTTGTTAGTCCAGCCGAACAGGACGGGGAAGCCGATGGGTATGTGTACGTAGGAAGGCGCACCGCCACGAATATGGCGAGCCACGAAATCATTTGAGCGCTCAGAGAATGAGCTCTGTAGTGGCAACGATGCGTGTGGATGCTAGTAATTGTTGCGAGATAATTTCCCTTCCGGTGTGTGGCTCGGAAAAAGACCCGGCTCCTCACGATACGTTGAAAGAGACAATCCAACAATGGAACGTACAAAAACGGCTTGATGGTAGCACAATGGCCAGTTCCAATCACCTAGGTATACGATCCAATTTCAGCAAGTCCAGTGAATCCAACCTCCTTTCGTCACACGACGTTGGAATGGTCTAGACCACCGCGGTGAGAAGGCCGCGTCTGGTGACTGTCCTTTAAACTACGCCTCGGTAGACCCTTGATGGTTCCCTCAGCTGCAGCGATGCAATCTGGAATCTAGGTAGTCTGCTGTTATTACAATGTTCCGATCGTGGAGCCAGTTGTATGCAAGAGTCGAACCAAGGTTTCTCGGCTATGATAACTCAGTTCTGCACCAGAAGCTGCATACTATAATGTTAGCAAGGACCAGCGCATCGCTTTATCGAAGCGTCGTGAGCAAAACCCGAGTAAGGCAGATCCAGGCGCGCCACAGAAGCCACACCAAAGCGGAAGGACTCCAACAGGATGCAAGATGCTTCAGTGGCCACTTCAGGCTCCGCCGTAATTTTTGGCCATGAAAGACTCAGGCAAGCAGCTCGGCTGGACCGACACGGTTGATTCGAAGTGAGAGGAATTTCGGGGTCATGAGAAGCGGGTCCATGGTACTTGAATGAATGCAGACAATCCCATGTGGGTCTTGGATTCGGAGAGTGGCAGTGGTCCAGCGGGAGCGTCTAGAGTGCGGAGACTGCTGGAAATAAACACACGGAGTTTCAGAAGGGTTGGCTCGGTGACCTTAGGCCGCAGGTTGTCCTTTGTTGGTGGCATGGTTCACAGTCGCAGGCTGCGAGGTTCTAGACCTCAGACGTTACATACGGTTCGGCCCGTTGGGAGTGATGAAAGCAAGAGGACAGAAATGCAGCTGCTGGTGCGCGCAGTCAGCAGGCATGGGAAGACGCGGGCGTGTGCAGGGCTGTGTGTGAGAAGGGAGCAGTTGCCTGGGCGAGGTCGTTGGGCGGACGGTGACCGGAAGGTCGACGGCGTGGCCACGCGTATGTCGGGCTTGGGCAACGGTATATCTAGTGATTGCTCGTCGTGCGCGGCCACGCAGGATGCGCTGGGCGACGTGGTAGTGCGGTGCGCCGAGTCAGCATGCCTCAGGTCCTCAGGTTGGAGCGTGAAGATGTGTAGAGGCCCAGCGCGGATCACTCGGGCACCAACAAGGCCGTTTGCGCCGCCATCGAGCAGGCGACGGTGAATCGCGCACAGTCCAGCCGGGGGGGGAGGTGGATGACTGTTGCGCTAGATCGGCCGCAGCCAGTGCCATCACGCCCACGCCCGTCTCAGAGCCCCGAATGCCGCGCAACGCCTAGAAAACTTTGGCGGCCGTCCCGGGGCTCTGGCAGCTGCGAGCGCTGTTTCGTCGAGCCCCAATCAGCGATCCGCCACGGGCCGCTCAGCAATCTGCCTGGAGCACGCTGGCAAGGCATCGCTCGATGCGCCGCCCGAGCATATATGCGTGTGCGATCCCGCCGGCCCAGCAGCGATACGGATTGCGGTCATCGACCCCCAAGACCACGTACTCGCGTATACTGGATACCATGACTGCAGATCTCTCTACGCCAGATTCCTTCTCCCACGAGCCCCTCTGCTACTTCAGCATCCTCCCTGCCGGTGCTTCCCACTTCTCCCTCGAGACTCCCTCCATCACGACCGTCTACGACTTTTCGGCCCACACGCCTTCGGATCCCTCAAACCCCCTGCTGGCCTTCCGACCAGCACCGCCGCTGCATATGTCGAGCCCCTCTGACGCCTCGCGTCTCCTGCAACTCCAGACTTCGGCGGCACATCGCCCTTCTGCCGAGCCCTTGCAACAGCGTGCGTCCAGTACTTCTTCCAGCGGCTCCAACTCCAGCTCGTCGTCGCAGTCAATATCCTGCTGTCGTTGCCGCCGCGATTGTCTCGCCGGCATGTACCAGATCGGCACCAATCGCTACTATTGCAGCCACTGCGCAAAGATGACCGGCTACAGCGCTGGATGAGTTCTGTACCGCGCAATCCGCCGCAAACCTTGCAACCAATAAACGCGACCACGAGCAAGATTACCCAGGCCACCACACCAATGCCCGGCCCTCATCAATAGCTCCTCCCACTAGAAAGATGGCTGTAGTGTTATACATGGACATTATTTTGTCACCCGGCACATCAGAGACACTGCAATCGACACGAATCGGTTGGACAGTACGAGTTAGTTGGCCCGGAGTCGAAGGAATGCGCAAGCCTCTTAAGAGGCATTATTCAGCGACGCAGACGATGACACGGCATGCCACAGTTGCTTAAGCAGCCGCTTAGCGATGCCCACGGATATCATGGTTGGAGACGGAAGTTTAGCCAGATCAGATTAGAAGCGAAAGAAGGAAGATACGAGGCTGGTCCTTGGTCGAGTTACTTGTAGTTAAGGCAGCTGGTCTGATTCTGGTTCGATAAATATGATACCCAAGTTCTTTTCTCACGCCCTATCATGACCATTGCCTTGTGCTCATGCCTCTGAACGTGACGAACGTATGCCTTGCCAACCAGAGGCAGCAAATTCATCGCTGATTTATATTTATACACAACACAGCATCCTGTACCTGCCAGTCGAGCAACAATTGCATGACTCTTGCGACGCGATCATTATTATGTAGGCGAGACGATGTCATTCACGAGACGCCATGTTCCACTGAGGCCTCCGTCACAATTGGCTACATTGACGGCAGCCTGGTCATCAGTCGAACTTCATTCAAAGGGCACCAGATGCATGCAATTGAAACAATGCGAGTTCGAGTCGCACGCCTCCTAAAACAAGAAAGACCAGAGAAACCCATATGACGATGAGGGTGGCTTGAGATGACGTGACGCCGTTATCCAGTGTCACCTCTGATCCAGCGACTCACCTCCAGCAGCTAGCGCCACCAGCCTATTCGCCCGGCAAGAACAGCCATCCATACATACATCGACATGTCTCAACTGCAAGCAATATTATGCAGGCATCGCATTTTCCAACATCTCGATCTTCGGCAAACCGGTTTTCGTCGATCTTCGATTCTGCCGTCGAATCCGCGGCCCCCATCAATCCTTCGCCGTCTGGACCACCACTGTTGCTAGACTGCTCGTGGTCATGTTCTTCGATCAACTGGACTCCCGATCCCGCTCCAGAGTTCCAAGGTGTGATCGGCCGGCCAATAGTGTCTTAGTGCGCTACGGCAATAGTAGTGCCATTGTGCGATTGTTCGATGTTGCACGATAAGTAAGATGCGTAGGACTCATCATGTGGCTCGTAAAGGAGCACGGCGTCCTATGTACTCTGCTAGGTGACAAGGACGCCGGAACTTCGTCGGGCCCCGATATATATTGACAATGCATTGTTTTTCCACGACTAGAGCTCTTGCGATGTTGTTGTTGGTCGCGATGGCTGCTTTACAAAGGTACCTAGGTAAGTTTCCGATTTGGCGCCTCAGAACGATGGGCTGCAATCCTCTGTTTGATCTTTAATATTGCGCACAACCGCCTCGCTCGGTAAACTGATCCTTCGAAGAATTTACTCAGTCCTCAACTAAACACCACAAAATAGGCATGTACGGAGCCTTCATGCCGAGCCGACAGTACCTCCCATGTAACCATGCTAGCATCATCTAGCCGTACAGAGTAGAAAGATTGCTAGTCCATGAAGAAAAACAATTTCGCAAGAGAATATTCCTTGGCTGCCATTTCCTACCGAGGTCACACGGCTCGAAATCCCTTCAAAAGTTGTCGCAAACCCTCTAGCTCCACATACAGTCGGTCCTTCATATTGACCAGTGCGATCGATCGCAACGTCTGTCAAACAAGCACGCAGGTTATTTTCACCATCGACGATCTCCCGTATGTGGAGCCTTGAAACAAACGACCCACTTTTGCAATCGCGAGATGTCTACGCAATTTTGCTGTTGGCGCGCCGCACAGGGTCCTTCAAACGAGCTGTCTCTATCTGCGGCGTCACAGGTCCGTGGGTCTCTGATCATCCCATGTGGTGTGATACGAACCAAACGCCCGAGGCCGATCAGATCTTCGCGTGTTGCGCTAACTCTAAACAGTGGAGACCGAGGAACGGAAATAACGCTTGGCCCGGAGTCCGCTAACGCCGTTTGAGACGTGTACGTGGCCATCACGTGGGCAGTACATGAGTAGGAGAAGAGCAGAAAAGAACCACACTCGAGTCGCACATATTACTGATGAGTAAATTGAATTTATGGGAGCTCAACGCTGTTGCGCAATACCTGCCTTTGTTCAATTGTTGCGGATAACGTAAGAGCTGGATTGTTAGCGAAAGCTAACTCTATTGTAGGAGCCATCTACCAAACACTGAGCAAGAAATGCCGTACATCAGTTAGCGCCCTTGTCCAGAGATCCTAATTGGATCTTATCATCTGAGGGCCAAGATGTGTCCAATCGCTGCGACTGAAACCTTCCGAAGCAGTAGTAATCCTTCCGTGAACCTTCACATGCCAAGCACGCAAGACCTAGAGTTTGATCGTCTTTCGTCGCAGACAGTCCATTACAAGAGTCTACTCTCTGCCTAAACTGGTCCAGCGATTACTTCCTTTCGTCCCAAGGAAACACTGCGCCGCCGACATTGGCAGTCTCTCGTGTCTTGGACTCGACTAGGTGTCAGGTCCGCTGAGCCACGCAAGTCTACGCAAGAACAGGCTATCGGAGTCTAACACGAACTTTATCTCCCAGCCTCATCCTCAGGTTAAAGAATATCCTCGCCTATTAGCAGCGGGTATCGTACCACTTGTCTCCGAATAGACCTTGGCCTCAAAATCAGTTGGTTATCCAATCCTAAATGACAACTGCCTCAAGGACAGACGCCAGGCTTTCTACGAAAGGGCCGATAAGGAATACGAGAGCTGCTGCTTACGAAGCGTGACTCCTCTCGCGGCTACACTTCTCCCTGGCTAGGTGTTTCCTTTGTGGTGAGTTCGGAGCCTTATTGTGATTTTGTGGTGTGATCACGTATGTTTCTGGTTCTTATGCCAAGCATGTCGAGAGGGGCAACCGCATCGTGGAACGTGTGTGAGAAGTGGAGGTGCAGCTTAAGAGAAAATTACAAGTGTAAGTAAACATTCAGGTAAATGGTTTCGTTGGTCCGGAAGACGGCAATTGAATACTATGGCAGCTGAAAGGAAATATGCTTTGAAACAGATGGGTTCTAGTATACGTCCTGGTCTGGAGATTTAGTACTCTCAAAGTGACGAATTTGCTGATTCGCAATGATATGAGCGGATGGACAAAAGAATGCACAAATAGGTGCATATGGATAAGCTGCTCGCCATTACACAAGTCTTCAATGCTTTTTCGCGTAACAAGACCGTTGTCTATATTCCATGCTCTCTGCTGAGTCGATTCGAAGGTACTCATTTCGAGCACAGGGTCAATGTGTTTTGGAGTCCTGGTTTGATGGATAAGCTTCTCTCACTACTCTCAAACACCTCTTCGAAACACTTATATGTTCAAGATTCGTGCTCTACAATCTTCTTCGCAGGATTAGAACCTGCTATCATGTAAACCATAATGTAGATGTCATTTTGGTCATTCTATAGGTGTAAAGCTGCTGGATGAATCTCGACTATCACAAACTTCGTAAGCTACTTTCATAAAGATATTTCCACTACTACGACCCTATCCTTCTGAATGCATAGGTATGTGATCGAACATGAAATTATTCACAGACTGCTGTTGTCGATTTGTCGGCGTTTGAAAGTGATTGAGATTCAGGACACGACGATTGCTGTGCCCCACTGACTCAAGCACCCAAGGTCCACCTCCGCATTTCTATCCAGCGGGATGTGGAGGGAATTCAGCATAGCAGGAAAGCTCTGGACAGTTGTACCGTTCATACAAATGATCCAATATCCTTAGATGTACCTTTTATACACAATCTCAATTTCCCGCGAAGGCTTTTATCACACTATCCCTCGAATTGGAACGCTTCTTCCAGCCACATTGCAGACTTCAATTCATAACGATTCTTGACCATGCTCAAGCCTCAAGTATCAGAAACCAGGGAGATCATTTCCCTCGATGGACTATGGAATTTCGAAGTCACCAACACTACAGATATCGCCTCCGAATACACCGGTTCCCGCATTCTCAAACCCACTCTCCAATGCCCCGTACCAGCAAGTTACAATGATATCTTCGTCGACCAGAAAATCCGGGATCATGTTGGCTGGGTATACTACCAACGGCAAGTAATTGTTCCCCGTGGATGGAAGGGCCAGCGGTATCTGCTACGATTTGACTCTGCGCAGCATCATGCGCGAGTATTCGTCAACAGCAGCGAGGTCGCCGAACATCGTGGAGGCTTTACCCCGTTTGAAGCTGATATCACAAAGATTGTGGAACCTGGAGAGAAGTTTTATCTTACGGTTGCGGTGAATAATGAGTTATCGTGGGAGACGATTCCCCCGGGTCGTGTGGAGGTGCTGCGAGATGGGAAGCGGAAACAGCATTATCAGCATGACTTTTTCAACTATGCCGGACTGGCGCGCTCAGTGTATTTGGTCTGTACACCGAAGATGTATATCAAGGATATCACGGTTACGACAAATGTTGTTGAGGATTCCACAGGCGAAGTATCCTACACGGTGGATCTGGTGAACCTGACGCCATCAGCAAAATGCAGTGTCACGCTCTTGGATGAAGAAAACGAAACAGTTGGGCATTCTTTCGGAAGCCAAGGAAGAATAAAAGTTGAACATGCTCATCTCTGGCAACCTGGCGCAGCATACCTCTATCAACTGCTCGTCGAAATCGAAGATCACAACATCGTGCAAGACGCATACACCCTTCCTATCGGCATCCGCAGCGTCAAAATCTCCGGAAACCGTTTCCTAATCAACAACAAACCCTTCTACTTTACTGGCTTTGGAAAGCATGAGGACACACCTGTCCGCGGCAAAGGCTTCGATCCAGTGTACATGGTGCACGACTTCAAGCTGCTGGAATGGCTAGGCGCAAACAGCCTGCGCACAGCACACTATCCCTACGCCGAAGAAGTGCTCGACTACGCCGACCGCCATGGCATCGTCGTCATCGACGAGACTGCTGCAGTAGGCCTGAACCTCAATATCATTGCCGGCGTGACGGGCGGGAAAATGACGCCCACCTTCTCGCCCACGGCCATCAGCGACAAAACGCAAGCGGCACACGCCCAGGCCATCCGCGAACTCATCCAAAGAGACAAAAACCACCCCTCGGTAGTCACATGGTGCATTTCCAATGAGCCGGCCTCCAGCGAGCAAGGCGCGCGTGAGTACTTCGGGCCCCTGGTCCAGCTCACGCGGTCCCTCGACCCCACGCGGCCCATCTGCTTCACCAACATGGGCCTCGCGCGCGTCGACACAGAGCTCATCACCGACCTCTTCGACATGCTCTGCCTCAACCGGTACTATGGGTGGTACACGCACCAGGGCGATCTACGCTCCGCCGAAGCTGTGCTCGAAGCCGATCTGCGCGGCTGGGCCGCCGCACACAATAAACCTATTCTGATGACCGAGTACGGCGCCGACACGGTAGCGGGGTTGCATTCTGCGTTTGAGACTCCCTGGAGCGAGGAGTACCAGTCTGAGTTTCTCGAAATGTTTCATCGCGTGTTTGATAGAGTGGATAGTTTGGTTGGCGAGCATGTGTGGAGTTTCTCGGATTTTGCGTGTCCGGCTGCGATTGTGAGGGTGGATGGGAATAAGAAGGGGGTTTTTACGAGGGAGAGAAGGCCGAAGGGGGCAGCGCAGATTTTGAGAAGGAGATGGATGGGGAGAGATGCGTGGGGGATGGTTAGAGAGGAGTTGAGTGAGTGAGTGATGGCTGGGTGGTTCTCCAGAGTATGATTGCGTTGGAAAAACAAAAGCAAGGATCCTCTGGGTTGGACATCCTGCGCTGGAGAAAAGGTGTATGAAGGTCCTTTCAAAGCATTATTTTGAATCTTAGCACGGTAGACAGAAAATACTAGAGGTCATCTTGCCTATTGGCCCATATCCAGGAGCCGTTACCGTGGGCGACGCAAGTGCAGTACAAGCGTCCTCCGAGAAATCAGATTTCAACCCAAAGCGCGATGTCGAGAATAACAGAGAGGGCTTATCCGTAGGAGGCTCGGACAAGGAAGGAGACATTGATGGCACAATCTGTGCAGATGGCGAAGGTGTCAAGTTGGCAGACTACAGGTCCAAATTCGCGCTCACCGAGGCCCTGTTCAACATCTCTCATAATGAGTACTCGCGACTCTGTGTGATAGATGAAGCAATCCAAGCGTTGCTGAAGGAATTCTAGGCTATTCACCAGAAAATCTACGCAGCCCAGTTGCGAAGACGGTCATTAAAACCCTGCCCAGCAGGTTCAGCGAATACATTACCGCGACAGATGCTGAACTTTCTTTATTTTCACCCACCGACGCATATTGCTGGTTTATAGCAATGCTGAAAGTGAATCCCTGGGATAAGGGTCGAGGAATGCTTAAGGAAATCTGGTTCGCTAATGACAACGCTATGTGGTGTGCTGCGTGGATCATTGCGCACGAAATCAAGATAAAGAACAGGAGCGGCACGAAGGAAAAGACGATTCGATGCAATCAGTCAATCCAAAGCCCCCTCGCGAAGGTGTGCGTTAGACTGGCCTTGCTATCGTTCAGCCAACAGGCCCTTATCAGGATGATTACGCTCCGGTGGCTTTCTCTTGTACAAATATCAACGTGCCGATTCCCCGCACCAGCCAAAGCCTGGCCCGTACTGTAGAGCGATAATGTTAGGCCCCGGACATGGCATATTGGTATTTAGCAAGTGCTCGCAACTACGATTGAAATTTATGGGAAAGTCGATAGTTTACACAACCTAGTGCCAATTCGATGGTTGTTTGAGACGATCGCCGTGATCATTAAAACCGTGTACTAAAACTTGACAGATTTGTCACTCGTGGAAATGCCATAACATGAGACAAACTAGAATTGATCTACTTTATATAGCCTAGTCCAGCAATTACAGTAAGGACATTCGTCGCAGTTTCGTTAATCTTTCAGTATGCTCTAATAAACCTACAACCAAACAAAAGTTTGAATAAGCCTAGTGAAGTTTGAGGGTACAATCGAGGAGAGCCTTACAATCACATTGGTGTTTAGGCAAGACAACGATCACAAGGCCTGCGAGCCTTGGTCGATCCCATGTGTCTATCAGGACAAGTGGTACATTTCCCGTCGCAGCCTCCGCTCCGTTCGACCGAGTAAGTAGTCTTCGAATGGCCGCAAGTATAAACGACAGTATTGACGTGACGCTCGCACATATTTGCAAATTTCGTGAATGAGATGGTGGTTATAGAAAGGACTTTGAGCAATTTATGCAGTGCGAAGATTTGCATTCGGAACGTTAAGACAGACCTGCCTTGATCTTATATTATTTGTCGAGACCATCCAATAGGTTGCAATGCAGGCACAGCAGCATAATGGTTGCCGTACGTTAGTGTAGCATCATTCGAATCATTGGACACTAGATATCGATGCGAGTATGAGGCACACTTCATGCATGGCGTGATTCTGGCTGATCGATACACAGAATGCAGTTAGTACACGCAAAAGATATTGGCGAAACTTTATCCCTTGACCGGCCAGGTTAGAGAACTGCAAGTTGTCGATTTGAGACTCTGTTGGGCTAACGGGGAGTGGAATGCATTACTAAGGGAAATTTCTTGGCAAGTGGGCACCTTCGGCTCCAGCCAGCCCATTGCATTGATCGAAATATTCTTAAGAAGCTCAGCGCTACTAGTTGAAACTACTCGCCGTCGTCACAAGTCTTCAAGTGAAAGTCACTCTCGCTCATCCGATATTTACCATGTCAAATGCTCTGGCCACTTTCTCCGATGGGACAGCTGTGCCAATGGACGGAAAGTTCCACGTCGATCCATCTTATCCACATATGAGTGTGAAGTATCTCGAATCGTGGCATCCCCCTGGAGTTTCAGAAGTTCTATCTGGTGGAAATACAGCACGATTAGGTCTACTCCCAGATGGAACTATCCTCAAATATGTCTTCGATAGGGACGATAAATGGGCCGTAAAGTGCCTAGACATTGAGCACCAAATCCTTCTAGCACTAGGAGACCATGAAAGGCTCGTTAGGTACTATGGAAGACAAGAACATGGTCTCATATTTCGATTCGAAAGCAATGGCGATCTCCGCCGATACCTCTCCGAGATGGATTTCGACACCATTCCCGTCCTGCAACTCGAGAAATGGGTGGAACAGGCAGCAGAGAGCGTTGCATTTATTCACTCAAGAGGTGTTCTTCACTGTGATCTTCAGCCTAGTAACTTTCTTGTTGATGACAAACATAATCTTCGACTTTGCGACTTTGCGGGCTCGCTCTTTGGCAAGCTTGACGGAAAGGCGATGGAGAGTACACGTTTCTTCCTCCCACGAGATCCGCTCTCTATACCAAATGCAAAGTCTGATCTCTTTGCGTTGGGATCTGTTATGTATCATATAATGACGGGCTGTGAGCCGTACAGCCAGCTGTCGGAGGAAGAAGTCTCCGCCCGGTTTACTCGAAATGAGTTCCCAGATGTGGATAAATTCAGATGTGGTCGAACAATCAGTGGTTGCTGGACTGGAAGAATTAGTAGTGCTCAGGAAGTGGTAGCCAGCCTTAGAGAAGGGACGGTGGGAGAGACAGAGGTTTAGATTGTTTGAAGCTGACAGCCGCGAACAAGGCCCAAAACAAGTAGATTAGATCCAGTCGCTGTTTACATATTCGCGAAGGTATAGAAGTTGTACCGTAAAAGAAAGAATTTACCATGCTAGATATTGTAAACACTCAGCGTCGCTCGCCGCTCATGCTATACGATCAATCCGCCGTACCGTACCTGGCTCCCGACATGTCCGACCTCATCCAATTCCCAAAGGGATTTGGACAACAGGACATTGTCGCCTGGGGCACGACAGGACTTGGTGTGCCTTGATGTGACCTCCCAAACTGTTATAAAATCCCCTCACGATGATGATAATTCCCGTAAAATTCAGGTAGGGACGATGATATACGAGCGGTTCGAACAGCGAGGCGGGCATCGCGGGCTCCTTCGATACCACGGCACGTACGAGTCAGGCATCCGCCTCGAACTCGCTCCAAGATGGAACCTCTCATCATTCCTTCGTAAACACCCTGAGACTGGAATTGAGCAGAGAATGCGCTGGGCCCATCAGATTACAGATGCTCTCCATTTTGTTCATGCGACAAGTGTTGTTCGTGGAGACCTAACTCTAAACAACGTCTTATTGACCCAAGACCTTCACATAAAGCTTGCAGGTTTCGGTGGCTCTTCTCTAGGCAGCTCTGATCTGCTGGCTTCAGGACGCGCCAGCCATCAGTACCCTGGACCCCTACTGTCCACTGCTGCCGACAGCTTCTTTCCTGGCTCTGTATATTACACCATCGTGACGGGAAAACGACCATATCAAGATTCGTCCGAGGAAGAGATCACGACTCTATTCAAAGAGGGTAAATTTCCCGAAACAGAAACACTTGGCTCGCTTGGACAATTATCAGAAATGCTGGCAAGTGAAATATAAGATCGCTGCCGATGTATACAAGGATATTGAAGTTATGGTGTTCGATATCTGTTCTAAGAATATACTCTGACAGTGAACAGATTGCAGTCAGGGCAAGCCGACTTCTTTAGCCAGCACAAAAAATTTCTTTCAAGCACCGTTTGCTCTGCTCTTCCTTACGCTTGTGATAGTTACCGCCATTGTGTTTTGGAATCCTAGAGCTCGTAGCACTGGGGCTACAGTATCGAAGCCTCATCCGACTGAAGAGGCACCAACAGGCATGCATCATGTTGCGCGATCAAACTAGGACATCAATGCCATCTAAACATGCAATGACCTGGTTCCTCTACTAAAGGAAGCGCAGTTACCCCCCCCCATTATCTCAGTCCTTAGATACGCGCTCTACTTGTTCATTGACACTGATATTGCACGTCTAAGCATCTATGTCTCCAAAATCGACGCTCGGAATGTGGAGAGCATTCCTTCAAACCCATGAGGTTTATTGCCGAGTACAACCCCACATGCATCCAACTGTACAGAATTATTCTGCAATGTTAGACCGAGGATGTAGAAGCAAAGCCCGACATTCAGATGCCGACGCAGACTAGAACAATCACAGTTAAGCGCTGGATACTAACGTACACAGCACAACTTCCCGGAGAGTGTGAATGGTCCCCTTTATCACGTAGTCGAGGTAGATATTACGAAGACCTTTAATCTTAGATCTTAAGTCCAAGATATGCTTGCCATGACCATATTCAAACCGCATCATAATTAATAGCATTTGCTATACACATTATCTTTGCCTCCAACCCCACACCACCGCCGCACTACGGCCACATAATCCCATCACCCATAAGCTTCAAATTGCGCAAATCGGTCCTAACATCCAACGGATAATCCTGGATCCTCAACTCCCTCCGCCACGCCTTCATCCGCTTGCTCAGCACCCTATCCTCGGCCGTCAACTCGCGCTTCGCCATCTTCGTGCCGTACCCGCCCAAGCTGCCAGCGACGCAGTGGCTCTTGCCGCCCCACGTCGTGTCCGCAACAGCCTTCCAGATCGCCGTGACGTCAACGGTCATGGCCTTGGTGTATAGGATGCGGCACTCGGCTGCCTCGTAGACGAATTGCAGCGGGACGTCTGAGGCGCCGGGGAGGTCGGCGTCGCGGAGGCCGTCGCGGAAGTTGACGTTGATTGCGTTGCCGATGGTGGAGCGCTCGAAGGGGATGTTGTTCCAGTAGTCGCCGAGCTCCGTCTTGTTGAGCTGTGCGCCTTCTTCGGGGGTTGAGAGCTCTTGGACTGCGTATTGGGCTACGGCTTGGATGTACGACCAAGGCCAGTTGTTCGTTCCTTTGACGCCGCCCACGGCCTGTGTGATGCCTTCGCGGGGCCGGCCGCCCAGGGAGATGTATTTAACGCCTGCGCGTTGCCGCATCAGTTCGGAGAAGATGGTGCAGGTAGAGGCACAGTAGCCGTCTGTGACGACGACGATATCCTCGGCAGCAAAAGGCTGCTGGGTATAGTTAGAGAGAGGACCATAGCCATGAATGTAGATGCCACCAGAGTTGAAAGGTGTCAGCACATCACTAAGATTCCATCGGAAGAGATTGGAGAAGTTGTCTCCTTTGAGAGGCGGTGCTGGGCCAAACTTAGCCTCCCAGCTGGGGAAGTTCTTGCCTTGGGTATCAGTATCGGTTTGGTAGTTGAGTAGGCTGGAGACAACATCGTTCTCAAGTACCCAGAGCGTCTCGTTCTCTTCTTCAGTGACATACTTCCGCGGAAGGCCCTCTGCAACTTCGGAAAATTTCTTCCCAAGAAGATCGATGGACTCGAATGCGCGGGTACGGTCAGCCGCCGCATGTCCAAGCCCACTGGGGAAGAGGAGTTTGTACAAGTCGTAGCCTAGCAGAATTGTACCGCCGCCGTTAGCCTGGAGATCAACCACTAGCTTCTTCTTGCCAGCAGCTTTCGCAGCAGCAAGGAACTTTTCAGCGGTCGACTGAAATGCTTCTTGGGCGTCAATACCAACGAACGACGGGACAGAGAGAACTGCAACATCGGAGTATTCGTCCTCGAGATAGTATCCACCAATCAAATTGTGGATTTCTCGGATGACTGGAGGTGGATACCCGGGAGCAGGGATAGCCGTGGGCGTTGCAGAAGCTGTCGGTGTCGGAGTTGGAGTTGGTGTAGAAGAGTTCGAAGGAGCGGGTCCCGCGGACGGAGTGGGCTGGTTACCAGTAAACCAAAGCTTATACAAGCTCTCGCCATCTGTGATTCCGTCAAAAGGAATAAGAACTTTGGCAAAGTTCTGATACGACCGACTCGTTCCATTGGCGAACTCAAGCTCAGTAGTAGCGCCAGGGTATGGCCATCGACCACGCCCAGAACCTGCGAACGTTCCGATTCCGCTTCCCACTGGCCCCAACGACACGGTGGCCAACTCATAGAAGACATTGTTGTACAACGCGTCACGATCCTGGAGGGAACCGTATTGAGCCCAATTTTCCAAGAAATCTTCCGAGTTCTGTCCATTGATCTTGGTGATTGGAGACGGCGTGAATGAAGAATTTCCAAGTGACTCTGCAAGAACATCGGCGTAAACGTATGGCTTTGGTAGCTCTTTGCCATCCGATGAAACCGATACCAGAGGCACAGGCCGTGCATAGTTGAACACAGTACCCACAACGTCAGGAACGAAGACAAAGTGACCATCGTGGGTGCTTTGGAGAAGAGTATAAAGCTCGAAGCCAAACTATTTCACATCAGAGTTTGTCTTGTACATGTTAATTGGGGATAGTTTACCTCAAATTCGTTTTCATAATCACCACCGAGAACCTTTCCGCGAATCCCCTCTAAGCCGCCCCAAATATCTACCGCAGGTTGCACCTTCTCAGCGTACTCAGCAGGCGGATCCTTGAGCCAAGCGGTATTGCTCTGCCACTTGAAGTAGGGTACGACTCCATCAACCAGTGCAAGAGCAGCAGATTGGTTGAAAGGGATGGAGGTGATGCATTCATATGCCAATTGCGCGGGAACGGTAGGCACCGCGGCCTTCTGTGTCGCGATTGAGGCGCCTACTTGGGCACATGGAGTTGACCCATTATGTCTTGCATAGATATGAGGAGTGAGAGGCGAAGACAGTGCAACAGATACCAGGGATAATCCCTTAATGGTGCTAAGAAAGCGTGCCATTGTCATCGAAAAGGCGAATTGCAGCGAGAGCGAGGTCAATTGCGCCGCGAAAACTTTCTGCAGACCTGGCCATCTTATATTGTGCTTCGCCCACAGGCTTTGTTTACCGCGAACCTGGGATTCACGCAAGCTGTAGGATCGAATACATCATAAATGCAGATGCAAGGCCTGCCCTTGTAAGGAGGATCCATGTTGAACAAAGCTCAGCCAGTGTGATGGCCAATGAATGGTATTTGTATGATAACGGCTATATTAACATTAAGGACCCATGCAGGCAGGGGATGCCCAAATAGGCAGGTTCAGGTACTTCGGTCCAGGAACTCTTCGGTAGACGATCATAGCCGAAGAGGGGAAAGCACAATCGCACGATGTTTGAACTTGAAAAGCGAAGTAGTTGAGGCAGGGGCCGGTTGAGGCACTGTAAAGGTACCCCAGAGACCAAGCGACATGGAATTAACAGCACGTAAAGGACGGCTGCTAGCGAGAGTGGAATGTAGGTGCTCATGGAGCGAGTTGAAGAAAAAGAAGACATAGTCTAAGCTTCTCAAGCATTGCATCCATGGGGGCTTCGCTGTTTGACTAGACTGGATCAGGCAGGAGTAATCAAGCACAAACCGTATCCTGCGAGCCGCGCATTCATCACGTTATCGGCATGGGCAAAGGTGAACTCGGCGGTGATAGAAGCAGCTGTCGAATCGGGCCTGTATTCTGTCCATGACGAGTGGTGAGGTGGAGTCATGGACGGCAGACGAAGGGTGCATGTAAGTGCAGAGGCTCCTGAATCAGAGCAAATTGTTTAGATTGGCCCACACCGATGGTGCGTCTGGGCGGCGGCGTCGACCATGGCTTTGATTGAATATAGCTGACAGCAGAAGGATTGCCTAGAAGTCGAGGGTTGATGAGGTGATGTGCCTTTCAGCCGCGACACGTGATGGCTGGAGCCCCGCAATGTGCAATGAAGCTCCGAGCTACCCCTCCGTGCGTGCCGACGTCAGATGAAAGGCGGCCGACGCCGCAGCAGCTTCGACTCTCATGCCACCATGACTGACGGCGACACCAGCGTCCAGCAGGCCGAGAGCCACTACTTCACCCAAGAACCCCCGCCAAAGGACCTCAAGACAAACACGACCCTCGCCCGCGAATTCATCAGTCGCCATGCTGCAGGTGGCCGTCGCGTCGTCCTCGTAACCTCGGGCGGCACGACGGTGCCTCTGGAGCAGCAGACAGTCCGCTACATCGACAACTTTTCGGCCGGCACCCGCGGAGCCACCAGCGCCGAGTACTTCCTCGAGAATGGCTACGCCGTCATCTTCCTGCATCGCCAATTCTCGCTCCTGCCCTTCTCACGCCACTATTCCCACAACACCCGCTCCTTCCTCGACTACATGAAAGAGGACAATGGCAAGGTCGTCGTCGACGAGCAACACCAGGAGGAAATGCTGCGCGTCTTGCGCCAGTACAGGGCCGTCAAGCAAGAGAACCTGCTGTTGATCTTGTCGTACGTGACCATCACAGAGTATCTGTGGAATCTGCGCGAAGTCGCGCAGCTCATGCGCCCCCTGGGTCCCAAAGCCATGTTTTACCTAGCAGCCGCGGTATCCGACTTCTTTGTGCCCCAAGACCGCATGGTAGAGCACAAGATCCAGTCAAATGAGGAGTTTCTTTCAAACAACGAAGGCCCGGCTGGAGCAAATGTAAAGCCCCCAGCAGCGCGCACCGAAGGTAGGAGTTTGGTCATCGACCTCGAACCTGTGCCAAAGTTCCTCAAGCAGCTTGTTGATGGCTGGGCTCCCGAAGCCATGATTGTGAGCTTTAAGCTGGAGACAGATCCATCGATACTGGTGAAGAAGGCACAGTATGCACTCGACAAGTATTCTCACCATCTTGTCATCGGAAATCTTCTTTTCACCCGAAAATGGGAGGTCGTCTTTATTTCTGCGTTAGAGGGTGAGAAGTGGATCCGAGTGCCGCAAAGCCGCAGAACCAAAAGCTTCTCTGGAATGCCGTCGCTTGTGGGCTCTGCTGATCACCACGCAAAGAGCGAAGCAGATGAACCCATGTCTCTCTCAAAAAGGCCACCTCTGGGTGAGCCAGCTGTTGAAATCGAGTCGTTGATCATTCCTGAGATCAAGGAAATGCATTCAAAACTTATAGATCAAGCTCTCAAAAGAGGCGGGGCATCGTAGCGTTCACATCTAGAGTAGATCAACAAGCATTGTAAATATTGCCGATTACGAATTGCAGCAAACCTGCGGTAGGCATTAGAGATCACAACCTGCTACATCTTCAAGTCCCACTGCCATTTCCTAACAATTCCTCGCTTGCGCAGCCATTTCTCATTCCAAGATCAACTTCCACTGCGCTGATGCATGGCGCACTCTAGCCCCGTACATGATAAGAAGCACTGCGCCGATACCAACAATCGCAACAAAGATACCACACATGGTTCCAAAGCAGTTGACATAGCCGACCTCCTCAACCCATGGCACAACTCCGTAAAGGAACCCAAATGCTACTATGTTCTTCAGGCCGTTCACAAGCAGCAAAGCGTCGGAATTCACTGGTAGCGCACAATCACTCACATACGCCATCGTAATCGTAGGCAACTAGTGGTGAAGTGTTTAGTATGATACTCCGTGTGGAAGGAGACGGGTCTTGACTTACTGCAGTCAAGGCGACTGAAATCATTCCGTATCCGAAAAAGAGTGACACCCATGACAAAGTCTTCTGAACCCCATATCCAAACAGGATGCACCCCGCGGACGTGAGGAAGAACGGGATAATAGTCATGTAAAGTCGGCTTTCAGGCTCGAAGATGCCATGGTTCTTCTTAGTACGCCAGCTGCACCATGTATCAACGAGATTGCCTAATTTCGTTAGCGATATCCTATGCTATCGATATCATTCAGCTAGAAGCTTTGCTAACCTCCTGCCCATGCTCCGAAAAGATTTCCTAACAACCCCGGGATGTTGATCAGTCCATTTATCTGAGGGCTCCAGCTATATGGCGGAGCTTGCAACACAAACGAGTTGAGAATATTCACCGCGACAACAATCACAAGTGCTATGGAATAGCAAAGAAACGAGTATATGACGCCGGGGTACGCCAACATCGGGAACGGGCTAATTCCGCGTCAGTTTCACTCTGTTTCAACGCAATTCGGAGCACTTACCGAATAAACATCTTGAAAAGATTTGTGTTAGGCACCCCGCTCCAGAACTTCAAGTCCTGCACCCAGGTCTTCTTGGGCACCAAGTCCGTCTCATCGTGAGAAGGCTGCCTGATCGACTTTAGATCGACCTCAGCAATCTTTTCGTCCTTGGACGAGTTCGCCACGTTTTCCACTGGCCCTCCTTCACTCACTTCGTCTCGCCGGAATCTCGTCTCAGGCACAAACAGCAAAATAGTAACAAAATTGATCCCTGTGAAAATCACAGCAATCCATTTATGCCACCGCCAGCTCAAATTCGTGACAATGAAGCCGCAAATAAGAGGACCGATGGTGTTGCCACCCGAGATTGAGTTCCTAGAAAAACGTGGGTTAGCATGTGCACACAGCCTTGTCATCGACTTCCCGATGCAGAAATCCTTACATGTAGATGCCCATCTTCGTTCCTCGCTCGTGCAGGAAGTACAGGTCCTAGACACATGTCGATCAGCATGGATACCGCAATACGGAGCTTCGGTAGTGCGCTACACGCCCGCCGACCAGGATACGTCTTGACTGACTGGCATGCATCTGAGACACATTCCCAGGCGATGGATTGCTTGGTCCGCTGGCCCAGCACGGTTGCACCGAAAACCAGGTCACGCTTGAATCAGATGCTGCAGCCCTCTGAATCCACACTCCTCCATCTCCAGACCAATTGAGCGAAATGAGACGAGTAAGCTTACATTCACAATCGCAGCTCCGAGGGCCTCAGTCGAACTGCCCGCGAAAGCGGCAACAATGTTGCTCCACAACAAACTGTTAAAGGACGTAGCCACCGCACCCCAAATATAGCAGACACACAACAGCCCGCTCGCAAAGACAAACACAGGTCTCTTGCCAAAGTAATTCGCCAGCGGGACCCAGAAGAAATTGAAGGCGCCCAGCACGAGGATCGGCCAGAGCAGCAGGTGCGACGTCTCAGTCATGGTCTTGTCGAACTCGAGCGAGAGGATGTAGACTGTGTGTCGTACACGCGGTCAGCACTTGTTTTGGCCGTGACGACGGAAGACAACATGGAAGATGGAATATGCCTCGACGCAATTAATGCAAAGTCACGTACATGCAGGAGCCAGGCCGCCGATGGCATAGTTGGTTAGAAAGGTGAAAGCGCAGACGGACGTGAATGCGATGTGTTTTTTGTACTTTGGCCAGCGGAGGGGGTCGTTGGGATCGGTTGGTGAGGGCGTTGGGAAGAGCACTGTTGTTGTGGAGGATGTTTCTGAGTTGGCTGGTCATTTGTTAGTGTTGGTGTGCTGGTTATGCGGTGCGTGGAGTGAATTGAGACAAGACATGTAGGATGGGTCAGGTAGACAGACCTTGCTGCAGCAACACAGTCCCGTCCGTCCGATCCAGATCTCTCAAGCTGCGAAACCTCATCTTGACGTTCAGAGCGAGAATATCTAAGTATCTTGCTAGCTAGCTACCCGCACGCGAATCGACAAGACTAGTTCGGGTACGAGCTCGATACCCACACCCAGAACCAAACTGCGTCACTTTCTTTGCTGTCGGGGCTCTGCAGTGCTGGAGGCGTCATCAGCTACCTATGTCGTGTTCGTGTAGAGCAAGCAATGGAAAGAAAAAAAGTGCTGAAACGCAACGCAAAAGAAGGGTTATTGCTCTCTCGCAGAGGAAAGAAAACATACAAGAGCACTTATCGATTTCGGCGCCAGTTTCCTTTTTTGCCTAATAATACTTCCCGGGGGACGGACACGAATTAGATGGACAGACGTATACGTGCTGCAGGACGAGTGGCAGGGGAGTTGTGCATGCAGCGGACGGAGTATGCGGGGCCGGTTCACGGACCTTGGGATTGAAACTCTATTGAGAGAGAGAGGTTTTCCTCACGATTGCAAACATACATGTCTCTCTTTTGAACGGATTATATGTTTCCAGCTGCTCTATCTGCTTACCTAACGCGGGACGAAGTTGTAGGGTTACCCTGCGTCCAAGTGAGGAGGTCGGTTAGCGGGCGCGACCAAGGGATTGCTGCTTGCCTGGCTGCTCAATAGCCTCAACGTGGATTTCCCCGCACTTTTCTTTTGCGGCTTCGCACTTGTCTCGTGTCGTGTTGTGTTATTGTATTTGCATTGTTGGTTTGAGGACATGTGAGGATTTTCGTTCTGGTGCGGGTGGAAAGTATGCATGCATTATCGTGACTTCGGAGCCTTATCTCGGATATCGAGCCGGACGATGAGCTGGCATTGCTACTACCTAGGTGTGTATCGTGATAGATATCTTGGTTCTTACTTCTGTTGCGTGTTGCCGTGGGAGTACGTGCTACGAGCATCACTGTTGGCAGGTTCAAATATTTGATTGCGTGGAGTTTTGCTTTGTCTTGCTACGTGGTCGGAGGTTTGAGCACACAAAACGAAGGTGGTGTTTTCCCATTACAGATCTGAGAAGCTGTTCAATGCAGTAGGAAAGATAGCAGGAAACTCATCACGTTTCCAAATTCTACTCTTCTTTCTTGAGAACGGTTCGTCCGTGCTGAAGAGTTACGTTGATTGAAGCTCAGACGCTAACCCCACGCTAAAGGCAACCGTCGTGAACGTCGTGGGTCACCTCGTCTCCTCATCAAATACTTCGATCTGCGATCACAGCTGGCCAGTTTACACAGAACCGATAGACATCGTCGCATCACCCTGAGCAACGAAACACAATGCATCATCTCAGGTGTTATCGATACACCCTTTTGGACAGTGGCTGCCGTGGCGTTCAGCTTGCGATCGGTGGCTGAGACGCCAAAAGAGTATGTGGAGAAATCGTGCGAGTCGTGGTCCCGAAAATGTAACGTCGGGGCACGGTTTTGGATAAGCGATGCGTAGAAGTCTGGTAGAGTCCAGACTGCATTGCTTGTGTGCAAGGTTAGGTGGAGTTCGTGGTCGAAGTCGTGATCGTACCTCATCGCTACAATCGATATCTCGTGTTTTCGGTCATCTCAATCAAGAGTGTGATTTATCTCCTCTAGCACTTTCGGAATTTCTCTCTCATCCTCAAGCAAAAGACACGACGCATCTACTTTTGTTGTTTTGTCTTCTCTCTTTGTCTTCTCTTGGATTGATGAGGGGAGTTACATTCCATTATGCTGTACGACGGCTACGCTCACCAATCCAACACCCCACGTCTTCTCCTACCGCCGCACAAGTACCTCTTGCGCTACAACGGCATTCACTAGCTGCATCGACCGGATGTATTGTACTGCTTCCGCCATCCTTTTGCGTCCGGCATCACAGATCTCCATGGCTTCTCAAACGCCGGCTGCAAGATACGCAACATTACCAGGTTTTTCGCTACTGTTTGAGAGCGTTGCTCGACAGAACGCCATCTCGTAAAAGGCATGTTGACAAGTAGGCCTTCCCTTGCTTCTCTTCTGCTCGCCTCTAGCCCTGCTCCACTTGAACCACGAATGACGCCTTTGCGTTGCGTTGCGTGGCAGGCATTGGATGGTGGTCACAACGCATCACAGACCAAGCAGCCTTCTACACACTGAGATCTCGCTGCCGCTGCAGCTCATCGGTGCCATGTCAATACAGTCCCGCTACGTAGAATCCGGGGTTGTGGTTCCAACGTCACGCCCATTCCACCCCTTGACCCTGGCTACTCCAGATATCTCCTTACCCCCCAGCCACCACCTGATGTTGGCGACTCGATTTGGCCACAGCAGACACTTAATAAACAATATGTCTCACCCCTTTGACTCCGGTGTTGTGGCCTTGTACACGTATATATCGTGTGCAGTGCCGAGACGGTTATCAAGTCCAGCAACCGCAGATAGACTGAGGATTCTCGCCATCCTACACAGTTTGTCGTCATCATATCTCGCTGTTCATGTTTAAATAGACCCGCCTGAACGACACCAAAATGACATCGTCGACTTCAATCATGACTTTTGCGCCACACCAACCATCACCACTCGCAAGGGCACTATCGCCATTGAAGGATCCCCCGCCGCCACCGCCAAGTACTCCTACAAAGACTGCAAAGTTGTGGGATGAGTACGAGAAAAGAGCTGTGGAGAATGCAAGGAGAAGGGAAACGACTATGCAGGCGCCCTGCCCTCAACGCTCTTCTGGCCCACATGTCGTCCAAGGGTACCAGGCCCAGCCCGCCGCAGCAATGACCGTAACAAGATCTAGCCTAGATTTCAAGTCTAGACGCAAGCATATGGCTACACCCTCCACTACTGTGGCTATCTGTAAAACGTGTCAACAACCCATCACATACTCCAATGGCATTTGCGAACGTTGCATGAAGAGGATCATACTACTACCTGCCACTGGCGAGACAACACCACCTCTTAGCCCTTCAGCCCGCAACTTTGCATCCACAGACCTGCAGCAACTCCACAGAATCTCGTCCATTGAAGAAGTCCACATGCTCAAGTCGACGTCTCCAAAACGAAAGTCCTTCTGCCCCCTCCCTTCGCAGCTCATGGACCCACCAATCCGCCTCTCCTCCTTAAGGCCTCCCCCACCAGAAGTCCACCTTGAACCAAACCGCGCCAGGAAGACATCCCTAACCGACCCCAACGAACCCTTCCTCCGCCTCCAAACCACACGCTCCACACAATCCCACTCGCACGCCTACTCCCAGCCCGCAACGCCCACAACCCTAGCCTACAGCACCGTCCCCACCACACCCCCCTCGACATCACACTCGCAGTCCTCGACCCGCCCCTCCAGTCTCGCCACCGCCGCCCTCCTCCCCACATCGACACCCCCCTACACGTACGCACGCAACCTGAGCGCCACGCCCTCGGACCTCAGCGCTCTATACGCACTCCCCTCGACGCCGAATACCAGCCCGGCGAGCCTGTCGCGCGTCAACTACGCGCTGCAGAACACGACGAGCGCGTGGGACGACTGGGACTCTGATTCCGAGGAGGAGAAGGTCGGGCTTGTGGGGTGGATGGGCCGGAAGCGCGGGAAGAGCAAGGTTGGGGGTGAGAAGAGTCGGTGGTCTCGGGAGCGGGCAAGGAGTAGCAAGGATAGCTTTGCGACGAGCGAGGACGATGGGATTTTTATGGCGATTGCGGGAAGGCAGAAGGGGGAGAAGAGCAGTGTGAGTAGGGAGGAGGAGAGGTTGCAGCGTGCGAGGAGGGAGACGTTGGAGCTTGTTAGGGCGAGTGGAAGGAAGGGGGGTGAGAAGAGTGAGAAGAGGGGGAAGGCGAGGAGTTTTGTGAGGGTGATTAGTTGTGGGTGCAGTGATGAGTAGTGACGAGTTTCTCTTCCTTTCCCCTTTCCTTTGTTATCTTTTGGTTGGTTATTCAGCGCGGAAGGATATCACGACAGTATGATTGGGAGTGTTTTGGCGTTGGTCATGGGTTACGGCCTTGGGATTATGATTGCGTACTTCGGTATCAAAAATGATGGGTGTGTTTTTGGCTTGCATACCTAGATTGATATTGATGATAGCAGATGGACTCGGGGACGAAAAAGGATGGACTGGACAACGATGAAAAAAGCATCACTATGACTGTTTGATTTGGTAGCACATTGGTAGAAAATTGAAGATAGGGCGATATGGAGTATGTCTCGTCAGCAGTATGGAGCTTCACTTGTCTCAATCGCTGCACGGAAATGTGTTTGTCACTTTGTTCTCCATATCTACAGATCCCATTGAGGATCTGGACAGCTCAGATGTTATACTTGAATTTTTGCCGAGCTGGATGACCTGTGCAACGAGAAGATTCTGCACTATTATATTGCATCCACCTTTCATACGCCACGAATTGAAGCTATCATGTCCTCTACAAGATTTCAGTATTTCTTACCTCACAAGTAAAACATCCATCAATCAATCCAGAGGACCTCAATGTTCTCCATATTCCACCGTTCCCTGATATTAAAGCCGTCCCGGTTAGATTCCTTCCTCCTCCCAACTTCCTACTATAACCGTGAAGCACACACATGTGCGTAGCAAACCTCTATCCACGGTCTCTCTCTCCCACCCTTCCACCCTTCCACCAATCTCACCTCCATCACCCATTCTCAACCCCACTTCCAATCTCCAGTCCCACACCGCCCTTCTCTCCTCCGCAACTTCTCAACTTCCAACCCGTCGCCTCACCCGCCACTTCACCCACACCCACCGCCTCCCCGGAAACCTGCTTCTTCCGCTTGCTGCCCCGTCGTACAACCCAAACACCTACCCGCTGCCTCGCGTCTTTATCGTCCATGCATGCATGCAGCCGTCCGGCCTCCGATGAGCCGATAGTGAGCCGGTGCTCGGTAAGCCATCAGGGCAATAGGCATGATTTTTTTGGGCTTGTGGATTTCGACGATGATTCTACAGATGTAATTGGGTAGCGTGAATGGATATTACAGGCGGTAGTTGTAGAACGAGACTCGCGATGGGATGTGCGCATGTTAGAATGGGTTTGAGGTTTGAGATAGCATTTCTACTGTGGAGCGTATTGATGTTGCGTCGAGGGAAGAACGGTGTAGAGATGACTGCGGTGATAGAATTCTGATGGTCTATTTGAAGATGCTGGAGGAATCTTTCAATGAAGGAAATGAACTCTAGCCTCCGATTCGACATGGAGCAGGATAGCAGTCTATAGACACTTACGCTTTCGAGATAGCCTCTCTAGTTGCCATTTAACGGGCCATACTTCATACAGGTAAATTCTAAGCAGCATACAATCTATAAACCCGCATTGTATCACCAGTTCAGACTTCACAAACAGTAGGCATACGTAGTATTCAGTATGACTTCTAATTGCGAATGCACTCAGACATGGCGGTTTATAACTTCTTCCAAACACTTGCTAGACTGACGTGAGGTGAGTCGGAGGAAGGTAGCCTTATTTTTCAGTGGGAATGGGTTGTATTCAAGTATGATAATCATAAAGGTATAGTTAATCCAAGATGAACAGGACTAGAGACCTTGAAAGCCATCGAGGAAGACAGCAAATCGTTCATGAATGTTTGTTAGAGCTTGAAAGCACTCCAGACCCGAACGATACGTTCACACAGACATTTATGTCGCTTTGTTATGACATATACACATATTCAGCCTTTCCCTCCCTTGACAAGGCGGACTTGTAGCACTCTCGACGCGCGACTCCCATCAGCAACACCTCCCAGATCTCCCAAAAAATCAATACATACCGCACCACCTCACCCACCCGCCAAAGCCGCACAGAGCAACAACAAGCGCGCTGTCAAACCCGTCACCCTACCTCTCACTCACCATGCTCCTCTCGCGTTCCCCAGCCGCCTGCGTGCACCCATAAGCCCATAGCCCCTCCGTCACACAAAAGTTCTGGGCCCGAACATACCCCCAGCCAGCAGCTGATTAGATAGGGCCTATATACCCAGCGCTTGGATCCGTCGAACGTGAGATCAGACGTTGCCCAAGCGCCCACAGGCCCCGCGGGGCCCGTCTGGCACCACCTCTCCTTTTAGGAAAGAAAATGATACAGGCACCGCGTGCGCAATATGTTTAGGCAAGAGTTGCGGAAGAGAGTGGGTTGCACAGCGTTTTGTTCGGCAATGTGAAAAAATCTCCCCTTTCTGCAATTAGGTAGGGTAGGGGAGTTTTAATCAATCTCACATGTGATGCCGTCCGTGAGATGCTGGTCAAAAACTGTTTCTGCAGATTATCCGTCGTAATGCGCATTAGTTTCCATGTTTGATCGCCGCCTGGACCAGCATCTAGGTTTAGTTCTTGGAACCGCGAGGAAAAGCGAGGGTGGTACTGCAGATCGCGTAAAGAGAGCTCTGAGTCTATAATGCTGGTTTTATGTGGCGGTGTAGGGAGAAGTTGATGTTCTTCCGGTCAGCGTACTTGGTAACTGGTGATGGACCTCTGAGCGTTGGCCAAAAGTTATGCCGTCTACAAATTGCCGTTAGGCAGGTGACGTTGTGCAGTCTGATTGATACTTTGTAGACTGGTTGACTTGTCTGCCAGGTTGCGATGCAGACAAAAGTTTGCTTTCTATTGTTGTTGCCAAGGGAAGAATGGTGTCACAGATTGTAGACTTCATGGCCAACACGTTATGCTGATCATATGGAAGATTCTGATGCACACATGCTCTGTCAATTGTTCGGCCTGCAGCTCAGCTGATCAAACAGTTTGATGGAAATCTGGCATGAAACTTGGAAACTTCATGTCCTGCCTGGAGCAATCAACTGCTGGACGGCAAGCGACATTAAAGCTCTGCAGCATCGATGTCTAGACACGAAGCGGTGAGAATCAGGCGTCAACTAAAGAGGCGAAGGAAAGTCCGTTCCATGCTGGATCTTGAAAGAATGAAGCGATTGTACCGAGCAACACAACGAATATGAGAAACCTAGTCGGCATGTGTCATTGGATTCTACGAGTCGTGAGCAATACCTTTTGATCCCCGTTCTCGTTTCAATAATAGTAAAGCGGGCCTCTGACGTATGTATAGTGGCAGTGTGGGGACAGCTTCTTCACCAAATGCTCATCATGCAGCTATGATCGGGCAGCTCACAACCCCTATGGCCTACTGAACCCACTCCACTCTTCCATTCATGCCGGCGCTGTGGAGAAGAAAGCAAGGCTACTGCCAGCGGGAGCGAGTAGTCCAGGCCCACATGGATTTGAAACTGGCAACCGCCGCGGTGCTAGACGCAAAAGCATTGACAAGTGGACGCACAACGCGTCCAATTCGGTGGCTCACGACCTAAGATGCAACAGTACTCGGCCGACTCTGACAGCGCCTCATGACATGTCACCCGCATGGAGCCGGGAAATGAGCGTTTCTAACGGCGTGTCTACGGACGGCGCCGCAGAAGTGAAGATGGTGGCGATGGTGGCAGGGCTGCCATTGTCAGAGATTGGGAAAGCGTCGCGATTTGGCGACCCAGCGCTGAGTGGAGAGAAGCAGTGTTCGACGTTTGAGGTTGTGCTGCGAAGGAACGAGAGGACGGCATGCCCGGCATGTGCGAGGAACCCGAAGCGGGCTCGTCTGCCAGCACATGCTCGCGGGTGTTTTGGGTTGAACTGAGGCGAGATGGTGGTGGTGGCGGTGCAGATGGGAGAGATCGGCCAAATTTCGCTAGTCGAAGGCCGTAGGGCGGCTAATTGGCCAGGGCAGGAGTAGTTGAAAAAGCTTGAGTAAATTGGCAGGAGGGAGGGCTGCAGTTGACTGGCTCGTCACTTGCGCGCAGGATTAATCTCACGGATACGAGTCGATGTTCCATCTGGATTCTGGCAGCATGGGAGCTGGGGAAGATCGACGTGTGAAAATGCATGTAGACGGCGATTGCAGGCCGTAATGAGAATAAGCTTACCAGAAAGGCCCTGGCGGTGCTGATTATTGCCATTGACCGGATGTCACTTGAGCTTGTCACGTCGATAGTCTCGGGCATGGGCATGGATGGATGGACATCAGAGTACTCGGGCGTCTGACGGGTGGTCGGCAGGCGTGAAAAGGGGGACTGTGAGGAGCCGCCGAGGTCGCAGCAAGCCCACCACGTCGACGGCGAGACGACGGAGCCGTGAATCTTGCCATAAATCTCGCCATTATTTGAGGGAGGGCGTGGCCGAGGAATTAATGTGTGGGACGAGAGGTGCCATGGGACGCTGTAGAGCGTTGGCAAGGCTGGGCCATGCTGGGCTGCGCTGGGCTTCGGTGGCAGCGGTGGAGGGCTTATTTTGCATTACGTACAGCAGGCAGGCACAGGCAGGCAGCGGCAGGGCTGGGCTCGTGTTGCATCTCATCGACGCGGTTCGTCTCGGTCGCGGCTGCCCCTGAGGAGCGCGATGCCTGCCTGCTGCCTACCTGCGCGCCGCGCTAGGCCTGTTCCTCGCCAGCTGTGGGGTATGCGCCACACTGCTCCTGCCCGCGACTGGCTGCCCGCGACCCACGCAAGCGCAATTTCAGCGCTGGCCACTCGCGCGCGTGATGCTTGACCTGCTCAAGCTTCTCACTACCGCACTCGTCAGACGGGTGGCACTTTGGCAGCGCTACCGCCGCGCTGCCCGTTGTGAGAGGGCGGCCCTCGCAGTTCGCAGCCTGCGTTGCACCGTTGGACTGCCCACCAGCTGGCAGCGCTGGAGCCGGCGTCCACAGCCCCTCTCGTACGCAAACCACGCACTCCACCACTCCACCACTCGACGCGCCTCAGCGCCGAACAGTGCCGTCTGCCGAACAACGAGGCCCAATGCCTGCGCCCAGAAATAGAAGTCCTGCATAGCGTAATCCCAGCGAGGATCCTGCCCGACAAGGGCTAGGCATTGGCTGCCATCCCAGATGAGATTGCTGCCAATGCTGCTGCTCGGCCTCATGAAACATGCTATTGGCCCGAGGCTACCAAACAGCCTCCTGTTGCAAGTCCCCATTCCCTGGCCAAAAGCACTAGCAAAGGGACGCCTAGTCTGCTCCATGCCCGTGGTTATACATACTTGAGCCAAGTGCTCCCTCAACCCTTTCCTACCACTGTCGCTCTCGGCACTCTTCAAGCCCCTGCCTGAGCATCACTTTCCTTTGCTCTTTCACTACTCTCGTTTTCCTGCACTCGAGACTGCGTCGCCGTCACTCGTTCCGGCCGCCTCTCGTAACACACTCACTTGCCACGCTGCTCTCAGCCCACATACGTTCGACCCGCCTATAGACGTTAATTAATATTCATCTACTCCTCTTGACGCCAACTCTGTGCGTCTAGGCACAACGTCTGCCTGTCATCTTAATAAAGCCTACCAGCGCACTGCTTTTGGTTTGCTCACCTGGTACGTTTTTCTGCCTCGTCGTGCTACAGCATCGGGAAGGCGCTTCTCTCTGCATACGGTCGCTACGGTTACTACGACTTCTTGAACAAGGCGTTATTTATTTCCACACCCACCACCTCGTCTCCAGCCACGACCCATCTCTATCCTTTCCAGCCCGCATACACATTAATCCGCTGCTCTTTTCTCTTTATTCCTCACCCTGCTGCGCCCTTTCCAAATCCTCACCTCTCAACCTTCTGCGAATGGAGGTTCCTATTCAATATCTTCTTTGGGCTTACAATTAGCCTGTTAGATTATTACAATAATGAAGGCGACTTTCTTCGGCCTGGCCACCCTGGCTGGCCTGGCATCAGCCAACATCCACTTCCACTGGGTCAATCCCACCTGCGATATCAATGCAGTCGGACCCAGCAACTGCTTGACTGGCCAACATTGCTCCGAGCAGAACACGTACGTAGATCCCATCAGCAAACTCGGGTTTTCGCTAATAATGAGCAGTTGTGTTCCAAACGCAGAGAACGACAAGTCCCTCTTCTCTCGCTCATCTTTCCGCGTGGTCCCAGCAAAGAGACAGGCTAAATACTCCACTGACGGCAAGTGCGGCCCAGCTAATGGAAACTTGCTGTGCGACCCCAACAGCACTGCGTACACAGGAGGCTGCTGCTCGCAGTATGGGTACGTATCTTGATCGCTTCTACTTGCAGTCCCAAGCTAATGAAGATCTAGATGGTGTGGAGCTACACCCGCTCATTGCGGCACTGGATGCTTGTCTGGCTGCACTAACGGTGCTGAACCTTCCTCAGTAAAGCCAGCAGCAACTCCTGCTGCCCCGGCTGCTAAGCCCAGGGATGATGGTCGATGCGGCAAAGATTTTGCTGGTGCGACCTGTGATGCTAATGGTCCTTATGGTGGTTGCTGCTCGCAATATGGGTGAGTCTATTGCAGTCTTTCATTGTTTCCATTTTGACAAAGATTCAAGATACTGCGGCGCTACTGATGGTCACTGTCTTCCCACAAATGGTTGCCAGAATGGCTGCAAGGGTGCCGCTCAACCCTCATCTGTCAAGCCTGCCGCTACTCCTACCCCTGCGCCTTCAACCCCAGCTGGGGCCAAGCCAAGGGATGATGGACGTTGCGGAAAGGATTTTGGTGGAGCAACCTGTGATCCCAAGGGTGCTTATGGCGGTTGCTGCTCATCTTACGGGCACGTTATTTCTGGTCTCGCATCGTTTCATCTGCTAACGAGATATCTAGATACTGCGGTTCTACTGATGGCCATTGCCTTCCTGCAAATGGATGCCAAAATGGATGCAAGGGCTCTGACCCCGTTGTTAGCTCCGCCGAGTCAGCAAAGCCTACCCCAGTCTCATCTCGCCCACCTTCCGTCACGACTTCTGGTGAACCCATTCTGGGCAAGCCGTCGAGCGTAGTTAGTGCTCACCCGTCGCCTACTGGTATTCCCACGACCGATGGAAGCTGCGGTGCCACCTTCGGTAACACTATCTGTGGTGATTGGGCCCAGGGCTCTTGCTGTTCCATGTACGGTTATTGTGGAAACACCACTGCTCACTGCGGTGAGGGATGCCAGAACGGTCCTTGCGACAAGACCCCCAACCAGCCTGCACCTGCTGCCAGCCCTGCTCCTGCTGCGGCCAAGCCCGGAACTCTCGCAATCAAGGGCCGATCCGGTGTCCCTGCTATGCACGCTGGTCTCATGCCCAACGGAAAGGTCGTTTTCCTCGACAAGGTCGAGAACTACACTGACCTCAAGCTTCCCAACGGCCAATATGCCTACTCCTCCGAGTACGACCCAAATACACAGGAGCTCACTCCTTTGGCATACAAGACCAACGCTTTCTGCTCTGGCGGTATCTTCCTTGCTGATGGCCGCTTCGCTTCTCTCGGTGGCAACGCTCCCTTGGACTTCATTGACCCCACCGTTGGTGATGGTTTCAAGGGCATCCGTATCCTCGAACGTGCCACTGATGGCTCTCAAGACGGACAGGATTGGGTCGAGGCCGGGCCACAGCTCGATACCGCTCGTTGGTACGCCTCCGTCCAGATTATGCCCGATGACACCATCTTCGTTGCGTCCGGAAGTTTGAACGGTCTTGATCCCGCTAAGCCTGAGAACAACAACCCTACCTACGAATGGCTCAACGCCGATGGCTCCCCCCAGGGCAAGAGCACCAACATGGAGATCCTGAATAAGAACCAGCCTTACTACATGTATCCCTTCCTTCACTTGATGAAGGATGGCAACCTTTTTGTCCAGGTCTCCAAGTCTGCTGAGATCTTCAACGCTGGTACTGGTAGTGTTGTTCGCACCATTCCTGATCTTCCCGGATCTTACCGCACTTATCCCAACACTGGTGGCTCCGTCATGATGCCCCTGTCAAGCAAGAATGACTGGAACCCTGATATCATCATCTGCGGTGGTGGCCCATACCAGGATATCACTGCCCCCGGCGACCCATCCTGCGGTCGTATCAGGCCTCTTGATGCCAACCCCGACTGGGAGATGGATTCTATGCCCGAGGGCCGTGGTATGGTCGAGGGTACTCTGCTTGCTGATGGTACCATCATCTGGGTCAATGGTGCTCAGGAGGGTGCCCAAGGTTTCGAGATTGCCAGGAAGCCCGCCCTCGAGGTTCTCATCTACGACCCCGAGCAGCCCAAGGGCAAGCGCTTCACCACCGGCCCCACCTCCACCATCCCTCGCATGTACCACAGTGTCGCCCTCCTTCTCCTCGACGGTACCCTCCTCATTTCCGGATCTAACCCTGTTGAGCAGCCCATCCTCCAGACCTCCGCCAAGGTTCCCTTCGCAACCGAGTTCCGCAACGAGATCTACACGCCTCCTTACCTCCAGGGCAACCCTACCCGTCCTTCCAACGTACAGCTCTCAAGCAAGGACCTCAAGGCCAACGGCTCCACCTTCACCATCAAGTTCACCGCCCCTGCCAACTCAAAGGCCGTCAAGGTCTCCCTCTACTATGGTGGCTTCGTCACTCACTCCGTCCACATGGGTCACCGCATGGCGTTCCTCGACAACACTGGCTTCGCCGCTGGCAGCACCTCGCAGACCATCACCGTCACCATGCCGCCGAACAAGAGCATTGCGCCTGCTGGCCCGTACGTTGTGTACGTGCTTGTTGATGGCGTGCCTGCTATCGGCCAGTTCGTCAAGGTGTCGTAAAGAGTTACGTAGTAGTGCCTGGAAATGCAGAGAAAATTAGAGAGAACGGGGGGTTGGAAGCAGACAATTCTTCACCGTTTGATACTTGAATATACACGAATATTTCTTTTTTACTTTGGTGCGTTCTCCCCGCATGTAGATTCGATGAAAGCTTCAATGGTGCTGGTTTGGGGCATGGGTGGTTAGGTAGCGCAGCGTAGCGTAGCGGAGCTTAGCTATTCTTGCATGTATTCATCAGGTTGCGAAACGTTTATCCAATGTCCCATTTTGTGTCTGTGTGTGTGTGTGTGATGTTACCCGACGTGATGTGCTTAATTTCATTTTTGTTGAGAGGTTTATCCCTGATGTCCATGTGGTGGGTACGACACGGGGAACGACTCGTGGATTGAATCCCTTGCATAAATGATGATTTGAGTGATCGTTGTGATCGTGTATAACTATATACGTACTTACAGACTTCCAAAACGCTGCATATCGCAAGTTTGCACAGGTAGATACCTATCCAATTGCCCCTAAACGCCAATATATACAACTCCCAACCATGATGATGTGATGAATGCAAATCAATCAATCAAACATTCAAAATGCCGTACTCACTTCCCCCTTCCTGCCCCCCTCCTTCAACATCCCACAACCCTGCCCCTCAACACCCCGCCTTAACAACCAAAACACTCGCCCTCAACTTCCCCTCCCACACCTCCTCAGCCAACACGCCCAGCGTCCCCGCCGCCCCTGAACTACTCCGAATCGCATCCGCGTCCTCGGCAACCAGCACGCCGTTGCGCCCGATATTCCGCCCCAGCACAACCAGATCCCCCGCGTTCTTGGGCGCCTGCCCGACCTCGAGCCCCGCGCGCGCAAGCACGTCTTTGACGGGGGTTGTCGAGGCTACGGTCTCGAAGACGACGCGTTCGGCGAGGTCGGCCGGGATCGAGGCGCTCAGCGACGCGAAGAAGGCGGCGTCTTGTTCGCGCGAGGTCTGGGATGCGGTGACGGTGGTGTGTGCGCCTGCGGATTTGTTGGGGAGGACGGTCGACGACGAGGCCGAGGTGGCTGCGAAGACGGAGTCTGGGACGTCGAAGTGGACGATGGTGGCTGTGACCTGTGCGTTCTCTGCGAGTTGCAGGACGAGGCGCAGCGCGGCGCGGTCGTCGTCGCCGCCGAAGAAGGGGAAGAAGACGTGGTGGCTCCTGTCTGCGATGGGGGCGAGGACGCCCTTGTCGCGCGAGCTGGCTAGGCTGATGTTGCTGAACTTGCGTGTCAATTTGAGGCTCTGCTTCTGGTCTTTGTTCTTGCTGCCGCCGAAGTTGCGGTTAATCAGCACGGCGACGGGCATGGTGGATTGTTCGAGCGTCGACTGCACAAAGGATGTGTACGACGAGGCCGAGAGTTTGTTCTTGGTGCCCTTGTCTTCGATGATGGCTTGTTCGGACATGCCGCCTGTTTCGCTCCAGGGCAGGATCAGATAGTCCGAGTCGGAGGCGCGTGTGCTGAGTGTTTCGGCAAACGACGACTCGGGCACGACGAGCACTTCGCCGCTGACGGCTAGGTTGTGGAGGCGTCCAAAGGTGCGGAATGTGTTGACGACGGGGTCGTAGGCGGTATAACTGTCGACTTCAGAGACTTGCATGACGGAGGAGCCACGATCTGTCAGGTTCAAGAGGCGGATTCCAAAGGCTTCTACTGCGCGAGAAGGAGGTACTCCTCCAAGCGATGATTCTCCCTTTTCGTCAATTGAGCTATTGGCTTTGGCAGGGTGGATCTTTGGCGCAGGCTTGTCAGAGTTGCCGCCGAAGAGTGAAGTGAATGCAAGTAGGTTAGGCATGCTGTCGAGGCGCAGATAAACTGTCAGACGCCTGATCCTATCAGCTGCAATCTTGTCGTAATTCACGCTATCCCTCGTGCTACCAGTATCGTCCAGTGGCTTTCCAGTGTCCCAGTCGATCTCTCCTCGGCGCCAGGATTCAACTTTCTTCTGATACCACAAGGGGTAAAAGTAGATTGCAAGCGGGGAAGACGCAAAGGTAGTTACGAGGGCCATGACAACGAAAATAGTGAAGGTTCGAGTACCGAGGATCCTGGCATTTAGGCCAATGTTCTGATTCCGTTAGCATCAAGTTCGACACATAGTCGAGCCCTACTCACCAAGACGATCAACTCGACTAAACCCTTGCAACTCATCAAGGAGCCAATAGCGAAACATTCGCGCCACAACATCTTGGTTCCGCGAGCAGCAAGCGTAGCACTAATAAACTTGGAAAAGAAGGCCACAGAGACCACACCAATAACGTATGCCCAAACGATTCCCGAGTCGAGTAAGCCGATGTTCGTGTTAAGTCCAGAAAGCGTAAAGTAAAGTGGTAAAAACAAACCGCCAATCAGATCCTCAATTTTCTCTGCCACCTTGATAGCAAAACCACCTTCGTGAGGGCAGATCAAGCCGGCCATGAAGGCTCCGAAAATGGGATGGACTCCAATAATACCAGTGAAGAAAGCGGACCCGAGGGCAATGAGTAGTGTCAGACTGATGATACCCTGACTAGGACCGTCTTGGAGAGCGCGGGACCTGCGCAGGATGAATACGAAGATAGGTCGGACAATGTAAATGAGAAACAACATGTAGCCTGCGCAAGTCAGTAGCACCCAAAGTGCGGTGAGACCAGAGCCTGCGTTGACGAGGGCCACACAGAGCGCAAGTAAAATCCAACCTAGAATGAGCGCATAAGCACAACTCTTAATCTACTTTGAAAGTATTGGGACTTACCAACAACGTCGTTACCGACACCTGCTGCAAGAACAATGACACCGACTGGGGTCATGAGCAGCTTCAATTCCGTAAGAATACGACACAACACGGGAAAAGCCTAAGAATGTCAGCCAAAGCAGTAAATTTCTGCTTTCTCAACTTACAGTGATCGCCATAGCTACACCAATGAACAACATAAAGATGGGAAAGTCAATCGGCACAGTACCCGGTTCATCTTTGAACTGGTTGTACAGACCGACTGCAATGGCGCACCCTAGGCCAAACGGTATCGCCATGCTAGCAAGTCCGACATTGAGGGCCACTTTCCAATTGCTGAGCAAGAAGCGTAGATCTACTTCGAGTCCAATGATGAATAGGAATAGAGTTAGACCGATGTTGGCAACGAGATTCAAGTTGGTCATGGATGCAGCTGGAAATATCGACTCTTGGAATCCAGGGATTCGGCCCATGACGGAAGGACCTAGGATGATGCCGCCGATGATCTCTGATATCACTCGAGGTTGCCGGATCTTTGAAAGGGGCCAGTTGAGTGCTCGGCAAAAGATGATGATAATGCCAGCCTAATGATCGAATAGTCAGCATTCTGGGCTCGAAAAGTTGCTGGCTAATTCTGAGACTTTTCCTAAGAATCACCTTTCTACCATCCATGTCTTACAATCGCGGGTTTCGATCATTTTTCTTTGTACGCTTGGAGCGGACGCATCCGATGAGGTGACTGGGGTGAGGCTACCCTCCACCCCACGCCGCCAACAGCTTGAGCATCCAAAAAGCAACGATGCCGACATTTTTAAACCAACGTACCTGAACTATAAAGAGAATGATTGGATTCTTTGCATCGAAATGTACCGGGTTGACGCCTTCGAGCACACCTCCCTGGGGAGGAGCCTTGATAGGCGCGGTTGGCGATGCGCTCGCCGCCGCTGCTATGGTCGACGACATAATGTGTGAGCTGTAGCGTGGATACGCTCGGAAACCCCAAACCCAAACTCAACAGCAAAAACAGTGCGAGGGGTAAGAAATGGAGACCCCGGGTTCGTGATATGGGGTGAGAACGGCTGGGGAAGAATAATTCTTTAAAGGATGAAACGCTCCGACCGGGGAACGCCCGCGTCAGCCCAGCGTCCTGGCGAGAACAAGTGATGATTTGCCTGGCGCGGAAGGGTGGATATGCAGGGCTCCGCGCGGCGGAACCAGCAAACGAGGGTGCTGAGTGCTATTCCAAGGCCTGCTCGCTGGCCATGTGATGGGTGCAAAGGAGGGCCCCGTGGATGTTCACGTGCGATGGATTCAGCAGCAATGCCTGGCCTCACCGCTCGCCGGGTGGGCCCATTGTCTGAGGCAAAGGCTGGTGGCGCCTGCGCGTGGGAGTCGTCGCCAAGCTGGGCTGGGCTCCGGCCAATGACGTCGCTCACTGCCCCGATCGACGTGCGTCTTGTCCGCTGCTAGGCGGATGCTGCTCGCTCAAAGAATGCATCCTCACAGTTGTGCCAAGCTGGGCAGGTTGCTGTATGCTTCCAACAAGGCTATTGATGTGTTCAGATGATATGCGGTTAGGCCTCCAGGGGTTCCGATGGGAGGGGTGCATCGCGTGGTGAGCCTGTGAGCCCAACGTCCTCCGTAGCACGCTCACGTGTCTCCAAATCATGTGTGAAGAATGAGCACATTTCTCAGTTCACCATCCTCACGTGCAAGCACCGCCACGGAGGATTGTAGTGAGAGGCGTCTTTTGGGATAGGGGCTAGTATTCTTAAGTCAACGTCATGTTTAGTCTTAACTTCTTGTAAAGGCATCTGCCATCATCTGTGAAAGCCCTTTCGTAATTCGAAATGCAAGGTAAAGGAACTAAACTCTCACAAACTCTCTTACAATTTCTCTTAGCTTCTTACTCGATCATTGCACATTTAGACTACAGAGAGACAACACACTAGGAGGCAGTTCACACGTACATAGGTATCGTAGCTATCGTGAAGAAAAACAACATCCAAAAACAAAAAGAAAACTGGCAGGGCCTTTAGAAATAGCTGATCAGAAATGACTTTTGGAAATGACTAATATAAAAGTTGACAAGAAGGAAACCTATGTAGGACTTAACCGCACCCACTGCGAATCAAACTGTGGACCTCCAAGGCTGAACTAGCCAAGGCTGTCGCTATCTATTGTTTGCTTTAACACCCAGCTTGTTTGTTTGACTTGCTAGTTGGTTAGTGGCTTAAGCAAAAAAGAATTTAAGGCTAATTCTTTTATACTTACCCTTTTATACTTACCTTGTTGCACTAGGGAGTAGGAACCACCCAACCTAACCCTAGGAGGCTCTTTGTCTCGTTATTGTTATTAGAGGCCTACCAAGTCACCTCACTAGGTGTAAGAAAAGATGTAGGGCTCTTGCGTAAGCGCGATGTGGCTGTCTCTAACTTAAACTTAGACTAGTTAATATACATGCTATAAGTTAATAGCTTATAGAGGAGCATCTTAATCTAACTGCGTAGAATAGCTGGAGTTTTAAAGGTAAATATTAAGATAAGACGACTCCGATCCGCAAAAATGTTGCGAGCGAACCCAGACGGTTCTTCTTACTCTACATGTTTTACTGTTCTCGTTCGTAAAACATGTGGAGTAAGAAGAACCCTCCGGGTTCGCCCGCAACATATTTATTATTGTACAAGTGAAACTTTGTACAAATGAGACTTGACCGCTCTCACCGCGAATCGAACCGTAGACGTCCATTTTCGGATGAAGGACTTAGTTGTTCTTACAAACTACTCGTGGATTCCTTCGGTTCGATGGAATATTGGTGCTTTTTGCAGTATATATACGACATGTATATATCATGTTTGCGAGGGAGCTGCAGTGTGAGAGTCTGTTTGGAGCGCACGGACTGGGAGAGCAGGCTCACGGGCCAGGCATCAGAGGGTTGACATCATGAGGGCAGGCACGCAAGCAATCGAGCTTGCTAACGGGGTGAGGCACGCGCTGGACCTGCCTGACCGTTTTCTTCTGCCTGTACTTTCACATGGAGTTTTGGAGACCTCAGTCGGCGAACTGTTTGCCTCACTGTGCGCTTCTAGTGAACTACTTTCTTCACGCTTATGCAAAGGCTCGGTATGTTGTAGACATAGTGGGTTTGAATAAGCCTGCAGGTGATTTCTATTTACAGGGAGAATCAATCTCCTGTCACAGTCATGCAGCCGGACATAGACCCTGTCATGAATCCAGCATGTCCGAAAAAGTAAGGGCTAGTTAGATCTCACGAGAGTAAGTCCTAGGCCTCGAAACCTCTCATTTGCTTTATCGTAAGGGCATAGTGGAAAGCTACAAAACCTAATGGTTAATTTGAAAGTCGAGACCGAATAAGTAACTTCAATTTGCTCTTACCTCTCCGTTTCTACGGTTTCGCAGCTTTTGCAATACTGCTGATTCCACCTTCATCTCGGGAGCCGCCCGTTGTTGTAGACCTCAAATTCACCCCACCGGCCGTTTGCTGGAAGACTCTCCTACCCTATATAAAGGTGGCCCCGCACTTTTTCTTCTTGCACCCACACCTCTTGAATACAATCCATCTATTCTTATCTCTACTACTTCGTCCATCACGTCTACCACCTCCAGCAATTCCTCCACCACTATGGCCCTGGATGTCATGCCCCGCTCTCTCGATCCTGAGTTGCCAGCTTCCATGCAGTCACCCGCCGCTGCTGCTCCTACCAGGTTAGCCCCGGCTCTCGACAATGCACCGTCGTCTGGCGCTGGTGCTCCTATGGGTTTCACTCCGCAACTCTCTGTCAGAGACGGCGTCGTGAGCCAGGAAGGAGATAATGGTACGTAATATCATGTTCTAGTTGCAGTTATTTCTATTAACGACTTTAGCTATGCTCAATTTCCTCAGGCGATATCGTGCCGTGGCTGATGATGCGTGTACTCTGCTTGAGAAGTTCGACATCCAAATGCGTATACTTGACGATCTCACGAGCCAGCTGGAGGAGATGGTTGCGAATTCTCGATCTTGAATGATTGGGGTAGTCTTCTGGCTTTTCTTTGTGTGGCTGATTGCGTACGGGGTTATGCAGAGATTATGATTCCTTTCGATATGATGCTCGATGAATCTATTATTTGCCTACCATCAACAGATGTTCCAAGCCTTGATGTGATGACATTGCATTGCTATGTGAAATGTGGATGTACCTAACGAACACATGCAGTGTTGTTGTTACAAGCATAGGTCAGGCCTATGATCAACTTACACAAGTACAATCATACATCATAAATGGTGTATCAAAAGCCGCTCCTTTCTCACCAGTGGATTGATGCTTGCATGAAAACACATTCCTCGGTGTCCAAGACGTAGGAGTTGCACGATGCACGCTTGCAGGGACCGTGCGTCGCATCAGCATCGCAACCACCGCTAAAAAAAAATCGAGGAAGACTCTCACGCTAATGTAAATTATTATTCTGGTTTTATAAGCTCCAGTCTCTCTCTCAAAAAAGTATACTCCAGCCCCAGGGTCACACACACATCACGCTGCGCGGTGCGGCGCGAAACAACACCGTCATTTATAAGTAGAGCACTGTATCTGATTTTTGGGATGTCATGTACGAAGTCACAGCCAAGTTCGGAGTGATTGGCGAAGGGGTCGATCAACAGTGGTGGAGCCAATCCCCCAAGATCATCCTTAACGTATTTCTCGTATACTAACCAATGAATTACAGAAGTAGAATTAAATGATCAAATGTCTGCTCTCGGAGCGCCATGGAACAAATAAAGTGTGCATTTGAAGTTGTTGGTGATGTAAAATTGGGTCTGTTATTCCATGTATCGACTATGGATATCCCTCTACAATGTGACAATCTGCTTCCTACTCTCTCAAATACCCCCTATCCTCTTTAAGCAGCACTGGTCTTCTCCTTGGGCAGTGGTGTGAAGCGAAGATACGGCTTCACGATACGGAACTCGGGGAATAAGTCCTTCGCAAGCTCATTTGAGACCGATGGGTGGACAATGACGTCGTCACCAGGGACCCAATTTATGGGAGTTGTCACTCGGTTCTTGTCTCCTGTCTGCAACGAGTCGAGGACACGGAGGACTTCGGCGGTGTTACGGCCTGTCGAGGCTGGGTAGGATAGGATGAGACGAATGGTCTTCTTTGGGTCGATTACGAATACAGAGCGAATGGTAAAGGGGAGGCCCTTCGAGTCGATGTTGGTAAGATCCTGGTGATCGAGCCTAGAAGAGCGTGTTAGCTTCACTCGAGACATCCGAAGCCACGGATGCAGACTTACATATCATAAAGATATGCAACCTTGCGCTCTTTGTCGCCTATTATGGGAAACTTTAGATTGCTACCATTGACCTCGTCGATGTCTTTGATCCAGCCGTGATGGGATTCGACCGAATTCGCACTGAGGCCAATGAGCTTCGTGTTCCGCTTGGTGAACTCTGGTTCGAGCTTTGCGAAAGCCTATAAAACCGTCAATACTTCAAATTTCTTCAAATAAATTGGAGAATTACGTACTCCCAATTCTGTAGTACAAACTGGGGTGTAATCATCAGGATGACTGAAGAGAATGACCCAATTGTCGCCGATGAATTCATGGAAGTCGATGTTTCCATTGCTTGTCTCTGCTTGGAAGTTTGGGGCAATGCTGCCGAGTCGGAGGGGTTCAGCGCGTTTTTCGGCCATTTTATTTGTGTCTGAAAGAGATGTCAGCTTTTGGAATGTGTTGATTGTGCCAAATGTGGTGGTGGTCGCACAAAGGGTCGGTGAACGGGCATGGTGGGGGTAGCGGGGTAGCTTTCCGACAAAGCTAAAATTATCTGTTCGTACCTTGCGTTTGAATTTGAAAGGGGCAGCAATTTATTCGTCCGTTGAATGATGTACTGTTCGTTGGGGTATCAGTGATGAGGAGGAGGGAGACAGCAGTAAACTAATCGACCGTACCACGTCCTTTTGTATCGACAACCGCTACGATTTCAAGCTCCATTATGCCTAGCGTATATTGCGCAATTCTCACGTGTTGGCCTTCAAAGGTTTTCTGCCACGAAGAATCCCACGTCGATGACATATCGAGCCAATCCTGCCACCCGCCTCGAGGGCGGTAGCGGAGATGCCAACACGTTGCCCCTCTTGCCGAGACAAGTCGCAATTGAATTGCAGAAAGAGGTGAGCATTAGGTATTGGGGTCTTTTTGCGATGATCCGAGTGCATGCAGAACACTCTCAGAGATGTCTTAAATGTTCACACCCACCGCTTTGAGGCTACACGAAGTGGCCTTATTTTGCGTCAAGTTCATTGTCACAACTTGAAATCACATCCACATTTTCACAAACAATCGATGAACAGCATGATCAAAATGCTATACATGTGTACCAAGATATACTGCCAGACGCACAACCAAAGACATGCACACTGCAGGCATTCTTCCAAGACTTGACGAAATGCAAAACTATGATTATCACCAAATAGTAATTATGGAAAAATGTTGGAGGCAGGCTGTTCGGCGCACAAGTTCTTTTTGGGGTGTTAGGCATTACGCCACTTCCAACCAATCATATTGTCTCAATGCCATCGGACCGTCGGGGAAAGATCTAGAACACCATCTCCAAGGCGACTCTGAATTTGTGCTAGACATTTTATTGATTACAAGTCGACGTTGGCTCTTTGGAACCACACCTTGATCATGTGTTGATGAGATTCCGTACTTCATACATTCGGCATCATCTGTATGAATACGCTGACGCCATCGCAATTTCGTTCTGGCTATCGTTGTAATGGAGACTCAAGAGGCTCAGCGGAGACATATTCTCGGTCTATCGACATCACTTGACAGACGGAGTGCCTGTTGCATCACGAAGTCAAGATACCTTTGTCCATAGGTAGTAAATGGCCGCCGAAATCTTCAATAGGCTCGTTGATGAAGGTAGCAACAGGAAACTGATACGGAACCCCGAAATCCATGGCTCATCAGCGATGTGAGAGCTTCTCATTTCCACGTTCGGGTGTACAATTGTTCTCATACCTATGACGTCTCGTGCCTTCACATCCAGCAATCTGCGGGAATAGAAAAGGTTCATCCTTTTGCATAGTTCGCAGGATACCCCGCCTCTGCATGACTTGGCTAATCCACAATAGATAGACACAGACTGAATTGCTGACCGTATCTCACTAACCATGCGCCTGTGCCTCGAATCTGCAGGTTCACCGTCGGGGAGTTTTGCGTTTGTCCGAATGGTCCCCAATTTTTGGCCGAATCTAGCAATTCCAAGGATTCTCTGCGTATGATGTAGACGGATCTACCCACCACCAAACAACGGGTTTCTCACCGACTTGGCCCTATTGCGCCCTATGCTTGACGTAACTCCGGATTTCAAAGCCATTGAATGCATCTTGGAGAAGGTTTCGTATATCCGGCAGACTAATTATGCCCTATTCCCTATTCCCGACCACTCCTCCCCAATTCAACCAGCCCATCGGTACTACGCCGGTCCTTCCTCACCGTTGATTTGCTCATACTTTGGCAACCCGGCATTGATTGCCCAGTGCTTCGGTTAGTGGATCATTCCCGCAGCCGTTTGGAGCTACGAGGCCCAGATTTTATATGAACGCTGCATCTCGATTCCTCCTCTTCCTTTCCCACATTCGTTACCTCGCTAGCCATACTTCATTCGTCTTTTCAAATCGATGGCAACATGGTCACAAGCCCAGAGATTGATCTGCCAGCGGACTCGAACTTAGGATCGACCAATTCTCTCTGCGAACCGGAAATAGCGTTATTCCCGAGCGTTCGCTCAGGTTCGGCAGAAGACATAGGCACTTACGACCCCGCTTCCGACCTGGACAACTATGTTGACAAGAGCGAGCTGAGTGAACAAGAGAAGAATGGCAAAGCTCAAGAGATGCAAGAAGCTGAAGAGATGGAAATAGTATGGGAGTACCTGACATTTGAGACCGAAATACCACATCCTGCCACCATACACCCGACACAAACCGACCAGCCTCTTCCACCAGAGCCTCCGAACCTCGTCAAGTTCACAAATCCTTTCGACTGGTCACATAAAAGAAAGGATTTTACAATATGGGTGTCATGTATCATCACGGCACTTACCGCGTTCACGGCCGGAGCTTACACCCCTGGAATAGGACAAATGACCGCAGAATGGGGGATTAGCAATGTCGCTGCTCTGGTTGGTGTTACCACGTTCACCTCCGGATTTGCCGTTGCACCTATGGTTCTGGCGCCTTTTTCTGAGATTAATGGACGTCGCCCTGTATTCATCGCTTCAGGAATCATATTCGTAATATGCCAGCTCTGCACTGGTCTTACGCGATCATATGCGGGCATGCTCGTGGTGAGGTTCTTCGTCGGCGTTGGGGGGTCTACTTTCTCCACCATGGTTGGAGGTGTTGTCTCCGACATTTACCATACCGAGGACCGAAACACCCCTATGGCACTCTTCTCCGGCGCTGCTCTATTCGGTACCGGTCTGGGTCCACTTGTCTGTGGCTTCATTGCACAGAATTTGTCCTGGAGATGGATTTTTTATGTGCAAACAATATCATGTGGCACGATGGTGGCTCTTATCATAGTCATCTTCAAAGAAACACGAGGCTCTGTTTTGCTCTCACGCAAAGCAAAAGCGCTCAACCAGTGGTACGAGGCACGCGAGCAGGCGGGATATTTTGGATTGAACATGCCACATCCTGGAAAAGTTGGAGCTACAATACCACAACGGATCCGCTGGAAAGTTAAATCTGATGAAGAGCGTGCCTCGCTTGGGAAGATGATCGCTGTGTCACTCTACCGCCCGTTCCACCTGCTCCTCACTGAACCCGTGGTATTCTGGTTCTCCCTGTGGGTCGCCTTTAGTTGGGCCGTCCTGTATCTCACCTTGGCTGCGATTCCTCTCGTCTTCCAGAACAACCATGGGTTTTCACTGCAGCAAGCGAACGCCGTCTTTGCCGCCATGTGCATCGGAAGTATACTTGCCACAGTTCTGTCCATACATCAAGAGAAATTCGCCCGCAAGCACGGAAAGCTCGTCAGCTCCCCTGAGGGCAGACTGTACTTTGCGTGCATTGAGAGTGCGTGTATGCCCATTGGGTTGTTCATGTTTGGTTGGACCAGTTCCTCAAGCATACATTGGATCGTACCCACTATTGCTATCGCGCTAGCTACGATTGGCATCTTCGCGATTTACCTCTCGACTTTCAACTATCTCGCGGATACATACCATCGTTATGCCAGCTCGGCTTTAGCTGCACAAAGTTTCTGCAGGAATATTCTGGGAGGTATATTCCCCCTAATCACGACGCAAATGTACAATGAGCTTGGATATGGTGCTGCAAGCAGTCTTTTGGGCGGGATCGGGACCCTTCTGACTGTCGTGCCATGGATCTTGGTCTTCTATGGCCCAAAAATCAGGGCTCGGAGCAAATTCGCAAGCGAGATCATGAGTGATTCAAGTTGATCTTTCTCAGGCGAAAATTAATTAAGGAAACAAAAAGGGGGAGGAAATAATAGATACCCTTGCATAGCGTTTGTACTCGAATGAACACGACCTCGGAAGCCTTATGGCTTCGAGGCCTGAGAGAACCATGTTCCACCATGAAATTTTGGTCACCATGAGCATTACCACAGCTAAAACCCACAGGTTCCACAGCGCATGTGCGCAATGCGCAGGACGACTTTGCAATGCACCTATTAGATTTCAAAGGGCCAAAATCCGGCATACCACATTCCTCAGCATTCCGTCCAGCCTTCCTGCAAGCCGCCAGACCCTGAGTGTTCAGATCCAATCAAATCCCTCACCGGTTTTCGTAACCTGTACAGCTGGCTGACCCCGCCCACTGATAACGGCCTCTTCAAACATCAACTGCCTAGTTTCGCGACGATCTTGAAGTCCCGCCGTTATGCATGTGCTGTACACGTGCATTTTGGTGTAGGTAATCCTGTTTTAGGCATCCACGGATGGAGGCTTGTCTTTGTTGGATGAAACACCACAAAGCATCAGACGCCAAAACGTCGTTGACAAGAATTGTCCCATTCAGCTGAAGCTATATCTTTGTGGTTACATGCTCGAGGTCCCCGTTTTCATTTCGTTTTGTCTCTTTGGGTTCTCAGCCTGTTCCTTTTGATCCTCGACGTTCTCCTCAGCCTGATCCCCATGGGCCAGTTGTCGAGCAAACCGTCAGGATCTTCTCGTTCTCGATATGGAAAATCGAAATCAACATCACAGTCAGGCAGACGGGGTTCGACGCCATCGGCTGGATATTTCAACTTCGTTTCGCCTCATAAAACATTAAGCAACATCCTCAGGCCAGAAGATAAGAAGAAGAAACCAGCTGTATCAGGGAATAGCAAGAAAGGCTCTAAACCAAAACCCAATAAGGTGAAGGGTGTCGCTGGTAATGCTCGTACGAATAACAAACCGGAGCACAAGTCCCGAAATGAAAAAACGGATTCCTCGCGAGCATCTAAATCTAAACAAGCCAAGCAGAAGAAGGCTAGATCCAATTCTTCATCTACACAGCATGGTCTTCACAAGCGACCTCCTCGATCAAAGGAGAAGAAAGAGTGTGTGGTTTGCACTGATTCTCGTTCACTCCACCGATTTCCTATCCGCCCGCCAACTACTCAATGCACACATGGCGTCGATGTATGTCGACGATGTCTCCGAGCCTGGATAGCAGCAGAGTTCACGACCAAGATATGGGACGAGATAAACTGTCCAATATGCCCAACACGCATGCAGTACATGGACATGCAAGAATTCGCCCCCCGTGGGATATTCAGACGGTACATACTTCACTCCAAATCTCCATCCATTTCCGTACCCTCCATCTCTTCAGTCATCTAACACATCTCCAGGTACGACGAACTTAGCATGCGCGCCGCGCTCGATTCGATCCCCAATTTCCGGTGGTGTATCGCCAAAAACTGCAAGTCGGGCCAAGTTCAGCCCCCCAACATAGCCAAATTCCGATGCATGTCGTGCAAGAGCACACATTGTACTAAGCATAATATCGTGCACAAGCGAGAGTCGTGCCGCGAGTACGAGTATAGGACCAACCGCAAGATTAAGAAGGCGGAGGAGCTGGCGAGTCAGAAGTGGATTGCGGAGTCGACAAAGAAGTGTCCTGGTTGTAAGAAGAACATCGAGAAGAGTTATGGTTGCGATCATATGACTTGTAAGTTACTCTTCGTTGGGCTGTGTGCAAGCTGTGCTTTCCCGATCTATAGGGTCAGAATGATATGTGCTAACGGCGCTGTTGCAGGCTCAAGGTGCAGGGAAGAGTTCTGCTGGCAGTGTCTTGTGTCGTTTAAGAATAGGCAAAGAGGAAGGGTAGTTCACAAGCCTGGGTGTGATTACTTCACCCCCGTAGTCCAAGTGGAAGTATGAAACGGATTGAACATCTAGGTTTACTTCCAAGTCTGAGTGTTCTCGATTGATTATGAAACCTAGACGGGTTCGCATAACTATCACTCGGTAATCTAAAGTATCATAATATCGGTTCCTCTACCGACTTAAATCTCCAATATACATGACTACCATTAGGCGTTTTGGAGAGGTTGGCAGCGATAAACCATGAATGATTCAACGTATGTCTACCCGGAGCTGAACACCGGAACAAGCTGGCCTATTTTTGCGATTTATGATTACTTCTAGGCGCTCCTATACCTTCAAATTCAGTATTACTGATGCACCGCTCGTACTTTGCACGTAAGTTTGGCTGGCCCGGAAAAAAAAGACGACGTTTCAAGCATCCTCTCGGGCATCCTATGTGCGGCGACTTTCCGCGTTTCAACTTTCAACCCCAACCACAGCAGAGCCTCAATAAGATATCACACCTCGGAGCTATAGCCTAGAATAATGATATATGAAGTCTTTCTGTACTAAGTTTGGGGATCTAGATTCCAAAAATGACGGAGTCTAAAAGCTTCGAAGGAGTTTGGTACCTTCTTGAGTGTAAGAACCAATGCCTAAGTAGGTAACTTTATGTTATAGCATTGAAAAGGTGCGCTATCGCTAATTTGCTAGCGTTCCAGCAGACGAGGATCTGGAAGACACGGTGGTAGGCTCCTCTGTGCGGATGTTGGGTGCTGCCACATAAACCGCTGCTCCATGGCAAGTTTCATCGGGACCGGCAAAACAATTATCCGTAATCCTTCCAAACAGCGGGAGATTGCAAGAATGCCTGTTCTACAATCATGTTTCATCCTCACTTCGACGTCGAGGCAGCTCCAAATTATGACCATTGAAGAGCTGCCTTTGTATTCGGCTCGAGACCTTTCCCCCCGTTACGAAGCGTTCTCCGAGGAAGATGACGAGGATGGTAATCCAATCTTCCTATACTCATCTTTTGGCTACATTTCCGATGAATATGTTGCCTACTTCGGCCAGTCCAATGTTCGAAAATGCTATTTAAACCAAGAAATCATCAGAGAAAGCCTGCAACGTCTTCCAGATGAGGATGTGTACCCTAAGGCTCCTTCAAACATCACAGTAGTTTCGCCTCCGATCGACGAGAATCTCTTCCTCAAAAGGCCAAAACTACACCTAGACTTCTTAGGTACAGGCCTATTGCCAAAACTCATATTGCACGAAGCTGAAACAATGGAACTTCTTTTGCGTAACCCACATCCCAACATCATAAGGTATCATGGTTGTTTGATCAAACGTGGTCGTATCGTTAGCCTTGTGCTGGATCGCCTTCCGATTACGCTCCAGCACCGACTAGAGAAAAATGCGCAACACTTTGACATTGAGAACTGCATGCGCAAAATGAAGTCTGCGATCTGCCACCTTCACTCACTTGGGCGAGCACACAACGATCTCACGCCAATGAACATCATGATCGACGAACGCGATCATCCTGTCATTATCGATTACGGTTCATGTCAGCCATTCGGGTTGGCACTCATTACAGCGGGCACGCCAGGATGGATTGACGAAGACTACACGATATCGGCGCAAGAGCACGATCAAATTGCGTTAGATAAGATCCAGCGATGGATGGAGAAGCTTACTAGAGCTGCACAAGACATAAGGATGGATAGAGAATGTAACGATCTGTCTCCCTTGGAAGCGAACAAATGACCCTCCTTCAACCATCTCGCGTGTCGTTTGCCTAGGCAGAGGAACTGGTTGAGGGGTTTGTTGGTGGTACGTAGTTATCGGAATTCTTGCAATATTTGCGTTCGCAGTCCTTCTTCTCTCTAATTCTCTGTATCCGATTTCCGCCAGGAGCCCTAGCGTCGGGTGTGACCTTGATAGTCGTGTGGAATTCGCACCTTAACATCTGTCAGACGTAATATAGTATCAACTTCTAATATACGTACATGCTGGCGTGAATAAGTTTGTTCTGGCCAGAATCAAGTCCTAACTTCCTTCGTCTTCGCAGACTAATTTGAGAGAAGAGTTGATAGAGGTAGGTCGTTACCCCGCTAATGTAGCTCAGTAGCTTTTGCCTTGGTAAAGTGGCGTGGTAGGTCTGAATCTAGTAATACGTGATCGAAGGCCCAACTTTGATAACCAAGCAAGTAATGATGATGGGTTTGAAATCTTCGAACGAGGCCAGTTTAACTGCCTCTGCATTAAGGTTTCATGTCCGGCACCGTAAGTTAGTAACGTATATCAAAGAGTCGGATGGTATTTTGTCACGTGACCCAATTACAGTGATCGACAGCTGGTGCGCCCGTCGCCCTGTTGAGGAAAGTAACGCAGCTCTTTCTTCCGTTACGGCAGGCTGGCAGAGGAAGTAGCCCATCGATCACATTCCGTCAGCCACATGCCAAGTGCTTACATAGCGGAATTTAGAGCATCTAACCAATTGCGAAGACCATCTATCAGCGTTCTGATCTACAGATATCAGCAGAGAAGCCAAGCTCGTGTTGCCGTATATCAGCGTCTCAGTCAGATTCGGCTTTGTGATTACCGACTTTCTGAGCCATATAAGGTCGACGACACAGTCATCAAACAAGAGATCTCGCAATCAAAGAACGACCGACGGACAGTGTGCAAGAAGCCGATTCCCATGACGCCACATCCAAGCTCCCGCACCGAGCATGCATTTGGACGTGCGGGTTGTGCATCGGCATTTCAGGTTGGATCATATGGATATGCTTCCAGACGATCATAGCGTACTTTCAGCATAGGCAATTAATTGTCTTCTGGCTTCGCGTAGGCGACTGTTGCTGTCGAGCGAGCGTTGCGCCAACCTTTTCAAGGTACAGCGTAGCGATACATCAGATGGAAGGGAGCACAGTATGTGACGATTGATCTAGGACACTTGTTGTCTCATCAAGGCGTTTTATATGATTATCGGAAAATTACACAATAGGAATATAGGGGCGCGTATGGTATTCACAGGATGTCTAGTCAAAGAAATGAAAACAAGATTCAACAGGGCTTTGCTGTCAAAACGATACCTAAGATTTACCATGCTCTCATCTTGATGACCGCTCCTGACCGCCACAGCTGCATATGGGCGATGCTCCCAACCCATGTTGTCATGTCCTGCTTCGCTTTCAAGAGTGATTGTGTTGCACATACCTCCAGTCAGCTTGTAGCTCTCGTAGTTTAAGCTGAACAAGTCCTTGATCCACCCATGCGTGAGATCAGAATCTTGACAGTCTCAAGCGTCGGTTGTGTCAGAAAGCGTCTACTGCGGTCAAATTGCTAACAGCAGACATCTTGCCACCATCGGATAGGATGACTTCAAAGTAGATTTTTACTACTGATGCCAAATGTTGATTATGCGCTCTCTTTGGAAAAGGGTTGACGTCAGGATAGAAGGAGGCGTACAAGACTTGTACTGCTATCCTTAAACCATGCAAGGTTGTTCAGATGAGGCATGGCACAAGATGATTAGTAGATCATGGAGCCTGAGGAGCCTCGAGGAGGAAGGTGCCCGGAGACACGTAAGAAGCGACATCTAAAGGCGCGTTGGAGGCACAATGTGTAGGCACGTAGGAGGTACAATCTAAAGGTACGCAGAGGGCTCTAGGAGGCTCTAGGAGTTGGGAGGTTATGGGCGTGTAGGAGCCTAGAGGAGCTCAGAGCCTGGAGGCACGAAGAAGCAGCACTTGAAGGCACGTTGGAGGCACAATGTGTAGGCGTGTCGGAGGTATAATCTAAAGGTCCGCAGTGCTCTAAGAGGCTGTAAGAGTTGGAAGGCTTTAGAAATAGAGAAGGCTGTCAGAGGTTATATATATATATATTAGAAGCTGTACTCGTCATAGTGCAAGTCAGAGTATCCCGTACAGATTTCCGAATCTCCACCTCGTCCACACCAATCTGGCCAATTCATTGACGGCCTGGATAAAACGCTTTCAATCCGGGTGTTTACATATTTATCTCAGCGCCTCTGGGATGCTTTCCTAAGGATGCAGAGACTGGACCCGAATCTCGGTCGACTTTGTCTTGCAGTGGATGACGCAACCTATTGCACCTCTGAAACTGCAGGTTAGCACTCGAAGTAAGGGTCACTATCGCTGAAGGCGTACGACGAATACAACATGCAATGTCATACGCTTTTTATACTTGCCGTGGATGATGAGGGGCGACAGGGACTCTTGGTTGTAACCAGTGAACCAGCCATCAGTCGGAGAGAGGAACGACTAAGTCCGCCTAAACTCCGGCAAGGCGTTGACTTTATACACTGGTGAACCTCAACCTAAGACAAGAATTTCGGAATTAAGAGATAGATTGAAACAGTATATTAAGGAACGTAATATGGCTTCTAGTACCTCATTTTCAATACGGTGATTGCTTGGAACATTGACTGTACCAAGTATTCATCACATTTCCTATCGTCTAGTAACCACAACCATACTTCACGCTTCACCAACCTTTAGCATATTTCCAATACAAAAATGGCCCCTAAAACCAACCTCGATATCATCTTCGGTGCAATGACCTTTGGCCGCGAAGGCGAAGAACAAGTCCGTACATCGAACCTCGCAGACTGCACCGCAATCCTCGACACGTTCCAAGCCCACGGCCACAACGAAATCGACACATCGCGCTTCTACGGCGCCGGCTCCTCAGAGGAGTATCTCGGTGCGCTCAAGTACCACGAACGCAACTTGGTCATGGACACGAAATATTTTCCCAACACGGCCGGCTTCTTCGGCCGGCCAAAGTCTCATCTCACACTGAGCGATATGAGAGAGGCGTTGGAGACGAGCTTGGAAGCGCTGGGGACTGAGAGTGTGGATTTGTGGTATTTGCATGCCCCGGATCGGTCTGTGCCGGTGGAAGAGACGCTAGAAGCTGTGGATGTCTTGTTCAAGGAGGGGAAGTTCAAGGCGTGGGGGTTGAGTAATTTTATGGCTTGGGAAGGTACGTTTGCATTGCATTTCTTTTTATGTCATGGGAAGTATTACAATTTTTAGGAGAGAACTACGGGGGAGGGCACCTTTCCAATATTTTTGCTTGCTTAAAGTTCTTGATGAGGACATCGTCAGATTCACACGCCACATTGAGTGCTCCACGAGCGTCTTCCAAAACACAAAATCTAGCCAATGCTAACATTCCTAGTTTCCACAATCTGCGAAATCTGCCTCAAAAACAACTACACCCTCCCCAGCGTATACCAAGGCCCCTACAACGCCCTCTACCGCACCACCGAGCACGAACTCCTCCCCTGCCTACGCAAATACGGCATGGCCTTCTACGCCTTCAACCCCCTAGCCGGCGGCTGGCTGACCTCGCGCTACCACCGCGACATAGTCGACTCGTCTCTCGAGCCCGGCAGCCGCTTCGACGCGAACCGCCTGCAGGGCAAAATGTACCGCGCGCGCTTCTGGAACGACGAGTTCTTTGCCGCGCTGGACATCTTGCGTGATGCGTTGAGGGAGGAGGGGAGTGGGATTACGGAGGCGGAGGCTGCGCTGCGGTGGATGATGCATCATTCTCAGTTGGAGAGGGAGAAGGGGGATAAAGTGATTATTGGGGCGAGCAGTGTGCAGCAGTTGGAGATGAATCTCGTGAATTTTGAGAAGGGGAAGTTGCCAGATCAGATTCTGGAGGCGTTTAATCGCGGGTGGAATGTCACGAGGGGGGTTACTTGGAAGTATTTCCATTGAAAGATTTGAGGAGGTATAGAAGGCGGTGGAATCGTGGGATTAGTGGTTGTGGTTGTCGTGAACCAAAGTTCAGAGTACCCAAATCGGTACCTGTGTTTGTACAAAAACCTCCATGTCTCATCACGACAGCTAGCAAAGACACCCAAACTCCAGATTCCAGGTCACTCGCCACTCTAGCAAATCACACTTGACTCTGACAGATGACTGAGTAAATGCAAACCACCGTTCCACCACAAGCCTGAGGTCCAGCAAGCGCGCCATCACACTGTGCAACAAACAGCGCACAATCCCATAGTACGTGGTATATAAGCCCGCACTATTTCCTCACAGTGAATCTCCATCTCATTCAACTGTACGCTCACAATCCCGCCCCCTTCACATCTCCCCGAACAACGCCTTTCACAACCACCCGTGTATATCGCATTTCACTTGAGCCATGATGTTCCTCACTAGTATAAAGCCCTTGAGGCATAACTTCCCTGAATATACTTCCTCACACCAGGCTTCAACTTGGACCGCATACATTCGAAAAGTCCTTCAACTCAGTTCGAATCGACGATATTTCCAACGCGAAGTCTCCACGCAGATATCCAACATCCTTGAAATCGCTATACACCAAAAGTACGAACGACTAAATACAACGATCACGATGAACACTACCAACGAGAACCCCACGGCTGTGCCTACAGCCCCTCGTGCAGACCTTGAGGTGCTCGCTAGATCCCTCAATTACTCTCGCCAGCCTCCTTCAACCAATGGACCCTCCACAAACGCTCAGCCTCCAACAGAAGCCGCGCACCCTTCAGAGCCCGAGGATCCTGCTGTACCTGAGCTCCCCGAGATGCCAGCGACCCTCGCGGAGCTCGTAGCCTCATCCGAGCCCGAGCCATTCATGTCCCCAATGGAGGCGGACATATTCTACGCCCGTAGCCAGGAGAACCTCCTGACCGTCCTACCCACATCAGGCACAATCATCAACCCGCGCGAGACGTGGGATGCGTGGCACTCGGCACCCTCAGGCGTCGACAACACCATCGGCCAGACCATGATTCGCGACATCCTGACGGAGGCGGATGAAGTCAAGGCCGTTCAGGACGCCGCCTGGGAGGCTTCGGTGAAGATGGTTCGCTTCCAGGAGCCAAAGGTGCCTGAAGACGTGCTGGCTGCGCGCCGACCAGATGAGTCGGGTATATGTTCGAAGTGCGAGTTCCTGCACTGTTTTGGATTGTGCGAGACGAAGGAGGAGCGCGAGGAGGTGGAGATGGAGAAAATAAAGGCGGAGCTGCAGAAGCGCCTTGAGAAAGCAATGAAGGAATCCAAGGAGAAAGCGCAAGCTCGCGCTCAAGCTCAAGCTCAAGCCTCCTCTTCAAAGATCACTCCAGCACAAGCATCTTCCTCCTCTCAACCGCCCCAAGCTCAATCCGCCTCCTCCTCAAATCGCCCTCCAAAGTCAGCCCCGAAAGTCGATGAATGGTGGAAGAAAGAGCCCTGGCTCATGGAGATCCTCGCTCGGAAGAACCCCCAAGAATATGTCGACAAGATGCCTTCAGGCACCCAGGCCGAGGCCAAGGCGTGGGCTCTCGCAACCAAGATGTTGCGGGACATCCGAGCGATGGAAGCCAAGCCCTAGGAGGCTTCGCACACTCGGATGACGCCCGCTCCCAAGATGAGAGGCAGATGGCTGGGGGGTTGCGGCAGCAGAAAGGGGGTTGATATCGACTGGCATCGAGACTGGAGGGCTGGGCCCACGGACGCAAAGGAAACAATGCAGGGAGGGGATGTACGAGTATGGAAGCCTTCGACACCTCAGCAGAATACTTGTGATTGGTGAACATGATACCCAGGAGTTATAGGATAAAGGCGTTTAGGAGTTATTGTATTAGTGAATTTGAATTGAATTGAAAATTGCAGCAAACTTTCTATGACCATGATGAACGAATGAATGAAAGAAAAGGGGTATAATGTGACCAACCAGACCCATGTGACGCAAACAGATGCAAAAGACAAATCCCACAACCGTGAAATACATCAGATCTTCTTCTTCATGACACATTATGCGAACATTGACTCCACGCCGACCTTTACGAAATGAAAGAAAATGGCCTGATAACCTTGATCCGTAGGTATAGATGAGCTCAGAGACAAACAATGGATAGGAAGTGAATCTAATCTGTCTTCTTCGCATCGCCGCTTGCAGTCTGAGCATTTCCTTCAAGAGGTGGAATATTGCCCAGCTGTTTCTCGATGCCTGCTTCATGTGGAGTGAAAGGTGCGAAACCTCCCTCGGGTGAAGCCTGCCACTTGGCCATATCCTTCTTGAGCGCCTCTAGCTCCTTCTGGAATCGATTGCCAAAGACATCGATGTAAAAGGTAGCACCATTGTAGACACTCCAGATGAAGACCGTGGTGAGGAAGAGACCGCTAGGCCAACGATACCAAAACCAAACTGGGCAGGGCAGCATGGTCAGAACCGCATACGTGTATTGAATCAACATGAAGGCAGGCTCTTGAAGGAAATCTGGCAGCGAGAGCACGATCTTTCCAATCCAAGTCTTCGCGTACGACTTGCGCAACCAAGTAAAGCTGGTAGGACGGCCTGCAGCGATAGCTTCGCGACGACGTACAGTGATCAAGAGATGATAGCTTATCTGCCAGATAGCATAGGGGATTGTGGCCCACATCATCATCTGAGCGAGATTGTAGTGGTGAGGGGATGAGGGATCAGAATGGCGGATGTTGTAGATGGCAGGATAGTGCTCTTGCTGATAAGCGGGCGAAAGAAGGTGAACCAGGCAGTGAAGAGTGACGCAAGGCATGATGTGGATGAAAAGACTGGATGTGTTAGTGGATGTAGACAAAACTGATCAGTGGATCAACATACCTGACGACTTTGTCCATGGAATGGAAGACGAGTGAATTCCGCCACATGATAATTGCAACAGCGTTGTTTCCGTAGGCTAGGCAGTAGGTGGAAATAAACAGCCTCTTAGACTGCGGGAAGACCCAGATGCTCAAGACGGCCAGAATGTTCACAAAATAACACAGATCAGCCAGGAAGTAGTGATAGCCTTTCTTGTGATAGGTGATGTAGCGAATGGGCATGAAGTAGAGGAGTTGGGCTGTATACCAGTACGGGAAGAAGTCAGGATGTGAGCCGACCAGATAGCCTGAAACGAAGATGTTCATAACGGCAGCGATGAAGGAAGCCTTCTCACGGGCCGTAACCGTGACTGATTCCTTCCAGCGGCGGTTCAGACGGTCAACCGAATGGCGCATACGCTTCTTGTATTTTTCCAGCTGCTCGGCTTCGGTGGGAACCCTGCGGCGCCATTCCTCGATGACGCGATCTCGTGTAATGCCACGATTCTTTGCCTGGTTCTTGAATCTTTCGGTTTGTGAGGCGATGGAGCTCTGGAGCTTCTCGATACGCTGGGATAAGGCCAAATTCTCGACAAAGTCAAACATGGTCAGCTTCTCGACCGGAGGGAAGAAGGAGGCGTCCTCAAAATCGGATTCGTCGTGGTAGGAGCTGTTGGAGAATGAGGCAGAGCGAGAGAGGCCCGGGGTAGACAGCGGCGCCGCTTGCGCGGGCTCGTCGATCAAGGCAGAACCAGCGTGGGTTGCATCGCCGAGCTGGGGCTCTGATCTGGATCTAGGGCCAGTTGGGCCCGGGTCTTGAGTTGACATGATGGGTAGGTGTTCCTGGACAATCTCGAGGCTCGAGGGGTGGCGGCGGTGGAGGGGTTTCTTAGGGTAGCGCGGGGGAGAGCCTGCAGCCATGGCGTCTGTTAGCTGTGGTGTAGCGAAGAGTGCGCATCCGTCCCATGGTGGAAGGGACGAGGGCAGAGTGGGAGCAGGAGCAGTAATTCATAGGGAAAGCGCGTACGGTGATGAGTGCAGATTAGATCGGATCTAGTCAACTGGCGCCTGTTCTCATGACAAGGCGTGTGATGTGCGGGGTCCTGGCAAGCGGTGCGCAGAGAACGCTCGAGGGAGGGCGAGGCCGGTCGTGGGTGAATGCAAGCTGGTGATTGGCAAGCTCACACTGGCATGGTCGAGGCAGCGCTCTCTCGGGACGACAACAAAGAGGCGATCACGAGACCAGGTGACGGTGGACGCGGTAGTAAGCTGAGGAATAGAGGTCGAGGTATGCTCGAGGAAGGAGGCGGCAGTGTAGAATTTTGGGCGACGTCTGGACAGGTGAAGCTGGCCAGTTGCAGCCAGCAGCATGTGCCCTGTTTCGTTTCGTCATGGCTGGGCTAGCTACGGCAGCCCACTCAGGCCGGGCGAGACGCGTCCCCGCCGACGCGCTAGTACCTTCACCACGGCCACGAACATCTGAGAGCAAACAGCGACCACCACACCCGCCCCGCCCGCGCATCCACCACCCCCAACCAGCGCATTCTCCGTGTCGCCGTCGCGCACCCCACCGCCGCCATGGGCAAGCTCGTGCGGCTCGAGATTTTCAGTACGTCTTCGTCTCTGCGCAATGGTACAGGCGTCCGCTGACCTTCCTAGACTTCAAGTCGTATCGAGGACGGCACACCCTCCTCTTCGGCGATTCATACTTCACCTCAATCATCGGCCCCAATGGCTCCGGCAAGTCCAACAGCATGGACGCCATCTCCTTCGTCCTCGGTGTCAAGTCATCCCAGTTGCGATCCGACAAGCTCAAGGACATGGTCTATCGCGGCAGAGTCATTCGGGAGGCAAGAATCAATGCAGATGGCACGGCCACTGAAGGAGACGCTGCCAACGGCGACGCGAATGGCGAGGCCAATGGCGAATCGCCGGAGAACGGCGCGTCCCAGAGCAGCACTCAGCGTAACGATCCCCAGAATGCCTGGGTCAAGGCTGTCTTCGAAGACGACGCCGAACAAACCCACGAATGGCAACGAACCATCACCAGCTCGGGCGCAAGCGAGTACCGCATCAACAACCGCCTCGTCACCCAGAAGCAATACAATGAGGCATTGGAGGAGCACAGCATCTTGGTCAAGGCCAGGAACTTCCTTGTCTTCCAGGGTGACGTCGAGAAAATTGCGACCATGGCTCCTGATAAGCTCACCGAACAAGTCGAACGCATATCTGGAAGTCTGGAGAAGAAGGCCGACTACGATCGATTGAAGGCTGAATCCGAGGCTGCCACCGAAGACAATGCCAAGCATCTGCATGAGCGCCGTGGTATAAACGGCGAGCTCAAAACATACCAGGAACAAAAGGCCGAAGCCGATGAATACGAATTGAAGCTCGCCGAGCGCGATGAGGCTGTCGTCACCAAGACTTTATGGAAACTCTTCCTCTACCAGCAAGTCATGGATAAGGCCAGCAACAAAATTGCGACTCACCAGGAAGAGCTCAAGGAGCACAAGCGTAGTGTCGAGAAGTACCATCAGAAGCACGAGCAAGAGAGGCAGGCTGAGGCCAAGATCAAGCGTGAAGTTTCAAAAACAGATCGCAACATGAAGGAGAAGGAGAGAGAAATCGAAGATGCATCAAATGAGCTCGCGCCTATCGAGGAGAAGATTCGTCTCTCGAACGAGAGTCTTGAGAAGTACGAGAGCAAAATCAATTCTCTACGAAAACAGCGACAAACAGAGAAGGAGGCTGTCCAAAAGTGCCAAAAGAATCTCGAGCAAGTCCAAAAGGCCGAGAAAAAGTGGGAAGACGATTTCAAGGTTGCTGCCCAGCGTCAAGGCCGTGAGCTTTCCGAACAAGACCTCGAAGAATACAATCAACTTCGCAGTGACGTGACGAAGCGAACCCACGGTGACCAGATGCAAATTGACAAGCTCAAACGAGAAGTCGACACAGACAGGGACCACGTGAGGAACCTTCAACAGACTGTCGATAAACACGAGAAGGCAATAGAAAAGCTCAACACCGATATCAGCCAACTCGAGGAACGCCAACAGGAGCACAAGGCTCAATCTAAAACGTTGGAGAAGGCCAGGGTTGCTAAGCAGCAAGAATTGGACAAGCTAAGAGCCGACCGTCGCCAGCTTGAGATGACGTACCAAGAAAAGAATCAACTACTACAACAAGCCGCGAAACAGCTCAGCATCATTGAAGGCAGCCGTCGAGAATCCAGGAAGCAACAGGAGGCTCGCAGAACGATCGATCGGTTGAGAAACCGCCTGGGACCTGAGAAGGTCCTCGGTCGATACAGGGACCTCATTTCGCCGAAACAGCAGAAGTACCGCAAAGCCATGGGTCGCGTGCTTGGTGCGCAGATGGAGAATATCATCGTCGACACAGAAGCTACGGCCAAAGAGTGCATTATGTATCTCAAGCAGGAGCGGATTGGTGTCATGACATTTGATCCACTCGACTCCATCCAGATCAAAGCTGTTGACTCACAGCTCAAGGGCATGCACAAGGGCATGCGACTTGCAATCGACTGCATCAACTACGATCCAAAGTATGAGCGAGCAATGACTGCTGCGTGTGGAAACACCATGGTCTGTGATACTGAAAAGATTGCCAAAGAATTGAGATACGGAAGAAGTGTCCAGGCGAAGGCCGTTACGCTGGATGGCCGAGTCATTGGCAAGGGCGGTACGCAGACTGGTGGTGAGCTTGAGCGTGACGACGATTCGACTGAACAGGCGTGGGATGAACGATCTTACCAGACACTGCAGGACCAAGTGCACAGATATGAGAAGGAATTAGCTGCACTTCCTAAGATGGATCCTGCACATCTCAGAGAACAAGATATAGAAGTTGAACTTCTCGATATCCAGGATCAGATCAGACGTGCCGAGGAAGAAGTCAGGGCTTTACGCAGGAACATTGAAAGCTTGAAGAAGGAGTTGTCGTACCACAAGAGCGAGCTGAAGGGTGTTCGACCAAACTACGACAGCCAATTACAGCGATTGCAAAATCAAGAGGAGGAGCTCCGAGGTCATCAGACTAACGTTGATCAAGTAAACGATGAAGTTTTTGCTGAACTTTGCCAGCGATTGGGTTATGACTCGATACGTGACTACGAGGCTCAGCAAGGTACTGTGCAGCAAGAGGCTGCAGAGAAGCGACTTGAGTTCAGCACGCAGCGAAGCAAATTGCAGTTTATGAAAAAGCAACTTGACTCTGCATATCGTGGCATCGAGGAGCGACTTCAAGCAGCCGAAGACGAGATCAAGCGCAAGACCGCTGACATCACTGAGCTTGAGGGCAAGCAAGAAGAGCTCCAAAGCGCCAGGGATGTGTTGCTTGCCGAGCTCGAGGCACTACAAGACAGACGTAACGAACTGGACAAGAAGCTCACGGAACGAGTTGCTGCTGTCAAGGAAGCTCGTCGTACCTTGGACCAACGCAATGAGAAAGTCAAGAATGTGCTGAAAGAAGTCGATGAGGAAGATGCCAAGATCAAGACAAGCGCAACAAATCGATACAACACGCTCAAGGAATGCAGTGTGAATGAGATCCGAGTGCCATTGACTTCCGACTCGAAGCCTTTGTCTTCGCTTCCAATGACCGAGAAGCTTCGACCAGAGGAGGATGCCATGGATATCGACGAAGATCCCGACTCTACTCAGATTCAAACCACCGAAGTCTCGGATCACGGCATTGAGATTGACTTTGAAGAGCTGGATGAGGACCTCAGGACAGAACTGGTCGAAATACTGGAGCAAGTAAGTATAGAGTTCCCCACAAGATTTGTTCATCCATTAACATAATTTAGGAGGACGACCATGATGAACGTGTCCAAGCCCAAGCCATCACCTCTCTCAAAGAAGCAGAAGCCAAACTGACTGACCACATCGGCCGCCTCGAAACGGACATCAGCAAAGCCACACCCAACATGCGAGCAGCCGAGCGCCTCGCGGCAACAGAAACGCGCCTCAAAGCCATCGACGAGCAATTTGCCGAAACGCGCAAACGCGCGGCAGCCGCAAAGAAGGCCTTTGAAGACGTCAAGCAGAAGCGCTACGACCTCTTCATGAAAGCCTTCAACCACATCTCCGAGAACATTGGCGGCACATACAAAGACCTCACCAAGAGCCCGCAATTCCCGCTCGGCGGCCAAGCCTACCTCGACATGGAAGACTCGACGGAGCCGTACCTGGCCGGCCTCAAGTACCACGCCATGCCGCCGCTCAAGCGCTTCCGCGACATGGAGCACCTGTCCGGCGGGGAGAAGACGATTGCGGCGCTCGCGCTGCTGTTCGCAATCCACTCGTACCAGCCGTCACCCTTCTTTGTCCTCGACGAGGTCGACGCCGCGCTCGACAATGTCAATGTCTCCCGTGTGGCCAAGTATGTGCGCGAGCACGCTAGTCCGGGGATGCAGTTCATCGTGATTAGTTTGAAGGCGGGCTTGTTCCAGGAGAGCGAGACGCTGGTGGGTGTTATGCGGGACCAGGCTAAGATGTCGAGCAAGTATTTGACTATGGATGTAAGTTTCCTACTCCGAGTATCTTTGATGACGAACGCGTTTGCTGATGATACCCTAGCTGCGAAAGTACCAGCCTGCTTGAGCTGGTGGGAGACGGGAGGAAGTAGGCGGTGGGTGAAGTGTGTTGTTCCACTGATGAAACGATAGGTTTCCAAGGTAGCGAGTATTGTAATTGGGGTACATGATGTCTCTGTTCATGTAGTTTATGCTATGTATGATGGTTTACTGGTTCCAAACGCCCGTGTCTTGATTATCGTGTGTATGAAGTACGAAAATCTTTCACATCTGCACTACTGTCATCCTTTCTTCTTCCCATCTTTGTCTGCAATCTCCTACTTTTCCTACTGCACTCACTTACTCTTTCCACCAGTTCTCAACAACCGTATCTCGCCTCCACTCACAATCTAATCTTCACACCCTGCAATCCCCTGAAATTGGTATCCTTGAGAGCATCTAAAATGATGTTTGGTATTTGGGGCAGCCGAGTAATTTCCACGGTATTATAACTCCCAGGTGATGATATGGGATATAGTTTGTTCATTCAATTATCATAGCGAGACGTGAGTCTCATCTAGCTCTTCTTCTTCAAGTCATTCATCACTCCGGCTGCATCCATATCTACACATACCCCCATCCCAACCCTCACTCCGCCCCATCACACAAAAAACCTTACCACTCCCCCAACAACCACACCACACCACCACCGCACCTCCCCCCTCAACGCCCCCGCAACCCCTCGACTCGACGTCGGCGCCGCCGCCCTCCCGTCCCCCGTCGACCACACTCCCGGACGCGCAGCATCGGTGATGCTCGCCTCGAAGCCGGTTTTCGGCAGCGTCACCGTCGCAGGCGCATCTGAGACTGTCGCCGTGATGGCCGTCCCGCTCGAGCTGATGACCACGATGGTCTGGCCAGCTGCGTCGGTCGATAGGCTCACGAACGTGGCGTCTGGTTCTGTGCCGAGGGTGGTGGATAGGCCGTGGGTGAGTGTTAGTGTTGCGGAGCCGAGCGTCAGTGTCCCTGGTATGGTTGTGGGTGCGGGTGTAGGTGCGGGTGTAATTGGCGCTTGGGCAGTGGGCTGGGGCAGGGGCGTTGTATCGCCGAGGCCAGAGACGATGTCGTTGAGCAGCGTGTTCGGGGCGGTCTGCTGTTGTGGGGACTGCGCTGGTTCCCCTGGGGCATCATCGCCTGCACCCGTGCCTGTCTGCTGGCCCTGCACGCCTACACTCTGTACATCGTCGCCGTTGGCGCCCGGTCTGTTGTTCGTCGGGGGTCGCGGGGCGAGTGTTTGCGCGGTGCTGGTGCGTACGTTTACGATGGTCGGGCGGCGCGTTGTGACGACTCGGTCGGGCTGTCGCTGGGGGCCCAGATGCGTGGGTGTCAGGGCCTTACTTTCGACTTCGAAGCCTGGTGCTGTGGGGAGTTCTGGAATGAGCCTGGCTGGCTCGCACGAGCTTGTTGCACAGATGTCCTCCCACCATGGTGGCTCGCTTTCCGTGGGCGTGGGATCGTTGAACGCTGCTGAGTTTGTGAAGTCTAGGGCGGGTCCGGTGGTGGTTGAGCTGGCATTGGCTACGGGGTCGAATTCTACTGTATCTGTCAGTGCCAGTCAAACGCGTGATTCGAGTTGAAGTACATACGTGGACTGGCCTTGGTCGCGGTTGCCAGGAAAAGGAGCGTCAGGATCTCGGGCGGAAGCAACATGTCTGCTGTCGTGCAACGCGAGCGCTTAGATTAAGCGATGTGCATGTGTCATGTAATGTAGCGAATGGCGCGATGGTCAATCAAGAGCATCTTCATATCATCATAAACACATTGTCTCAATACCACCACCAGCTACATCTCACGTCGGTACAAAGGTGTACTTCTCAAAACATGTCTCCCCAGATCCTAGACAGGGGTTCGGGCCTTACCTAAGGTGCAGATCACTATCGTAACTAAAGGAGGAATATCCGCGCCGTGGTATGATTGGCTACTGACTTAGCGCCACGCAATTCACATGTGATGGAGACGATTGCGTGCCCTATGAGATATGCTCCACAGAAAACTGACATGTAGCTTGAAGTATCTTCACTCTTGATAGAACCGTGATTGTTGATGCTAGAAAATGCAATTGACGACCAAGAATTCGTCTTGTCCTGCTGATTCGAACTCTGTAGCTATCGAATATCAGTTACCGCGTGACTGACTGGTCAATAGATTGATTCGGATCCAAACATATATCCGAATTTCTGCGAAACTTTCGTCCTCGAGTTTAATGCTACACTTGTCCAACAGGGAGTGTTCGTCATTTTCGCGTCTAATGACAACAATGAAGGCCGACGTAAAAGCTACACAACCTACAGCAGTCTCGCGTAAAGTTTTCTCGTTATACTATTACCAGAAACCAAATATGTCCGATCCGTGTTGTCGTAAAGCGTCCGGAGATATATTTTTCTTAGGTCATGACTTCACACAAGCCTAGCCACACTATCCGGGACCATCCCGGAGGGTTGGTACTTTCGCGGGTCGCTAAGTGTAGACGTTACGAAAGACTTTCTGACATCGATCGAGCCCTCGACGACGGAATATCTCGATGGTGATACTCCGTAGATGCAAGTTTGGTCCACGCTGCGCGGTCAATCTCGACAGCACTGACTCATTGGGATGTACATGCAGCTATGCATGCACGTTAACGTCGGCCGACGCTCGCTATGAGCCGCTTAACGTAAATCCTTAGTGCAATAGGTTATATCGTGGATCCAATCCTTAGTAGTGCAGCCATGGCCCCCACCAAGACACATTATCTTCTGCACAGCGCACACACCTTCCGGTCAAGGTGTGGGGAGACAAGACATTGGCGGACATAGGAATCTGAACAAAGCGCGACAAGCGTCGGAAGAGAGCAACGGCTTGGACTGCCGCTGCTTCGTGTTTTCTTGGTTGCATAAATAAACGAACACGGTACAGAAGACGGCAGGAGGTGTGTGCAATTGCAGTCATAAGACACTGACTCGAACGTCGAGTCGGCACATCCAGCCGTTCATATCCTAAATCCCCCCGAAGCTGGGGTAAGCACGTGCGACTCGTGGGCTTGCTGTGATGAGCGAGGCCGGAAGTGGCTTTGAAACGTGCTTGTGCTTGGCCAGAGGAGCTCTTAGTTCGTGCCATCTAACCGCGGTGGAGGGTGCATCCCGGCAACCACTCTGCTTCAGCTGGTCGAGTGCACTTGGGAAAGAAGACTAGGCGGTAAGGAGGCGGCTTTTGCCGCAGGGTTAGTGGCTTGTACCCAATATACTTTGTATGCGCTCATATCCGAGTTGGTGATGGAAAGGTCAGGAGTGTCAGAAGACGAGCGGACTGTGTGCAGGATGTGCAGGAAACAAAGAATAGGGTTTTGGATGTGACTACATCTGTGAACACTCTAAGTATTGGATGAGTTGATGTTTCATTGATGAAGATAAGCGGGACATGCAGGCGCGGAATGCGGAAGCGGAATACGGAATTCGATCGGAAAAGCCGCAGTATTCACCGTTCAATGCGCAGCTGTACCATGGGTGTGTCTCAAGTGACAGCATAAAGTGCATGCTTGAGAGATTTGAGATTGTGACTTCAACTGTCAGGTATTGCAGGCTCATGATTTAACATACGACTTTCATCTTCTCCGCTTTGGGCTCAAGATAATTGCTATCGGAGTGTCGGCAAAGCATCGGAAGTGTGGAGTCGGAAAAGGCTTCAACCGTCTCCATAGCTAGATGAAGTCATGGCTGAATGTTGCTTAGGTCTGTCCCAGAACCAAGGATACTCAAGAGCTTCGATGCGCGGAAGACAGTAAGATTCCGCACTAGGCGCGAATCTAAAGTGTCGTTTCTTGCGTGATTGAAGTGTGTCTAAAGCAGCAACTTCCAGCCTCACAGCTAAAAGACTTTGCGGAACGGCGTGCACAGACCATCGGTTTGATGTTTCCTGGGACCGGATCGATCGTTCCAGGCCGCTGGGTACCTCCGGATCCTTCCCGTTGAGATACACCCGGTGGTGCCGAGCTCACATCAAGTTCGAGGCTGCGCGAGATTGTCGATCACATCTCAGCCATCGCGATGAAGATTCGATCTTGTGCATTTGCCTCGGGCTTACGAGGCGGCCAAGGTCGGCAGCTGTTTTGCATCAGAGATTGCACACGAGAGCAGCGGGAAGTTGCTAAAACAAGGCAGTGAGAGAAATGGCGGATAGTGTGGCTTCCCAACAACATCCGATGGGCTTCAATGCTAGGCCTGGGAGGTGCAGTTCACTGCCGGCCAGGAGTGCTCCGCGCAAGACGGAGGCGCTAAGCCTGGGTGTGCCACGGGGGAGTGTTGTGGCGGTGAAGTGAGGGCTGCAGGGCGCTTGGCATAATTGATCGTTTGGGCTGGAAGACAGCCGAACGGCGCGTCCTAAAACGGGTCTACCGATCCGCAACGGGAGCACATCATTTTCAACCGGGGCTGGCGACGTTGGGCATGCCTCGTGGCTCGATTTGCCATGCGACGCAGCGTCACTTTGCCTTCGCGGACCCCGAGTCAGGCCTCGGGATGCAGAGGGTTCAGCTGTCTGCTTGCTTTTGATGCCACCAGGTCCAGGATGTCGTGGACGCCGTCCAGGGGACGACTCGTCGGTGACATGTCGGCTCGGGACAGTCAGCTGTCCTGACCCAGACGGCGATGGTGGCCGCGGCAGGCTCCAGGGTTTAGTTCGCCTCACCCACGAGGTGAGCACGTTAATCTGCTGGGCCTAGTAGTAGTGGATGGGGGGTCCAATCTTCAGCGTGGCCATCGAAGACGCATGGAATGCCGTGTCGTGTGCAGCTGCTGCAACGACAGCGGTGCGGCTAGCGGGCTGGCAGTTGTACCGAACAAACCCCTGCGCCCATCACCAGCCAGATTGACAATTGGTGCGGCTCCGTCCTCTCGCCTGCAAAGCGGAGCCGCAGCCATACTCAACGGGGTCTTAGGCCAGCCATCTCCTTTGGCACGGCCTGCCGGCTCCTGGGCCAGCGGAGCACCTCTGCTCTTGCTCTTGCTCCTGCTGCCCTCCCGTCCCCTACACTGACCCATCCTTGCCTGTTCAATGAATGGCTGCAGTAGTTTGCCTGCTTGCATATCCTGACACAATCCTTCGCACACTTCCTGCCATGGTGACGACCATTTTGCGAGCCATGTCCGTCCACCCAGGACGTCATTGTGGCCCAACATCGTATGTTCTCAAGGCGGTGTCTGGCCTGCACAGCAACCGAGATAATTTGCAGAACCCTGCCCCTCGCAGGGTAACATGCAAGCCTCGTGCTATCAGTCTGCTGTTGTGTATCTCGACAGCATCCATAGGATGCCCTGGAGAGCTTCCCTTTGCTTAGTGGGTGGGAGGACCCCGTTCACCGCTTGGAACACGTGGGCCACTGCTATAGTCTGTATTCGTCGTGGGTTGTGCCGAAGCCTATTGCTAGGGTTATGTAATTGCTGGGTTTGAGGTTGCGACTTTCGTTCGTGACGAGGCACCGTCTCCCGACACTCGGGAGCGTTGGCCATGTGACCTGCAAGATGAATCCACATGTGCAGGCAAAGCATCCTTCACCAATGCTTCTGACAATTACCTGTTTTACGATGCAATCGCTTCAGTTTTAAGTGCCTCACGATTGGCTCGATCAAAGCACATGGCTGCATGGGCAAAGGAGACGGACTGGGCAAGGGTGGATACCATGTCGAGACGCTGCCTCGACCTCACCAATCACTGCTTGCTCGTGCTGTCATATCCCGTCTGCCTTTCGCCCAATTCTCCCTTGGCCCTGTGTTAATAATCCCAATGTATGCAGGGCATTTTCAAACACGCGCCGTGTCCGAGCTAGATATTAGTTAGCCACGTGTTGAGGCGCTGCACGTCCCTTGCAAGCCGGATCTGCATGCATCTCGGCGAAATACCTACATACTCTATCTCTCTGAAAGTGGGGGCAATGGGTTGACGGGGGGAAGGGGGACGCAGTGGCGCGCACGTTGCGCAAAGCGCGTCAGTGGCCTTTTGCTCTCTAAAATTATGTCATTCTGGGCTGCTCAGATAGACCAGAATCGCCCGGCGTCATGTATAGAGAGATTCAAGTGTGATAACACCACGGGGATGCGGGACAATGGAATCACCAAGTGTGGAGAACGGCCGTCATGGACTATTACTTTTGTTTTCATTATAACGTTGGTCTATTACATCCATGTACCTGTCTAATAAGTCCGTGTGAACTTTTGAAACCTAGACTACAGTTCCGTAATCGGTGTGCGTATTCTTCGCATATCGTCCCTCGTGAAGTGGAGCCACTGGACGCTCCAGCCTCCAAGGGGCTATTGGGTCTCTGGACTGACTTGATGGCTCCGACCAGCCCCCAAAAGCCACACCTGCTCTTAGGCGTCCCGCTCAGTGCCCGTGCACCAAGTCAGTGCACAAATGCAAAGCTTGGTTTTGCCTCCTCTCCAATCGTCCCATAGTGGGCACTTGCGACGAGGTCAAGAAGAGTTACAGATTGACACCGTGTGGGTCTGACAAGCGAGACTCCTATGCCAAGTCTGGATTCAGAAAGGCGGGGCTTCATCTCTGGGTCCCTCTCCAGCACTATCGAGAGTTTGACGTGGGGATCTTCGTAACAATGGGCCTCGTTTCCATGAATTGCTCATGGCACAAGCACCTGACCTTCTTCCCACTGCCATTGCTCTACTAATTGCTGAACTCGATAGTCCGAGGCCCAGCCAATGTCTGATTCCACATCGCGGAGGAGATTCAGGACCACTTGGCGTTCTCGACCGTCGCTGAGGCACTGGCCCGCTGTAAACAAGGGCTGGACCGAGTGGATCCGTACCGCTTCATCCGATCGAGCGAGTGAGATGCCAACGATCTCGCGGCTGTGCTTTTGACATGTGGCCAGAACAGACTGATATGAGTTCAGGCGTGCGCACACGGTGCTTCGGCCCTGAGTGGACTCATGTGGCTTGTTCATGTACAAGAGAATCTGGCTCATGTGGTACGTCTGCATGGTCGAGGCACACATTGGAATGCTGTACCATACCTCAGTGAACATCGAGGCGTTCTCGTCCGTGAGAGGATGACCCGGTGTGTAAGATGGATCCACCCTGGCGGAGGGCTGGAAGGTCACCGGCAGCCCATTGAACCATACTTGGAATTGTTTTCGCAGATGGCACCAGTAATCCAGGAGAGTCCTCTGTCGTACGCCAGCCCAGGAAGTACCCGCAGGGTCAAGAATCTCGTCTCCTGCGGCCATGAAGTTGACAAGTTTGGCCATGAGCCAGACCAGAGCGTTGCAGATGAGGTCTTCTCGCATCATGACCTCACCTTCTTCTGGATAGCCACTCTCGGTTGTATTACTGGCAAGAATGAATCCTTGCTCATCGATAAGAAGACCGGCTTCTTTCCATAAAGACATGTCTTCGGTGTCTAGACGGGTCTGAGTCTTGTTGATAACTGCAGCTGTGATTAGCAGAATCCGTGCGCCTTTACAACGAGTACTTACAAGCTGCTAGCATGTCCTGTCTAGCAATATTCCAGAAAGTTGCTCTTCTTGCTTTTGAAATGAAGCTAAAGTTGGATGACATGGCTGAATTCGGTGTGGGCATTTGAAAGGGGATCCCGCGATCCTGTGTGAGGACGAGGAGAGACTTGGCTCCGTTTAAGTGCTTGGCCCATTCTGAAACCGATGTATCTAAGAATTCATAGACACAAAGGATTGCAGAAGCTGCGAGCAGTTCATCGGTACTAGACACGTAATTGCTGGTGCCTGAGACCCTACGCCGTTTCGGCGAAGGGTTGTCATATGTGTATGTCGTGGCACTGTCGTGTCGGCGTGGTTCACAGTCAGAGTCATCAGGTGTGATGGTTGAGTCTGTCTTCAGGGCCTTTAGTAGAAGTGACACGGCATGGTCATAGTAGACAGCAGCTTTATGCTTCCAGTCAACTAATGACGCGTCAGGATACAGTTCCATCCTAGCTTGACGCGTCACACTCCCTCCCATGATAGGCTTACGACCTTGAACCCGTGAGAGAGCTTTTGCGGCGCAAGCCACTGCTGCGTATTTGAGCAATGGATTTTCACGAGCTTTAACAGGTACGTAAGAAGCAAAGTAGGTTCCTAGGTCGAAGAGGTCCATCCAGTACCCGGGGCCTTCTGAAAACCAACGCAAAAGGAAGGCAATTTCGTGATCTTTTCCCGTTAATGATTCGGCATCTGACCGTGGTGGTGATCGCCGCATGCCGGGTATTGAACCTGTCCGGGCTGTGTAGTCTGCAGAGGGGTTGAATGGGGAGGTGAGGCGAGGATCAATGGGCGGCGGTGTTGAAGAAGTAGAATATTCTATTATGGGGTGAATGCGGCGATTACACAGTGATGCAGGCGGTGAAATCGGTGTCCCTACTGTGGACATTGGAGGTGATTGCATCAAGGCCGGGAGAGCCTCTAGGTCAGGAGTGTAGCACATAGGCACACTTGTGGGAGCCATCTCAGGACCTGAGCTTGACGGTGTGCTAGTGACTGAATGAAAGCTGCTGTGTGTCCGCCAGGAAGGGAGAAGACGTTGCTCGAATTGTGGAGGCGAATCCATTGAAGCGGTGGACATGTTGTCGAAGTCTGGTGTTCCGGGGTCCAGATAGGGGTTTGTAGTATTGATGAATGTGACTGTGTGTGGTGTTAGCAACAATGAGGCCTTGTCGAGGAAAAACTCACCATTTCTTGGTATGTCCATCCATATAGTGTCATCTTCAAACGTGTTCTTGTATGCATAGAAGCCCTTGAGAGAGTTTTCGTCCCCTGACTCTTCACCATTCATGGAGGCATTGTGTTGATGTCTGAAGACAATGCCCGAGCTGGGAACACATTCTCTTGAGGCCTTGGTGCACTGCCCACACACGGGCTTCTTCTCATCGCACTTCAGCTTGCGCTGTCGGCAGGTAAGGCTGACAAGGAGTTAAGGCAATGGCACGTATGGAGAGGGAAGGTCAACTTACCAACCAGTTCGTGATCGCATTTCGGAAGTGGTTCGCGGTGTGGGTCTATCCGAAAGACGCTGCTGCCAAATGGGTACGTACCGAGTCAAGTGGGTATGAAGGAGCATCCACCTGAGTCGGCGAGCGGTGGTCTATATCTCTACCACCATGCTTGGGCAAACGTAAGGTCAGAGGTGAAGGTTAGATGCGGGGGGGGGTCAAGCATGGTTCACGCTTGCGTGCGGATCCACCGTCTCAATCAATGCAGGGCCCGTAAAACTGGCAAGAGGCTTTTTCCCTGTAGCGGCTTGCGTCAACATGAATCGGAATAAATGGCATTGCTCGATCTGGGGTAGGGGTAGAGCAGGAGACTAAGCTTCAGCATGGCACGTCCGTGATGGCCCGCCTTCGTTAGGGCATGCGTCGTCGCCGAGTCAGGCCCGAGCTGCAGAGCACACATCACTCACAGAAGCCACGCCTTGGCACCAGGCCGGGAACATGGCTGTTCCTTGTTGCCACAGAGACTTTAACTTTTTCTTGGCGGATGAAAGGCTTTGACTTTGTCCGCGCTAGTGTCTATTACGAACTTCGGTCCGTCTGATTCGACCAACGCCTCCCAACTAGGAGCGCCTTTCCCCCGACCACTGCTGCCCGGATCCATCGTTCCTCCCCTTGTTGCTAAGCTTCAGTCAAACCGCTGTCACCAATCAAACGCACCGGAGTCTTCGCCATAGCTCCAGAGCCCCCGACGACCAATGTGCTGCAGCGCGTTCATCCTGTCTGTGTACACTCGAAACCGTGCACATGCAAAACGCCCCTGCATCATGAAGAACTTTCGAAGCATCGGAAAAACCGCGGAACACTCACCGCCCTTAGACCCTCTCCCAGCACCGGCTGACATTGCAGGTGGCTTCAGGCAGGCAAGTCATCATTTGGTCGTCTTCTGCTTTTTCTTAGGCCGTTCTGGTACCGCCGCTGCCTCAGCGGCATCACTATCCGCGTCTTCCATCTCAGCATCGCTATCCGATCCGCCACTGCTCTGATGGTCCGAATCGAATTCCTCGCCCACTTCTGACTCCGAATCAGCTTGGAAGTCCTCGTCGACACTCTCGTCGTCCTCGTCGGCACTACCGCGATTTGCGACACCTCCATCGTCACTCGAGGCAAGGTCTTCATCTTGAAGTGCAGCTGCCAGAATTGCTCCGGACTATGATCATTGATTAGTATGAAGGTTAAGTCAAGCACCATGGGAGGTCTTACGTCGTCCGCCATCTCGTTCTTTGTCTTGATTCCCTTCGCCCTGAAGAAATTCTCGAGTGGTTGTTGCTCCTCACTGTGCTCTATATTAGCTATGCAATGCTGTAGGCCGTGGGAATGATCACCTACCGATTAATGTTGGAGAACTGGTGTTCGGCCAAGCCTCCCTTCATAGTGAAGGTGATGTCGAATGTCCGGCTGGCAGCCATAGCGCCACCAACACGGGACATTGTGACGGACGCAATGTTGTCCATGCTGATATAAGTTGCTGGCTTTGGAATGAACATGAAAGCTTTGTCGAGACAGAAGAGGTGACCCTCATTGGCCTTGATCGAGCACTTTACCCCAGATTGTTCATGATGACTGATGAAGTCGCGAGAGGGTCTAGTGATACGTTTTCCACTCAATCCTCGGAAGATGTCAGAAACCACTACGGCTATGGGCGCCTCATAGTGTGACTGTAGCTTGTCCTTGTACTTTGATTCCAGGAGCTCCTCTTTCATATTGAGATCCAAGTTGACTTCTTCATCGCGCTTGAACTGCATGACCAGGAAAGGATAGCGAGTCTGGCCCTGGCGTAGCGGAGGATCCAGGCCGATAGTGATGAGTGTATGCATGTCATCAGGCTTCGGAAGCACCATAAACTTCTTGACCGAATCGAACTGGATCTTGTAGTCATACGTCTTGCCGCGCAGCCGGAACGAACTCTCGTACATGTCGATGTCGAAACGGCCTCTGGGTAATTGTTAGTTTGAACTTTGCATAACGGCAGGTGCCATACCTAGGCGTGAGATGCAGGATATCCAAGAAAGTAGCGAAAGTGTCACCCGCAACTTCGCCAATTTCAGCCTTATCCATGAGGGTTTCGTAGAACAAATTTGCCGCATTTGTCTCTTCTCCTTCTTCGGCTCCAGAACCCACTTCCCCATCCTCATTCTTCTCCTTCTTGGAAACTCCGGGGATGTAGAAGCGCATTTCGACCAGCTGGTCACGAGCGCCGGCCGACTTCTTGCCTCTAAACCTTGCTCCTCCAAGATGTCCGTTTGCACCAGCATCGCCATCAGCCGGGAGGGAGAAGTCAACCGCGACCTCGTTCTTGCCAGCCAGGTTGGTGTTGGAAACTTCGGTGTACGGCACCTCGAAGGCAGGACGGTTGGCGACGTTGAAGGTAAGCTCGGCCTTGCCAAAATCGGCCTTGCCCCAGTTCCAGCCGCGCAGGGCGTGTTCACGGCTGTCCAGGTTGATGCCGTACCATGTCTTGAAGACCTTTGATACTCGGTCGAAGTCCTCCTGCTTGAAACCGTCGAGCTGGATGATGCCGTCGTTGCGCGAGAGAATCTTGACTTCGTAGCCGCGCGCCGCCCTGCTCCATTGCGCCTGGATGATCTGGGACTGGTCGCACGTGTACGTCTCGCCGTTTGCGGGCTTCCAGCCGAAGCCTGAATCTGAGAATCGTGTTGCGCCGGGTTTCCTCGACAGGTTGAGGTAGATGTCGTTGAACGCTTCCCTGCCAAATGTCAGTTTCCGTCTCGCCCGCAGCACGCATAGGCGGGTCGCACATGTTGACGGCCTTCTGATTTGAAAGGACGCAGGTGATTCGGGGGGATGGGAGAAAGGGCTGGAGAGGGGACGCGATGCTCGCCAGAAAGTTGAAGCTCAAGCTCGGCAAACGCGTCCATGCGTCGTTAGCTTATTGGTCACGTGATAGCGCGTGGGCTCCGCTTACCTCCCCTCACCTGTGCGAAGGACCTTCCGTAATTTCTTCAATTTCAGAGCTCATAGACTTCTGGTTGCAGCATTCTTCACATGCAGTCTCTCGCATTATACACGATTGCTGCTACCAGCACACTCAGATCGCATAAATAAGAGCGTGCACCCATCTCAATTGGTGAGCCTGGCTAGATATACTCTGCATGCTGAAGTCAGAAACACTTGCTGTATGTCCATCTCGACTGAGACGATTGTGAACATGCTTTTTCTGAAAGGAACTACCGGTTTGTACAAACACATTGGAGATCTTTCATTGCTTCAAACAAGATGATGCACTATACTCACTTGTCAATAGTACCTGAGAACAACCGCTCGCTGATAGCTGTAATGCTCAGCTGTAAATGGTGCGCTTCACGATGCCGTATGGGAAATTTTCGGAACTTGTCCAGGAAGGAGACCACTCCAAAGCTCTTCATTCGACCCGAGTGTATCTTACTAAACTGACGGCACCAATCCACGAACTGTCTGGTCTTGCTCTGTCCAAGCCGCTACGCGGATCCCTCCCCGCAGCCTACTCGGATTCTCCCCCGCGCCTGATTCCACCACGCCTCTATTCTCGAAGCATGGCTGCCACGTGGATGGTCTGGAGTTTATTTAGCCCGCCCACGCCAGACAGGGTATTTGTCGCCTCCCACTTATTCATGGCCACCCCTAGCCGGGTAGTACAATGGGCTTTGCTCGATCGCTGTCGGTTCTGAAACGGTTGAGCTAGAACGTGGCATGGCTAGGATATAGATCCAGGTTCAGAGTTTGCCATGCATGCATTTCCAGAGATTCAACCCACGATGAAGGCGAACATCTGACCTATTTCTGCAGGCGCCTGGGCGATAAGTATGAAGAAGGTCCGGTAAACTCTTGGGGTCACAAGGGGTGAAACAGTCATTTCACATGTCATGTTCCCACATCCTGCGACGACAACCTATGGATATCACATCATATTCAGGACGACGAACCGAAATTTTGGCGGATATCGCTGGCAATCGACTGAGCAAGGATTCGGCCCGTGAAAACAGCGGTTAAGCTAGGGACCTCGTTCCCACTAACAGTATCCGCAGGTTTCCAGAAAGAATCTGCGTCTACTGCGATAAAGCTGCGTAACCATTATCAGTGAAATCTGGTTCAATACTCAGATCGCCGTTCTACCACCCACCACTTCCGAGCCATTGATCAGTTTAGACTCCGCGTGACTCCGCTTGTCGCTTTGCATTGCCGGTTGTCAATATTAACATGTCTGCATACGAAGATTCAATTCTAAGTACACCACCGACTGCATTCCAAACTAAATTCTTTGTAGGACGACAGGTTCCTCGAACAACGGGGAGGATATGAACCTATGTCGATGACAAGTAAAGACAGAATGCCATCGAAATGCTAGCTGCTCGGATGTAGGGAATATTCTACTTCCTTACACGACGAGCTTGGAAGCTTCTCAGCACCAGTATTGTGCTAATTTGAACTCTCCGACGCTTCTGGTTTGCTATTCTACTATGAAAGACGGAGAAGCTGTGTACGGAAGATTATGTCCCGACGTTAGCGCATTCTCCCAGCCTTCTTCGAAGGTTCGAGCGCGTAGCGGAAGGACGGTTCCTGAACCCTTCCTCCTTGAAGCATAGAGTGAAGCTTAATTATTAAGGCAGGTTTAGTAAGAGAAGCCCTAGAAGCACGTCGATCAATACCAACATGGAGTAGACCATGCAAGCGAAACGATATCGCAGTTGCGGAACCTCCATTCCGTGAACAACTGATTCCGTGCATTCCACGCTAATCTGAAAGAACTCTTCCGTGCAGCCATTCTTTTAAGCTGCGCCTGCCCGGGGAGAAATTTAAAGGGACCCTGCTTTTCGACATTATTACACCAATCCGCAAGCTCTTGTTGGCTTTCCCTGATACGCATACGTAACAATGGTTCCCATCTACCCCACGACTCCTCGCAGCCTTCCGCTCCCGCGAAGGTGGGGTTGGATGACAACACCAATCAACCACAACAACATGCAAGGGTAACCTTTGTAGATAGGAACAACGGTACCCTAATGACTCCTCGTGGCGTGCTACTCTGGGCCTAAACTTCGCGCTTTACTCCAAGAGGATAGTCAACTAGTCCGTTCGAGCATGATGCATGATTACCCTCGATGCGACGACCGTGGAACTCACAGCTGGGGTGAGATGCATGTGCAGGGCCGTGTGGGTGCCAACGACAGGGCTGCAGCGTGGCATGCGTTTTTGATTTTTTTTTTTTCTCTGACGACAAAACATCATCTTGACAACAAAACACGTCGGCCGGCGCGCAAAGCGCGTCGTTGATCAACTTCCCGTTCAGGCAGTCACAGTGAATATCCATCGGCGACACCACTATGGGACCACGACAAAGTACGAGAGCGCCTAGCCATTAGGCGTTTCTGCGGATGCATGCGGCGCACCGACTGTTTTCCGTCCGAAGATACGGCACGTTGCCGACGATGATTCCGTAACCTTGTTGCACTCGCAAGTAGGCCTCCTACAACCACTGTAGCAGGAATTGTAACTCTGGAGCGGGCGGTGAGAATGTCGGCGCCGCCGCTGCTGCCAGGAGCTGCACGATAAGGGGGTTCCAAGGCATCCAAGGCCTTCCGTCAAGAAAGTAGCGTCCAATCGCAAATGCAAATTGCAGATGCAGGAGGGAAAGTGGAAAAGGGAAGTTGTCCCGTGATGCCAACAAATGGCCAGACGTACATACGTCGAAGAGATTATGCAGCGTCGTGTCGAAATGGATGGATAGACAGCTTGGCAAGTTGCAACTAATTGTTCGTGCGAGGTTCTTGGATTTGGTGAGGCGAAACGGAACAATGCTCACGATGATAAGATTGGTCTTCATTATTTAGACCCTTGATCACTATACATGTGTTCGCCACGCTCAGAGGCTGATTACGTTGATATTTGCGGTTCCGAAGAAAGCTCACGCCTCTAGAGAAATATGGGCCGCTTTGTAGAATGCAGTTTGTCTTCGTCATCACTGGCCAAGATATCCCCAGAGTACGTTGATACTTGCATTTCCGACCTAGGGTCAAACCTCTGGAGCAATGTCAACAACATTGCAAAAGCGACGCAATTTGTCTTCATGAGCAGCCAAGATGCTCCTAATGCTTACACCATCATGAGATGCAGCATTAGAATCTTGGACAAATCAGCACGACCAACTTCTCCATACTTGGATTATTGATATCAAACACATCACTGCAGCGCTAGGTGATTTCTGCAAGCCGATCATAGAAGCACATCGAGTCAGAAAGGGAAAATGAATTAATCAAGACGCTGTCTACGTCCAAGTACTACTCCAGTATTGTGCCCAGATTCCACCATTACAACGCCGTACACCCTGCGTAGGCATATCATCATGTGCAATGCAAGAACAAAAAGATGGCTCTAACATGGAGCACAACACCGGAACACCAAGCAATGCAATCCGTCTCGCTCCCACTCAAACCTCAACCGCTTCCGTGACTCCTCAGCTTTCGTCCTCCAACAAGTCCTGGGCCTACACTGCTCGAAAAGTTTGTAATCGACATGTTCTCTCGATCACCTCTTTCCCCAGCTACCGCATGCACTGTTTTTCTCATTTTCTTCATGGGCAGTTTTGACTCGTCATTACCACGAAGCTTCTTGTTTGGAGGCACTGCCATGATGAGGGAGTCTGAGGATTGTGAGACAATAGGCAGAGGTTGCGTATGGGCATTAGCCTCTTGAGCGATGACATTAACATCGAGTTCGCGGAGGGAGGAAATCGTATGCGATTGAGCGTGAGAGGATGCACTGACGGAGCGCGAGAAGTTTGGTTTGCTGATGCTGACTTTGAACATATCTGTGGGTGAAGGAATGGTGTTCATAGCGTCGTTGAATATTGGTTGCTTCGATGGGCTGCGACTGGTAGCATCGGCTGTAGCTGGGCGGTCGCGGAGACGAGAAAGAATTTGCTCATGATCTTCTGTTCGTGGAAGGTTGGCTGGTATGTGGTAGGTTGCGCGTTGAGGTGTTTCGCCCGTGGGATTGTACTCGAGAAGATTCTGTTTGCCCACTGCTTCTCGAAGCCCCTGAAGTGGCTCGCGAATGTCCGCGCTCGCTCCGAGAGTTGCCAATGTCTCTTTCAGACTCTCTGCTTGTGCAGTCATCTCTGTTTCCAGAGACTGAACACGATCAAAGGATGATGACATGTGCTCACCAACACTAGCATACGAAGCCTGCACAGTGGACGCTAAGGTGCTTAATGAGGCGGTGTGAGCAGCGTGGTGGGTATTATTCTGTTCACGGACACGAGACACAATGTCATCGAGGGATTGAAGCTGTGTGTCCAAGTGCTCCATCTGCGATGCCACCGTCTTGACAGTGCTTGCATGTACGGAAGTGGTTGTATCCTTGATCGAAGTGGAATGCTGTGTCGCAACCTAGAGGTCAACGTCAGTAAATGTGCAATGAAGCAGAGGTGGGAATCACGTACCGCAAAGTCTGTTTTGATTTTCGTCTTGACGACATCCCTCGACTTCGAAACACCCGCCATGATGTCCTGAGACTTATTTGACCAAGCACTCACACCTTCTGTGTACGCGACTTGTTTGATCTCAAAGGCGCCATTGGCAGCAGTCATATCCTGACTCACACTCGAGAGCTTTTCGCTCAGTCGCTTCTCTTGAGCATCAGCATTGGTGTTGATGAGTGAGGTAAGCTGTGACAGAAGTTGCTGGCGCTCATCGGCAGATCGCTTCTTCTCCTCATCAACGACCCGTAATAATTGTCCTTGAGAAGCCTTGTTGGACTGAACCAAAGCTGCATTTGCCTCCAAAATCTGTTGGTGCAGGCGGCTATTCTCCGCTTGTTGTTCATTTAGATCTCTGACGAGGTCATCGAACGTTGTCTTGAAGTCACGTCCAAGAGATGCATAGGACGAATGCACCTGAGTATGGAAAGCTTCGAGCTCGGTGATGATGTTTGCCGAAATAGTCTCTGCTGCTGTGGAAAGTTCGTCCAAGCCAGCACCAATCTTTTGTTTGACATCTTCGCGTAGAGTCTTGATCTCTTCAAGAATATCATTCATGTGATCGCGGGACTGAGTAGTCTGTTCGTTCACCTCCTGTTCCGAGTTGTGATAGGCCTGCATCTTCTCTTGCAAGAAAGATTGAGAGACACTCAGCCTATCGAGCTCATCTTTTACGAAAACCTGCATGCGCTCCGAGAGGGAGGTCATCAGTTGTTCTTGCTGGTGCTGAAACTCTTCGATCCGATCCTCAACTAGTCGCGTAGTGTCAACTACCTGAGTTTGCGACGAGTTCCAGTTCCGGCGATTTTGAGATTGAAGCTCTGACTTGCGGCGAATTTTTGATCGCAGACCATCAATATCTGATGTTGTTTTTCCGAGTGCTGAAATCATGTCTTGGCCTATCTCGGCGAGTTCACCTTCTGTTTTCTGGTGGGCTTTCCGGATTTCTGTTTCTTCGGAAAGATTCTGGCGAGTGTGCTCCAAGACGATCTCGGTCTTCTCAAGGATGCCCTTGGTACCTTCGAGTGCCAGCTGAGTCTGCTCATTATCTTTCTTGAGGGTCTGAAAATTTGTCGTCAATTTGAACAGCTCTTCCACCTTGTTCCGAAGATTGACCTCCATCGTTTCGATCCTGTCGCGCTGTTCCTCGCTAAGAATCCGTCTCGATTCGCTAATCGTTGTGATTTCTTCGTAATTATCCTGTGTAAGATAGACTCCATTTCGCTGCCGAGTTGCGATAAGTTCGCTCTTCAATTTCTCAATTTCTGCAGTGAATTCTTTCAACAATGTCTTTTTGTTGATGGCCTGGTTGACCTGTGGCTTGTTTCGGATGTTCTTTGCACGGAATGCATAGTCAAGTGTTGAGATGGTCTCCTCCAGGTTGCTCTTTGCCGGTGATAGCGTGGCGATAATGCATGTCTTCGTCCGACCACCCAGAGAGTCTTGTAGCAGACGCGTTAATTTCGACTCGCGGTAGGGAATGTGAGAGCTTCGCTCCACGAGCGCGTTGATAACGCGACCCAAAGTCAACAGACTCTTGTTAATCAAGCCAGCCTCAGCTGCGCGCTTGTTCTCTGCACCGCTTCTCTGGATATTTTCGCTTCCTGCGAGATCGACGAGGTTGAGCTTTCCAGCACTGAGATATTCTTGGCCATCTTCAGTCACACGCTTGATGTAAACTGTGATGGTGAATACGGTGTGACTTCGAGAGCTAAGGTCGTTGCACTTGGTGGCAGCAACCTGTCGCTTGTGGCTTCCATCGCGCAAAAGCGTGATGCCCTCGGCGGCCGTCTTAAGATGACACTCCTCCATGCCCTGCACCATAGTCGTGCTATGTCCCTTCTTGCTGTTGTCCTCGAAGATCTTCAACTTCCCCGCGTCGTCATTCGATAAAAGGTCGCGGAGTTCTTCGTTATATAATTCAATGAAAGAACACTTGACGGAATTCTCGGTCTCGTCCGCTTCGAGTCGGTAGAAGAGTGCATAAAGAACGCGGGGAATGATACCAGCAGCATCCGGAAGAGGAAGAACATTGGATATGTCGCCTGTCATGGTGTAGGTTTTGCCTGTGCCAGTCTGGCCGTAAGCGAAGATGGTGCAGTTGAAGCCATCAAGAACCTGTTTCAATGTTAGCCGAAGGTCATCAGATGGACTGATATCTCTACAAACCTCATCTAGGATGGGCGAAACCACTTCGTCAAAGACCATGTTCTGATCGGCTGCTGGCGAGAAGACCTTGTCGAACTGATATGTCTTGTTGCTCAGCGCACTGGGCCCCATGGAAAGCTCTACTGTCGAGCTTTTGATTCCATTTGTCGACACCACGACGCCGCTGTTCTCGCGCACTTCGCGATCATTGCGTCCGCGGCATCGGACGACAACGTTGATGTTGGTTTCCTCGCCTTCGGTTTCAAAATCCCTCTCTTTCCTTTTCAGAGGCGAGGACCGAGGTGCCCTCGAAGAAGCAACCGACTCTGCGCGGGATGTGCGCCCGTCCAATGCAGGCGTTACTGAGCGGCCACGCGCAGTGTTCAGAAGCGGGCGGGATGTCGGGGGGCGCATTGTGGAGGTTGTGCGCTTTACCGCAGGCAGTCCTGGTCGGGGAAGGCCAGACATGCTGAAGTCGAAAGTGTATACAGCAAGAAACCTGCGTTAGCAATGTCGTTGGGGTGGGATCGAGGGCACAACAGAAAGTAAACAGTGCACTGGCTTGGCAAACACGCTGCCTCGTGCGCTGCAGGGGTCCGCCCTAGCGCGGGAGCTCTGGCCGCTGACGTCTCCGCACCGCCTCCGCAACACCATGAATGCCGCATCTTGTTCTGCACTTTTCGAGCGCTGCATCTGTTGCGCGCGACAGTCCTAGGCATACCAACTGCTGTCCATGCCAGCATAAGCAAAGCCGCCCCTTAGAGATCCGTAAACCTCAAGTGAAGCCGTGCTGTGACCCTGCGCCTGTACCGTGCCTACCCCACCACCGCTATTGCACCTCAACAAGTCGCATCGTGTGTTGCGTCTGGACTCATATCCTCTACGAACCGATATCCTTGCGCAATCATACACAGATTCATCTGTTGGGGGGGCGAGCCGTTTCGCGTTGTCTGACGTCTCTCTCGTCTCTACCTGCTCTTGATGGCCGCGTGAACAAAGCACGCGCGCAGCCCCGTTCGCGACCTAGGCAGCACGCAAACCAGCAAACATACCTCCCTACCTACTTTCCCTTCGCAAGCCTCTTCAACGCCCAAGATGGAAGACGGCAATATGCTCCTTCAACCTGGGAGGAGTATTGGTTTCATGAGTACGCCGCCCAGTGATCTCCGTCCTTCTTTCACAGCTAATGCGATCATAGCTCTCGGATGCTCTCTCCACGAAGTCTTGACGACCGTAAAAGCCGAAGTCAAAGCGTTCCCACGTTTCCATATCTACCATGATGACATAAACCCCATCTCGTCGCCCATACAGCTCGTCCTTCCCGACAACGGCCTCCGGCTGCAGTTCGATGGCCCCGATCAGCGCCTGCGACTTATAGAAGTGCTGGATTTCGCAAAGGCCAGACTGATATACAAGGATATCGAAGTGTTCAAACCAGGTGATGGTGGCGTCATGGGTGGCCCCTCGGGTCCTAGATTTAGGCACATCTACGATAAACTACTTGGTCCCACATATGGAGGTGAATATCTGCCGCCCAGGTCGGAAAATTCGAATGCTAGAGGAACATACAATCTATCCTATCCTGGAATTGCTTTCAACTTCCCTGTTCAGCATTCTGCATACTCCCCCAAGAAGGATTTCATCTCCCTGTTGTCCTCGTCGGCGACTGGACCAGCGACCTCCATGGCAGTCTTCAACGGGGAGTCGTGGCAGAAAGCTCGGGGGTCTTTGTTCACAGCGGTACCACCAAATCCGAGATCACTAACACTCGTTGGAAAGGGGAGAGAAGGAGGGCCGGATGAAATTGAGTTGATCAAAGTACACGGTGAGGGAAGAATCGAGCTGGTGAGGCGTTCAAGTCCCCCCTTCTGGATTATCTTTAGTGAAACCACCCCGCAAGACCTAATCATGGAGCTTGGTGCACCAAACTCCATCTATCGCAAGGATGATCACAGGCTTTCAATACACAAGGACAGAAGAACTAGCGATGCTTCCGACCTGTCACCAGGGGGTCTAACACCGGATGACTTGGACTCGGATCATGGCTCAGCTGTTAGGTCGGGCGACGAAGATGAATGGGAAGAAGATGACGATGCAGCAGTTGAAGCACAGGAGCGCGAAATCGCCGCGGCAGAACATTTCTACAACTACTACCACCATGGCTTCGACATCTTAATATCACAGCCTACGCAGATCTCACCACCCTCACCAACTGCCGAACGCCGAGACGCGGACCTCCATGAAGATGGCGAGCTCAGTGTCCAACCCCTGAACCATCTCACGGTGACGAAAATGATCTTCCATGGCAACATACTCGGATCCTACCAATTCAATCGACACAGAAGAAGCAGGTGGACGCTGGAGCATGTACCTTCCGCCATGTACCGCGAACCCCTCACCTCGGAGATGCGGTTTGGGGACATATCTGGTCGACTGAAAGAGGTTTTCAAGTCGTATTATGATTCCGAAGAGCAAGAACGCCTACAACAGCGTGGAATGGCATTGAACAGGGGGTGGGGGGATAGTCCAGGTAGCAGTTGCGAACTCCTTGGTGGATGGGAAGACGGATCTGGGCCAAGGAAGGGCAAGTATGCGAATACTGGGAGTGTCCTAATGGAGGGTGCCACAGACGTAGGAAACGTTGAGCTATTCGGTTTTCCTGGGATGGTGTTCGAAGTGCTTAAGAATGGGGCTGTCAGTGCTCTGACTGTATATTGATTGATGCATTGCATGTAATGGAATCGACGATGGTTATGTACAAGGCCCGCCCGTGCTCGTGATTCGTTGATCCACTCGTGTTTCCATCATTTAAAATGGCATGAGGAGTATTGCGACGAATTCCAATTAGAGCTGCCCCAACGTGAATCACAGCCGATATTCCAATATCTTCTGGTCTCGCAAAGTCGCGATCCACGATGACACCGTCCAGTTTGTCTAATCAGAGATGCCGTCAACGCGTCCGTTATGTAACAAGGTGTGTGTGCCGGACGCTGAAGTCATGCAGCCCTCCATCTCTACCAGCGAACCACTTGAGCCCGGTAAAGGGAGAGTTCGAGGGCGGATAAGGAGGGTTGCTCAGCTGATACACGCTAGGCTTTCATCATCTGCGTGTTTTGTGAGGAAAGCTAGAGAGAATGCGTGTTGACAGTGCTTACTTGAGTTAAACTGGAAGGATAAAGAAGCAAAAGTGGTTGCGACCGCGGGAAGTTTTTGAGGTGCGCAAGCTCGGGCCAGGCTTGGCAAAGATTTGAGCTTTGGCTGCTAAAGTCGTCGAATGATGGATTCAAACATTCAAACGTCAATTCGGGACTTCGCAATAAAGCGCCTGAAATATGAGCCTAATACATGGTTCCAGGCATACAGCAAGTCGAAACATTCACTTGCGGAGCTCATATGCTGGAATTTCGAGATTCCTCCAAACACGCCATCCCGGGCTCTCACCGAATCATGTGGTAGCCAATGCAAGCAGTACAAGTCGGTTATTTTCGTATTCAGTACGTCAACGTGAAGCAATCACACCTGATGAGAATTTACGAAAGACCCTTGATGGATTTAAAACGAGCAGTATGTCCTCTTCAGATTTAGAGTGCAGTCAACTCATCTAAATACAGTCTGGAAATCCTCCTGGAATAACCTTGATGCTTCATGGAACATCGGAGCGGTCCCCGTAGATCAAGAGGTAGAGTTGGTTGGGTACCTCGGCACCCGCAGAGATGTGAACAAAAGGCTCTCATTCACTATGCTCCGGCATAGGAACCAGTCACGATGTATCCAGCTTGTCTCCTCGTCAAATACGGAAGGCAAGGAATCAGAAGCCCATGCTCGTCTGCGGTCGCTTAGAGAATGGACTCCGGTAGTCGTTCGAGGAAGAATGATAGCCCGCCAACCTGCAAAAGAAGACACCTATCTTGGGATGCAATTGATCAACACTCGAGAGATTGCGGTTCAGACTATTGAACCACTGAATGATATTTCAAACGATATTATCATCAAACAAGACACCGTATTCGGGCCAGATCAGCGACATTTGCAGTTGCGTACCGACTCTACCTTGCGTTTGAATCTCCTTTTCAGAGCACAGGCTATGGCGAGGGCGAGACTGCATTTGCCGGAGCGTGGCTTTAAAGAAATTGAGACCCCTATTCTCTTCAAGTCTACTCCTGAAGGTGCACGCGAATTCTTGGTGCCGACTCGACAGAAAGGACTTTCGTACGCACTGCCGCAAAGTCCGCAACAGTACAAGCAGATCCTCATGGCTTCAGGAATTTGCAGATACTTCCAGTTCGCGAGATGCTTCCGTGACGAAGATTTGAGAGCTGATAGACAGCCGGAGTTCACTCAAGTAAGACACGTCGAGTTCCAAGGCTTCCTAGCTGACATTTTGAAAAGCTCGATATGGAGATGTCATTCGCTGGCGAAGAGGAGGTCATGGCTGAGACAGAGAAGCTATTGAGACACCTTTGGTACAAATTGCTGCACAAGCAGACTCCAGAAAGATTTCTACGGATGACTTACCAAAATGCAATGTCGTCCTACGGGTCCGACAAACCAGACTTGCGATATGCCGAGCAAGTACGTATCACTAGCCGTTCTTTTGGAAAGATTTGTTGACCGACTGCCTAGATACACGACATTACCGATCACGTCCCAGCTGATCTGATCAGCAAAATCACCCCCTTGAAGACACCAACAGTCGAAGCATTCAAGATTCCCATTTCTGCAAACCCTAGGACCACAAGGAAGTTTATATCCAAATTTCTTGACAGTCCAAGTGGAAAGCCGTTCCTTGATAATCCCGATGGTCAGCCCGGAGTCTTCGTCGCAGATGTTTCCCAGCCTATGCAAGGCCTAGGAGCATTGGGCTACCAATTTTCTATGGAAGGCCCTGAAGCCCTGTCCATGGGTCAGGGTGAGCTCTTGATCCTGCAAGCGCGGCCCTCTGCCCCACATACAGGCGGATCCACAACCCTAGGAAACCTACGCTTAGCTCTCTACAAAGCTGCGATTGCCGAAGGTTTAATCAAAGCTCCCGCAAAAGACGACATTCGCTTCGTTTGGATAGTCGACTTTCCTCTGTTCACGCCTTCGAACGACACCGATCCCGGCCAAGGCGGGAGTGCTGGCTTCTCGTCGACCCATCATCCCTTCACCGCGCCCAAAACACCCGACGATGTCGACCTACTCCTCACCTCTCCTTCTTCTGCTGTAGCAGCGCATTACGACATCGTGGTGAATGGCGTCGAACTCGGTGGCGGCAGCCGCCGTATCCACAACGCCTCTATGCAGGAATTCATCTTCCGGGACATCCTGAAGATGAAGAAAGAAAGGATCGAAGACTTTAGGCATCTGCTAGACGTTCTCCGATCAGGATGTCCTCCCCATGCTGGCATTGCGTTGGGATGGGACAGACTGATGAGCATCATGTGTGGGAAGGATAGCGTCAGAGATGTCATTGCGTTCCCTAAGAGCGGAAAGGGAGAGGATTTGTTGGTCAAGAGTCCTAACGCGCTCACTGAACAGCAGCTGGCCACTTACCATTTAAAGTTGAAGGACTAGTGTTTGAAGTTGCGACTGATTACATCGGAGTTAGACGCATTGGATTTTGGAGTGGGTATTGTGCCATAGCATAGTTACTGGGTATCATGTATAGTATCTGTATGATAGATGTAGTAAATAACCTGAGCAAGTATTTTATTTCATTTCCCGTGTCTGAAAAGCATGTATTACGAGGACTCGGTATTGAAGTAGCTAATTACCGTGCCTTGAATCGGACAGACTTTTATGCAAGTATGCGAATCGCATTGACCAACATGTAGTCATTCGATATATCATATAGCGGGTAGATACATGTGATTATGTTCAGCCAATACAAATGAGTCTGTCGTGCTGCGTCCTCCGTACATGTCCGACTCTTCTATTATGCACCTCGCCACGGTATGGTTACCTCAAAGCCTCGGTACTCGCTTGGTACGACTAAGACCCTTGGACTGTATACACTTCCAGCCTTCTTCGAAAATTGCGCCACGCTTACCCTTGAGCTTATTTTCAAGGTCTCGTCGGCGGGCCGTCAGCTTACAGTTAAGTTCAACTCCAATCCAGATGCAGTTAGGGACAAGTAGATATCCGAGTCAAGAAGGTTTACAAACAAGCCAATATCAGCCCGTATGCAAGTCAAGTCTCCCCGTTCCCTAGCCGAGCCGACATGGAATTTCCCCAATGTCCATGTGATACCTTGAAATATCGGCTGTCAGAAAGAGGAGGTTCGAATCGGACCTAAAATCGGAAAAGTGACTCATGTCCAATGCGTATACGAATGCAGCACGGGTACTTGCATCCGGGGACGCGGTCTTGGTCGCATCGCCGGCAAACCGAAAAGGTAGCCAGTAGGATGGTGTCCCCGAAGATAAGCAAGTTGCCGTGAGGTTGATGCTGTGTTGTGTCTCGACTCTCGACAGGTCTCAGCCTGGGCACGCGGCTGGGAATCCAATGCCCTGGCTCTGCCGCATCCGCGAACGCTTTGCGTAGCCGTTCTCATGCAATTTATCCCATGCGTTTGTGCAGATCATTTGTTCAACCTTCCTTGCGTCGCTGCCTGCCTGTCCGATTTGTCGAATACGCGGCGTTGTGGGCTGTAAAAGTGGGCTATCTATAGCTAAACTGGCGTATACCATTCACTAAGGCAGTTGCGGGCTAACTTCAATTGCGTAATGGCAATAATATCCAATTCAATCTCCATGGAGAGATATAGCTTGAATTGTCCATTCAGGGTGGCTTCGACTATTTATGCATATTTTGTTTGTATAAACCGAAAGATAGTCCTAGTGGAACATCCACGAAGGTGAGTTCGTAACGATTGCAAGGATGTGGTAAGTACATACAGAATACCTTGCAATGCACAAAGTTGAGATAAGATTAACTCGGTTGCTGATTCTGTTTGATGTTGTCCAATACTTGTGACTCTGTGTCACAATGAAAACTATTTCGCGCATTGTCTTCGTCCAGGACTCCCTTGTTAATGTAGTGAGACGATTAGTAACCTCAATACGCGGCATTCACTGGATATTATGGAAATGCGTACACCCGAGGTACCAAGGCATGTGTGTCTCCTGACCATCGGCTGGATTGTGGATTTGCTAGCCGTGGTATTGATGCTTTTTCGCTCTAGAACTCCACACTTCAGCCGCAAGGATGAAACGGCAGAGGACATCGAATTCTGGCAATGAGAAATACGGAATCATTCGGACTTGCGTTTGTTTTGATATAAATGGGCCGGAAAATCTTCCGAGCCAATCTCAATGCACCCACTCGCGATGATGTTGGTGCGGGATTGACCTCGCCTCCTCCCGTACCATCAACTCAGCTCGGTGTTTCTTCTATGCTTTCGACTTTGTCTACCAACTGCGTCATTGACAAGCAGAAAAAGAAAAGAACAGAAAAATGCCCGAAGGATTTAGCTTTCACTTCAGTCGATTCATGAGTGCCAGCTCAGTGGTTACATTAAGCCTTTGGTCCACTAGCGCGGCAGGACATCTGATCGACAACATGCCCTTAGCCTATTGTGCCTTTGTTCAGTGACGGCGGACGAGCGAGTATCAGTCAAGGACTTCTACAATACATGCATAACGAATCTGTGAAACCAAAGAGTTAGCGAAGTAAGTAGATTGTCTTGGTATTCTCGTTTACTGCCAGGTCCAGATCCACATCTGGGTCTCTTCAATATGTCGCAGAACCAAAGTATCAGATAATGCTGTGCAAGCACAAGATCGAGACACTACGCCCATCAAAATTGCCGGCCAGCCGACCAAATACCGGAGCCTGACGTCAATGGCAGCCAATGACCATCTATCTAGGCACTCCCACCAGGCTTCACAATCTCTTTTTGTTGACGAGACATCTTGGGCAGCTTGACTATTGAGGTTGAAGCCCGACATGTAGGATAGTCTTGCGCCTCAACAGGGCGGCTCATGAGAAGAAGAAACAAAACCTCTAAGCATCCTCAGATCCCATCGAAAAACAAGTACACGTTCTATAGTCCAAGGTTCGATCATGATAGGTGCACGTAGTTGACAGTCAAGATGAGCTGAGACACGAAGGATGATTTTCCCAGGGATGTTCCATGTACTAGCTAGCACGCCAGGTCAGGGTTACAAGAGCCGCGCAACCCTCTCCCGTGCAAACCAGATGTCGAGTGCGGCTGCGGCTCCACGGAACGTATATTGTACCAACATATATGCAGCCCACAGTGGCGTTTGACGACAGGTCCAGGGAGGACGTTTGCTGGTACAACGCCGCAGTTTGACTGAAACACTCCCGATGACGCACAGGACTAATCAGGTATGCAAATGCCAGAGCCGAGATGTTGTCCAATGACCCGCCCACAAACGAGCAAGATGGCCCACGCTAGCACGGGAAGCTGCGCCGGAGTAACAGTGTCCTACTTTCCACAGAAGTGTAGGTCCTGTGCCACCGGGGAGGCATCGGAACCGAGCTAGCATGAATGCCGCAATCAAATGACATAATCTCCAACATAATCTCTAACGACGCTGATGCTAGCACCCGCGAGTCTACCAGCCACCGAGTAGTAGTTTACTGGTGCATTGTGTAAGCTCCCTACTTGGCTCTATGATGCAAGGAACCTAGACGGTGACCGTTAGGCCATACGATCGACGACAGATGCGAGAGATCTGTTACTCGAGTGCTGATTTGCACTGAAAATCAGTTTTGACAACAAGCTGCAATGAGTGAACTTCGTCGGGCTATACTACGAGAGGAATTCCAGCGGAGAGAAAAGGCACAGAGAACCGCCATGTAAAAGATTGCAATTATCCCTGAATCTTGATATAGCTACACAATATTCTGTTCGACATGGGCAGAGCGCCCAACATGAGAGGAGAGTGTATGGAAAGGACTGTCCAAAGAATATGGTTTCGCGGTAAACCTGATTGTCTCAAACTTCGATCATAACTTCAACCAGGAGGCCATCATCGGCCTTCCCCGTGGTGTTCTCTCACATCTTCCATCTCTTTCACGTTCAGTTTCGAGGCTGGGTAGGTTTCCGATATTACCCTAGACTATCCCAAGTTCGGTGCCGGGGACTCAGGCGTGCGTAGGAGGGCTCTTGGGATCAGGCGAAATTGTGCAGGATTCAGGGATGTTGGAATTGAGGTGACTTGGGAGCCAACTTCAGTGGTATCCTAGACATCGTTCGAGCGCCTTTGAGGTTTCACCTCCATGTTCATCTTGAGGTTCTCGGTATCTTCCTGTGGAGGATCATTCAGCCCTTCATGCGCTGGATAAGTTTGCAATCGATTCTCCAACATTTGGAACGTCTCTGCATAGGCTTTTGAGGGAACAGCATCTGGCTCCACAAGCAGAGACGCAGGATCGATGGTAATGGATCTCAACATTGCCAGACCTTTTGGATGTTCAACGAACTGGTTGGTATTCCGATTAGCGCTCTGCTCCGATGGTATTCATGCAGTGCATGAAGGATCACTAACGTAATCTTCTTCTTTCATGGCGTGAATATTCTCTTGCATCTGCGGCCCAGCGTCGGAAAACTTCTCGGCCAGTATCTTTCGTAGCACGCGTTCGACTTGTTCATCCGTCGGTCCACGCCACGCTTGCCGCTCCTCGAGATACACAACTCGTTGATGAAGAGATCTAAAGCATAGCTCCGTTCTATGCATGAATTCGGTGCTAAAACATGTTAGTTGTGCATTGCGATAGGACGCCGCCTAGAATAGGCTAATTGCGACTGACTACCAAGCTGCGATCCGCTCAAAGGACCGATTGATATTCTGTAAGTGGAAAGTCCAAGACATCACGCGTATCGAACAAGGCGATTAAGGAAGCAGGTAGTATGAATCTGCCGTGGAGAAACGAAGAGGACTATTGGATGTGAAGCTTGAAGGAGTGACTGAGCCGAGACTGTTGAAGAGCAATGCGTGAGTACAAGGGCCGAGGATCTCTGTCTAAGGCCAGGCAGTCGAACTATAAGACAAGCCCAGGGGAGCGTCTCGGTGGCACAAGGCAATGACCTTCCGTATGCAGGTGCGTGGGTAAGGCGTCGCAGGGTCTCGTCTGAAGGCGTTATAAATACATTTCGTTGGCTGGTTGATCAGACGCGAATGTACGGCGAGGCCTAATCATCGGTCGGCAAATTGATATATGACAGGGGAAAGGCTTGACGAGCAGCAACCCTGGGTGGAAGACGCTTGAAAAAGGCGTCGTTTGCTCGGTTAACAGGTGATAGTCGCAGGATCCCAAAGGCCGAGTCGATACGTGTAAAATTGGGCTAGCAGGAAATACGGGAATAGAGAGACTCGGCGGTGGAGAATCGTACAGACTGGACGAGGATGGATGGGCTGCGTGGGATACAGGATGCAGGCAGGGTAACGTGCACGCGTCGAGCCCAGCCGATCTGATCGACGATGTCGGGCAGGAAGAGGCACGGAAGCAAGAGAGGGTGGCTTGTCTCAATCAAGCCTGGTATTTACAAACGGGAGCCATGTCGATAAGCTGGTGAGGACCTTTCATAGCCACAAAGGCGGTGGAAACACGATAGCATGAGCCAGCTGCAGGAGTCCAAATAAGCAAAGGGAGCGGCTACGCGGAAGCGGCTTCGATCCCTGACGGCGCGAGCAGTGAATGCATGCATGCTGGGGACGAAGGACTGACGATGCGGGTCTCTGAGGAGCTAGGGTTGGGCGGGCCAAGCCAGACGGATGGATGCGTTTCGGCCTTGCCCCTTTTCGCCCGCTCTGCCTGGAGCAACACATCCGCCGGGCTTGGTGCCGTGCATACATTACCTCTGGCCGTCGACACAGTATGTAAAGTAATTATCGTTACTGCTGAGCATATCGACGCCGATGCGCTCACCAAGACTCTCGTCGCCACTGGCATTACACCCATTGCGCGGTCGGCCCGTGCGGCACTAAATTATTATCCGACGCCTGCCGGGAGGCCTTCCTATTGATCCTTTCCCCAAACACACAACACCACTTCGATCGGTGAAGGTCTCCAAGCGATACACGCCCGCCACGTCAGTCCAGTTAGGTACAGCCTCAGGGTTTCCACAAACACCTGTTCCCGGCCCGCCCTGGTCCTCCCGGCCCGGGGTCAACCATGGCCCCAGCACTCAGCATCCTCTGAGCCTGCTAACCAAGCAACATTCATGTTACTTCAATATCAGACAATATGACGCAAAATCCCCATTTCGAATCGCCTGGGATGCGACACCGCTGATTGGAAATGATTCTATCAATTCTTCCGCCCACCTGGCAATTAATCAAGACTTCGCATAGTAGTGGCTGGAGAGTCTGCGATTGTGGCATGCTGAAACAAGTTTCTTTATTATTGGCACACCAATCGCGATGCCATGCATAAGGTCCTGCTTACCCTGACCAGGCTTCATGTGGCAAGCATTTATGCCATTGCCAATGAAGACCATTCGACCCGATCGTTTGTACAGCCCATAGGATTACTCGTCATCACAGCTGCATGCAAGTCGACAGCACTTGCATCCCCACCAGATCCTATGACTGGTTATCCGGGGCTGTCTCTGATTGCAGTATCTCCGCAATGGTCCTCGTGTAACATGTGCGTCTGCATACTCAACTGTAACGTCTACCAAGTAGCTAGTCCAGACTACCTGCGGTGAAGAAACAGTTCGGCAATCCATGTTTTCCACGCTCTTCGGTGGACGAGTGCCCGGCAATCAGTGTAACACTAAATACACTGGCTACTGATATTTTCTCCTCCAATGCTGCCTATATCGAATCATGTGTAAGAGATATTGCTAGCTAGCTACTCAGAGGATGAAGGTGCCAAAATGATCACCACCCATGGACTGAATCCCACCCAACACACAGGTCAATCTCAACGGCACTGTGCTCGGGGTTGCCGGGCCACGTCGCAGAATCGTCATTGAGTTCGCCCAAGACGATAATGGGCGTTCTGAGCCGCCAGGCCAACCAGAATCTGGGGACCGACTAGGAGGCGTTGGATCATGACTCGCATTCTTCTCGACCAATTCAGGTAGCCTATCCTGAGAATCACAGACAGTTTAGCACGCTCGGAGTATGCTTCAGCCATTCGAATGCATACATCATGTGGGCGTTCTCAATCAACGATATGCACATATCTACCTCAACGTCCCCGACGCACGCCTACCCGCAAACTGTTCCGCAACTGGCCTAATTTAAGATTTGATAGGACGAGCGGGGGCGTCACCACGAATAGAATTCTCCCAGACAGCTCTTGATGTGCATGTGTTCTCGCCCAGAAGACTCTGGCGGCAACGGATGGTCATTTTTGCCATTCAAAACAAGAACGATTTTGCGCGTTTGCCGGCACATTGAAGTGACAACATCGGAATTGGGAAATCGCGTGCAGCAGGGGCCAACATCGTATGATATTGGAGCTGAAAGTGGAACGATTTGACTGACAAGAGCGGCCGGACGCGCAAACTCATGCGCATGGACCGGGAACTCGTCGATCATGGCTGTAAGATCTCACTGCGTGCTTCGGCCCCATGTCGGAGTCTGGAAACCCCAGGTTTAGGAATAGCAACCACTTGATCCGGGTTTCGCTTGCACATCTTCGCAGTGACTAGGCTAGCCAGCTCCCTTAGCGTCTCTATGGAGTCAATGCTGGTATTTCCGTTACCGAAGCACTTCAACACCTGCATGGAACGCCGAAAGAAAAGGTCAGCGCAATCTAACCTTTTCGTGGGCGTAAGTAGAGGTGCCACGCTTGACGAATCACACTATTTCAAGGTCCTCGGAGCTCTCAGTCCTGATTGCCACTTCTCGATGACAATTTCCCAAAATGCTCCCTCATTGGCGGCAAACCAGGCAAGTTGGACTCGAAGACCTATCACAATTCTTTTGGTTCAACCACAGTTCAATCCAATAAACAGATCCCATCTGGAATGAACCATAGCATTCATTTTCATGGGACAAGATTTTCTTTGACTTGATACTAGGCTTCTATAATCAGACCAGGGTGTTCAAATCCTAGATGGGCATCATTTCCAGTTGCAGGTGGTCAAAACGTGGTCCTACGAAGCGGCAGACCAGCGAAGGGGAACTCTTGGGAAAGGGAGGACCCCCACGCTTCCGACTTTCGCTGTAAGAAACAAGGTTAGCCTCCTTTGGATGCCGAACTTCTGGAACACTATCACCTCTGACTACTTGCGCACAGAGGCTATACTGCATTCCAGATATAACGCTTTGGTAGCGCATGGGTAATTTTCATAGCGCCCAACGTCCGACGCACCGCAACGGGCGTTTCGCATGAAGACTTAGTCAGTTGGCACCGCCGTTACGGTAACTATGCATACTCAGCTTGAGTCATGATCACTCCGATTTCAGGGTTTTTCGCTCAGTCAGGTACGGAGCGCAGGCAGGCATGATTCTTGTATGCCGAAAGTCGCATATCACGGACTCCAACTACCGGATTCGACGTAGACATTGCGGCTACATGCTCCAATCGGGAATAAGAAGAGAGCATAGCAAATAAATTCCCCGAATAATGGAGTTGGTCCTTTGAATTCAGCAAAGCCTTCATTGCAACAGCACACCCCTGCCCAACAGAGACAACGATGGCTTTCTGTATGCAGTCTCCTGATCAGTGCTTCAATAAGCCTCCGTGCAGAAGCATTACCGATGGACGCAGTCTTCAGGTGGTGAGAGGACCAGGGTGTGGACCTGGCGTACATTCAAGCACCGATGAAGAACGGAGACGGGATCCGGCACCACAAGCCAATCATGACAGCGCTTGTTGATAAGCAAAAGATAATGTTATGTACGAGATCAACTCAGGAATATATATACAGGCGAAATAAGGTTGCCGAGATTAACAAGCGAAGAGGCCAGTGCAAGCGTCAACATGCACTTTCCAAAAGTCCGATTCCAAGCGAAACGTCAACACCTACTTGAACAGTTCTATCGCGTCCAAGATGACGTTTGGAGCGAGGAAACCATCCCCAGAGCTTCCACTAACACAACTGATGGTAATAGTGTTGGACCCGCTGATCAGCTTACCCGCAGGGATTGCATAGTTGTACACTTCACCGAAACCACGATAGGCTCCCCGTGTCAGGCCACGAGAATCAATCTTTGTTGGTGCAGCTGGAGTTGCCGGGCTGTAACCGTTGACAACAACTGCCGGTCGACATCCAGCGAATGAGAGCGTGGTTCCGACACGAAGTGTAGCAGCGGCGGTGTGCGTACCCGAGAAAATAATTGTTAGAGGGTTGTTGTCTTTCACAATCGCCATGGGCACACTGTCGAGGCTGCTTGAGCCAATAGTGTATGTCAACGGACCCCAGGATGCCATGCGTGAGTCCGTCGGATGCATACGAAGCTGCTTATCTGCGTTCCTGAAACCCTTTGGTTGGCCGTCCCATTCACCGATCCTCCAAATTGATGATTTGGTCTCTACGTCAGCAGCAATGTTCGCAGTGGTGGTCGTGCCAGCACTGACAGTCACGCTCGCCGCCTTGACCTTGAACTCGCCCTGGTAGAGCACTTGCGTATACGTGCCAGGCTTCATTGCTGGAGAGGTGAACTTGCCGGCGCTGTCCGCGTAGGCCCAGTATTGCGCAGAATCATTGTACCAATGCAAGACTCTTTGGAAGCTGGAACCGACGCCGCTGGCGGTTCCCGACACTGTTCCACGGGCAGAGGGTGCAACATAACCAGTTACTTTGAGGTCCTTAAAGAAGGTTGTGTCCATCTTCGAGCCGCCCTCTGGGATACCCGACCTGCTGAAAGATAGCGTATAAGGACCGTGAAGACCCATGCGGAAGTTCTCGGTTTTCACATGGCCGCTGTTCATGTAGAAGGTAAGCGAGGTATAGTCGCCACCGTTGTTGGTGTTTATATCGCGGAAGAATGGGCCACCAGATGAACCTTCGTAAGAGTAGCTGTTCATGAGCATGCAGGCATGGACCGCATCATCATCTCGCTTTACGCAATGCTGTTTTGGTTAACAAATTGCGCAATAAACCCTCAATGGGAAAGACAGACTCTAACGTCATCGATGAAACGCTCACTGCTGTAGAATTTTGACCTCGTTTGTCCGTTGACAACGAAGACGTCGGATCCCTCGACTGTGGAACTTGATCCAACCGTTGTGGAGACTACACCGAACGGATACTCGAGGGGCAGTGCCGAGCTCTTGAGGCGAGCAATGTAGCGCAATTCACCGATATCGGGCTCTGCGGTGATATGTGTGGCCATGTAGATGTTGGAGTCCCCAGACTTCGCGACCAGGTAATGTGTAAGAGTACTCGTTGCGCAAGTAACTTTGATGTACTGGCCTGCGATATTCAGTTAGTGGAGGCAGTCTCAAGGCCGAAATCAGGATACGGACTATTGATCGTCTCATAGCTGACAGTAGCAGATCCAAGTCCAGAGCCAATATGCGACCCCTTCGATGTCGACTGGAATTCCTCTCCACGAAACTTGAGCGATGTAATGTCGCAGCTCTTCGCGTTGACTGTAAAGACCAACGCATTGCTAGAGCCAGCATCTACGACGATATTGTCACCGCTCTTCGTGACGCCAAAAGCTAGTATAGCACGTCGAGATTAGCATTCATACCATGATCTTAGACAGAGGAGACATACCCGCCAGGGCCGAGCCAGAGAGCGTGGCCGCAGCCACAAACACACGCGTCAAGAACATACTTGCAAGTCAAAGAGGTGGAAACGAAGCAACAAGGGAATGTAGAGTAAAGAACGACAAAGAGGAACAACAAAACGGCTGAGGCTGCAGGAACAAACGGATCTTTCATCGCTTCCTCCCGCTAATCGAGATATTTGTTCCGCCTCACACGTGGAAGCATTGGCATGGCGTCCACTAAGAAACCACCCGCACGACTCGAGCGCATTTCTACGAAACAGATGTCATTTCCGCGGTGGAAATCCTTCGCGCAGCGACGGCGGATATTTTCTCCTTGAGGCTGCCTATAGCCCAGGTGACCACTCGGTTTGCGTTGGCCGCGGTAGGCGCTCCCGGAAGATATAGCTGAAGATGGATGCTCGGCCATTGCTTCGTGCCCGTATTCGCGCGTTCTCAGCACATCGTTAATGCTGGGGATGCAATATGGAGGTTCCGCGTCCGGAGGCTAGCGAGGAATACTTTAGGTCCAGAGTCCGGGGTACATGAAACGTTAGTGGCGGAAAATAATCTAGTAGAGGACTAACGACTATGGATAGCACGACAGGGCAGAACTAGGTAGAACTTGGCCTGACACGCGGGTTTGGTGTGGCGCTTGTACACATGGTAGATTATGGTAGACGTGATTTCATTTAGAGATATTGAAGGGTGAAGTGGCTGGACTGATACACCTTGCCTAATTAGCATATGGAATGGATATCGACAACGGACCAAGTTTAGCAGTATAGGTATGTAGGGTGTTAAGGATAATACGAGAAAGAAAACAAAAGGATGCGGCATAGAGAAACCCGAGACCCTCGTTGACCTTCGAAGCGCCTCTTCTTCCTCACATCAATCCTCCCCGTTTGGACAATCATTCTTATACAAGGGATTGACCTCCACCTCTCGACACCACAATGACCACGGCCTCGCAAGAGTACCCGACATAGCCTCCCAAGTATCATGCGACTCCTTATCACTCAGATAGTTCAAATCACCTGCATCGGTCTTTGCTTTCCCTGACTTGATTCTCCCTCCGGCCTCGACATCGATCTTACCTTCAAGCGCATACCCCGAGTGTGCATTTTGAATCGTCAACGCAGTTGTCTGCGCCTTTGCGGCCTCTTTTGTGTAAATGGCTTGGTAAACGGCTTCTTCAATCCCGTGTGCTACCGTCGTGAAACCATGGCCTTGCAACAGGACTACGGAATGATCCGGCTCAAGTTTGGTTTCTGGAGCACTGCCACCAATCTGTGCTGGGAGAGCCGAGCGGACTTTGGAGTAGATGAAACCTGCTGATGTTGCTGGTTTGAACGTGGCTGCGAGCGATGCTCCTAATGTGCTATCGCGGACAAGGAAATCATGTTTCGATCCGGTGGGATACGAACTTGATGCTTTCCAGACGGGTACGTTGGTGCCTGCGAGGATGTCGGTCAGTATCCTGTGTATATAATTTTCTGTCTGGATATTATACCTAAGAACCCTGCCTGCAGAGTGATAGGATCAGCAAGTGTTGTCTACGGAATTCCTGCTCTAGCCAACTTACCATGTGAATAGTATTCTTCAACGGCACGCCGCTGATGCAATACGGCAAAACGTCACTGGAATGGCTATGCACGACGCTGTTTATTGCAGGAAACCTCTTGTAAATCTCGCTGTGGATGAATCGCTCCAAATAGCCCGGCTTAGCATCTTTCTCCACAGCTTCAGCTGATTCAACAGTATATTCGACCAAGTCATCTGGCGAGCTGACTAGTGCTGGCGGCATATTACATGGCATCCAGAAAGTAGCTGGATTGTCTGGCGAACGAACAGAGACATGGCCATATGCGTCCAGTACACCATGGTAGTGGAGAATGTGGGAGGCAGTAACGAGGCCTTTGAAGAGATCTTCAAGGCCAACCTTTTCGCGTTTGGGAAAATACCCTGTGGACATGGCGGCGTTGGTCTGTGTGAATGATCATGGTGGGTGGTATGCCGATGGATGGCAATGAGCTCTGGTTCCTCGGAAGGTCGATGACGTTCTTGTCCGCGGAGTGGGGAAGCGCGTGCAACAAACCTGTGGTTGCTGAACCCCTGCCGGGTTTCGCGCCTTCAACGTCACTGGTTATTAAATCCAGCACACAACATACTTGAGCCAAGACTTTTTCGTTCACTATGTCGGAGCGGAAAATGATGAAGGGGTTTCTACTTAGAGAAGAACCTTTCGCCTTGGCAAGGAAGTTGTCATAACGCCTCATTATCACTCCTGCCTCAAAGTATGGAAGTGAGCAAGAATTGTTTGGGCGTCTAGTGCTATTTGATGTCTACGTTTATGATGTATATCAACGAGGACAGGGTTTGAAAGAATATGCCATGATAGCTGGCACTGTTACGTCTAACTTTGGGCTAATTTCTCCTTACCTCGAAAATATTAACTGGATGAAGTGCCTAGCAGAAGTAAGTTCTGAAACGCTTCATCCACAGGATGTGGGCTTGCTTGAATTTTGTGATTGATCGAACTTCATGTGCAACAATCTTTTGAGTGCAATTGAGGTCCTTTCAGATCGATTCCGAGTTCATCTTTCCTGAAAGACTCTTCTCGAATATTCTGGTTTTCAGGTTCATCCCGTTACTAAGGTACCTGAGAAGAAATTCATCGCGCAGGGTAGCTAACACAGTGAGTAATTTATACATACTCAGTCTTGGGAATGGATCTAAAGCATCAGCGGACGTATAATGTCGATGGAAACTGCAATCGATCGAATTGTTTCGCAGGGCTTACTCTCCGTGCATCTATCGTGTGCGTGTGTATATTAGTACATGATGGGGAATTCCTTGTATAGTATCGTTAATCTTCAACAATGCGGCCGTTACTTTCAGGTTCCTTTCCTTCCAAGACCGAAGTCTTCTCTATTGCTTCGAATCTTCACCTGCATCTGTTTCCGCGTGCCCGTTTGGTATCTGCATCGCATCCCCGCTTTTCTGCTTTGCATCGAGTGTTCCAAGTCTCTCCAAGACCTTCCGTAGGTTCGCCGCCACGTCTTCGTCGACAGCCTTCAGACATTCAGTTGCATCTAGGCCTGGATCTTGTGGATGTCCTTCATTGTGGATCTTTACGAAATCGTCTTCTTCCCACCGAATATCCTCTTCACCTCTACCTTCGCCATCCTCGTCTTCGCTGTCCTCATCAACAAATCTCCTTTCCACCTCACATTTGCGCGCATAGCAACACCCTTCCTTTTCTGTCATTCCGTCCAGTCCGATTCCGGTAAAGAGGCCCTTTCTCATTTGTTCAATGATTTTGTCGATGTCGACTGTACAGCCTCTTTCATTTTCGTATATTATCTTCTTTGCTCTTGCGTTTGCAGCCGCATTTGTGGTATGGGCCGAGTCGACAGTAGTGATGCCAATGTTGGTGTCGAAGGAAGCCTTGGTGGGATAACATGTATCCAACACAATATAGATGGCGATTGCGGCGGGTAGCCTTGTTGATCTTGATGAGAAGGGATCATGTGAGGGCGTGCTTGACTGATTGTGAGTTGGGCTGCGGTCACAATCAAGGCTGGGGGGGCTTGTATGTTCTTGAGAAAAGGACATGTTGTTGGTTCGAAGGTTATCCGCCAAACACTGCAGCACGGAGAGATTTTGATCTGACCATAGCGCTGTCCACATATGAGCTCTCGGGGAGCAGGGAGGAATTTAAATTAGTCGAGGCAAGAACTAGAATAGTCCCCACCATCTCTGTTCCGCGGGCTGCAGGCTTGTGGTTTTGAACGTCGAAAGCCATGGCGCCAATTTTCCGAGGACCCTGAAACTCGAAACAGGTCCGCAATCGCACACAACGGGAAGACTGACGTGGCATACCCTGTCCGCAGGCCGGATGTGGTTCTCTCAGGCGCATGGCATTGGGCAGGCGTCGCGGTGGATGACTCTCTGTCACACGACAATGCACCGTGGGCGCCGTGGGTGCCCTGTTGGAGGGCCGGCGAGAGGCAAACTTGGGAGAGGCCTGCACAATGACATCAACGCTCCTGCCCTGCTGGACCCTGACGTGCCAGATCACGCCCTTCGGGCTTAGCGCCCATCTGCCATCCGGATGCACCACCGCGCCTCCGCAGTTAGCCGATGCGTCGCCTGATCCAGCCAGCCCAGCGTCGGCAGCTTGCATTCTAGATCCTTCACCCCTTTCCTCGCCTTTGGTTCACTGGCGCCCTGGACCCTGACCTGACAATGGGCGTGGGCGGAAGAGCGCCCGCCCTGTGCCCGTTAGCCCCTGTTGCATTTGGAATCTTGTCCAAGAACCAGCAGTGTTTACCCAACGTCAGGTGGTCAACCAAACAGATGCACATTTGTGGAGAGCTTGGTTGGCTTGACATTACAAAAAACCGCACGTGCTGCTCGTCCTTCCTTATCGTACCAGCCACATATAGCGCCGCCAGCTCCAAACGCTTTCTATCAATGTCCCTATGATACAATCGAGAAATGAGTGATAACCCACTAACGACCCCCAATACCATCGCTCTTCAATGTAAGATATAGAGAAAACCCTCCCCTTAATGTCATGGGTGCTTGGCCTTATTATGAACTACGCTCAGATCCATGACCCCATCACTCCTGTGTGGCTGCCTGTGCTTCGCTCGCTGGCTTTGCGTCGTGCTTTTGCTCTTCGATGCTTTGCTCTTTTTGTTGGTCCTCGGCCACTTCTACCGTGGGCGGCACATCGCTAGCCTTCGAAACCTGTTGCTGCTCCTGCGTCTCTGGGTTCCTTCCCTCGACATCAGGGTGAGGGGGCGCAACTCCCTGCTCCTCTGCAGCACCGTGAGCATCAACGAGACCCTCGTAGATCTCGTTGCCCTGGCCGTCGATGATGCGAGTTCGGGTTTCATAGCGAGTCTTGAAGCTGACCTTTCCAGCAAGCGCTGCTACCTCGTCCTCATTGAGCACACGCCCGTTCTCATCGCGATACTCGATGCGTTCTTCCTTCGAAACAACAGGTAGATCCTTCGGAGCACCTTGAGGCGGAGGAGAGACCGCGGGCTGCTCAGAAACTAGTTCTTCCTGCTTCACCTGCTCTGGCTGCTCTTGATTTACTTCTTGAGGCTTCTGAGCAGGCGGTGCGACGACAGGAGCCGGCGGAGCAGATGATGGAGCAGGAATAGAGGGGACAGGGGTGGTTAGCGAATTATACGCCTCGTACTAAAGACTGTTAGCGACAACATAGCTAGAGTGCAAGAAACTACCACTTACAGATGTCAAGAAGTTGTTGCAGTCCCAATCCCAAGAGTTGAACAACTTCACACTGTTGCAAGCGTCTCGGGTCCACGCATTACCGTAAGCGAGTGGAGCGTAAATCGTAAACACGGTGATAGCAACGGCTAAGAAGCCTGCTGCTGCTGCTCGACCAATAGCAGGGTACTGGTTGAAGCCGAAGATGCTGAAACGATAGCTCACAAAGTCGAAGATCTGGCAAAGAGCCATGATAGCAAAGTAGAGAGCGGGCAAGTAGTGATGCAAGAACAGCTGACGTGCCATAAGGTAGAATGGGAAGTAATGGAAGGCCCATCCAAGGATACTCATGCCGACTTCGTAGTCGAATCGTTTGAAGGTGACATTGTTGTAGTCCTTGAAACCGCGTTGCCATCGAAGAACTGCGAGGCCCTTGACAGCAATGTAGAGTCCAATGAGCGCAGTAGAGCTCCACCAGATGACTGAACGACATGTCAGCGTTGTAAGAGCAGTCTTTGGACTTAAACGTACCAGGGTTGCCAATGAGATAAATTTGCCTGTTCCTCTGACCCCAGAAGTTGATTCCGCGTTGAAGGAGAGGCCAAGATGGTGGACGCGAGTCCCAGGCATGAGACTCGGTAAGTCCAGCGTTGGTTTTCCACATGACCTTCTGCAATTCCCAAAACTTTCCGAAAAAGCCGGGGTTACGGTAGTTAACTTTTTCGGCATCATCTGCTGGGAGTCAGTCGAACTGTACTATCGATCGAGATGCAAGCATCTGAAAAGGACACGGAGGAGACCAATAGAAATGGAAGGTATGACTACTCACCTTTCATCAAAGGATGAACATTGCCCTCAATGTACCAGATACTGTTCGGGAGCGTACCGCCTCGAGCACAAGAGACCTCTTGCTGCTCAAAGCCCCAATCTGGTAATTTGACCTTGTGTGAAAAAAGCGTGCAGCCAGTCATGAGATGTACCAGCTTGAACTTTGTCTGAATAGTCCTGACGCGCTTCTTGGCCACGGCCCCGTCAGATTTACCCTTAACAATCTCCACGCGGAAGAGGTCATTCGCGTCGCCCTCGAATCCTTCGTAGCCATAGGCCGAAACCTCATTCTGCCAGTCAGCCTCAGTGACAGGTGCGCGAACATCATGAGAGTGAAGGCGACGATCAGTGGTGATGTGATAGAGCCTAATTACGGAGCCGTCTTCGACATAAGTCGGGCCTATATTGTCCCACGCTTTGGGGCTTGTAAGATTGGGACCGGTGTAATCCTCAGGCATAAAGGGCAGTGTTTGATTCTCCAGAATCCAGATGTTGTTTTCGTCCTTGTGGGGATACAGTGTAATCTGCTGTTGCTTGCTACCGGTAGGATACATGTGGCTATGAGAGTGGAGGTATCCACCTTGTGTATTCCAGTGTCGAAGTGAGATGCGACTGCCGAATGCAACATCAGCCGGTACTGCTTGCATGCCTTTGGAGTTCAGGGTCGCCTGGAATTCTGAAGACATGAACCCATCACCCTCGCCTGGGTTGACTAGGCAGAGGAAATGAATCCCAAACATGGCCATGTAGAACGAGATGGGAATGACGACCAGACAGAACAGACGAGCAAAGAAATGCTTGAACCACAGCCGCGGTGTCACATTCCTGGTATCTCCGAGTAGAATCCATAGCTGTAGAAGTGTCAAAGTGCCGACCCAAGCAATTGTGAAGAGGCCGACCCATTTCACGCTCACAGTCGCACCGAGTCCCATGCCAGTCGACACTAGCCAAAACCACCAAGATGGTTGGAAAGCCTTGGAAGGTCCTTGTTCGTGTTGGTTCATGAAGCTAGTCCAGGCGAGCGCGGTGAAGGCGGTGAAAATGACGAGGGGAGAGTCAAGAAGGATAAGGCGAGACTGGGTAACAAGTGCATTATCTGCATTCATGTTAGAAGATCTCGGCGCTGGAGCCATCAGCATGCTTACCAAAAATGACAAGGCCAGCACCGAGTGCAGCGGTGGTCGTTCGGCAGCCATATGCCTTGAGAGTCAAAAACATAGTGGGGATTGTCAGGACTCCGCATATGGCGGGCAACAGGCGCATTGTGACATATGGAACGCCCGGTTCAAGATAGTCCTTGCCAATGTCCTTGAAGTCGAAATTGCCATCGAAACCGCCTAGCCAACCAGCAAGTGTGATGAGGAGCTTTGCGAGGGGGGGATGGACGTCCATGAAGAATTTGCCCTTGATGTATTTGGATGCGAATCCACCGAAGCTGTGACGGAGTTAGCCCAGGCCATGAACAAGAGCGCGTCCATCAAGATCAAACATACTGCACTTCATCGAAGACAACGCTGGTGGGTTGCGCTATCCTGAAGAGTCGCACTACAGCGGCAACCAGAGTCAATGCTACCAGCAATTGCCAGTCAGAGCCTGGCAGGTTCAGAATGTCATGATCTTGCACTCCTTCCGATGTGTAGCCTCGAACTTTCGGCTTCTGCTGCTGCTGCTGCTGCTGCTGCTGCTGCTGCTGCTGTTTGCGCCCGTTTGGTGCCGGCGACCGCGAAGGGGATTTGCCTGAGCGGCGGGTGTTCGCCTTCTCGTGGACGCTCAGGTTGGATGCCGTCTGGCTCGCCATGATGGCGGATTGGTGGAGCGCTTGGATGCTCGATCAGCCGGCGTGCGGAGCGGTGTTGATTGACCGGGGACTACAGGAGTGCAGGACAAATGCAAAGCCACGCTCCGAGTCAAGAGAAGATATTTTAATGAGAGTGAGAAAAGATTCCCATAAGCTGGCAAAGGGACGGGCGTCGTAACGGATATGAAGGGCCAGGGGGCATAAAGGTCCCGCAAGGAGTGGGTGTGTATCCTAGTCGCTGCAGTTCGCAAGCTGTCCACTCGAGTCGCGCCCTTGCCGAATTGGGACAACTGAGCTGAGCTGAAAATAGCTGGCTGTTCCGCACTCCAAACAATTTTCAGAGACTGAATACGAGATTTCGGGGCAATGGCTGTAACATGGGTCTGCACTTGACGCGCGCGGCCGAGCTTGACTTCAATCACCTACTGCGGGTCGCGCATTTCTTGATGCCTAGGGCGGTTCAGTTTGCAGCTACAGCTGTCAGGGTCAGTAGAACTTGATGTGGCTGGAGCGTGGCGTAGGCTGCAGCGCGGCGAATGGTTAATCCGCGAGGCCCGTGCATGCTATCCGTTTCCCTCCTCCATAGTCGCGAACCTCTGTTGCTTCACCAGTTCCACCCACGTAACCCGCGATAGCCTCAGACCTCGCGGCGCCCACAGCCGGCTCCTCAGATATAGGTCTTTGTACGCGCATCTTCCAATACGCATGCGCTCAATCTCTAACGTTCCGCAGTCGCTGTTTTATTCACCAATCGCCCTACTTCGCCATGGCCAACCCCGACAGTGAAGGCAGGGCGCCCAGCGCCACTGACCCGAGCTTCAAACCGCCTGAGAATATCGTCATACCCCCCAGCACTGTGCGCGAAACTATTGCGAAGACAGCCGAGTTCATCTTCCGCAGGGGCGCGGAACAATTGCCGGCGATGCAACAACGCGTTCTTTCCGGCCAGTCACCCGCCGTGATCCGTTTCGTGCTCGAGGACGATCCCTATCACAAGTACTTCATGTGGTATCTTCAGCAACTAAAGGAAGGCAAAGTGCCAGGTCCCAACCAGAGTGCGACGCTTGTGGCCGCGAAACCCAAAGGCCCGGAAGAACCCCCGAAGTTCCGCTACTCTGCGCGCATGCCCAACATCAGCGCAAAGGATTTCGAGGTTGTCAAGTTGACAGCTCTGTACACAGCACGTGTCGGCGAAAACTGGCTGAAGGAGTTGCGCAATCGCGAATCAGGCAACTTTCAGTTCGACTTCCTTCGACAGAATCACAGCTTCTGGCAGTTCTTCCGTTCACTCGTCGAGCACTACAAGACCCTGCTTGAGGATGACGTGTCGGTTGAAACCCGTGTTGAAGAGCTGCAACAGAACGTCAACAACCGGTACAACGTCGTGCAACGAGCAAAAGATCGCGCTGAGTATATCAAGTATGTGTCGGCTGAGAAAGAGAAAGAGGTGAAGAAGAAAGAAGATGAATCCAAGGACTACCAGAGCATCAATTGGGCCGAATTCGCACTCGTCGCCACGGTGGTCTTCGACGAAGTTGATGATACAAGAGAATTTCCTATTCCTTCAACGCTCGCCGACCTGCAGAGTCTATCGCTCGAACAAAAGGCCCTGATTTCATTGTCGACCAGGCGCCTCGAGGAGGCCTTGCCCGACGAGTCTACCTACTACAACGTCTCTCAACAACCCGTTCCAGCGCTTCCGATGCAGCCTAATTATGGTCCAATGGCGCCACCGATCCACGATTCATATGGAGCATATGCACCTCCTCCGCAGGAATACCAAACACCAGGGCAGATGGCACGAGGTGAAGAGCAGACGCGATTGGCAATGGAGCGTGAAGCAGAGAGCAACCAAAGAGCCCGCGCTCAAGCTGCAGCAAGAGGAGCTCCAGGACGCATTGTCACGGACTATGTACCCCGCGCTGCCCTAAAGAAGGCCAGCACCCATATGTCCATATGCCCCAATTGCAAACAGAGCGTGCCTGATAACGAGATTGCTGAGCATATGCGAAGTAAGTTCACCCTAGTTTTGATAATGTAGATGCTAACGTCGATTAGTTGAAATGCTTGATCCCCGCTGGCAGGAGCAACGAAAGATAGCCGAGGCCCGCTATGCGACGACGTTCAACACGGCCGATGTTGCCAACAATCTCAAGCGGTTTGCCAGCCAACGCGATGATATCTACGAGGGTGCCACTGGGTTCCCTATCTCCGCCGAAGAAGAGGCACGACGGAAGCGGGCAGCAACCTCTTATGACGGACAGCCAGATCCTGCCAAAGATGCGGCTCGCCTCTCACAGATGCAGAGCACGAATGTCCACCAGCAGCTCCAGCGAATCAAGGAGATGCATGGTCCAACCCAGGATAAGCAAGGTCCAAAGCATTGATTATGGTGTAAGTACGAATCCCTGCGTCAATTTTGCGAGTATTGTTCATGCCTGGTCTCTCGCCAAGCCAGGCTACACAATTCCTCCTTTCATTTCATTTTGCGTGCATGGTGCATGCCTGTGCTCTCGCCAAGCCAGGCTGTCCCAAATCCCTTTTCTACCATTGAGTTCTGTGCGTCTTGTTTTCGCCTGGTCCGTCAAAGACTGAGAAAGGCCTGTCTGCATGGAAGGTTGCATTAATGGCGTTTGGGAGCTGGTATGGATTCTTATACCCAGCAAGGTGCGGAGGATTCACAGATCATTGCGTGTATATTACAAACAAAAGCTTTCTTCAGAATAGCTTAGGTGTGCTGCATAGTCCAATTAATGCAGCGGTGGCAAACCAAGATCATTAAATGTCCTCTGTGAATCGTTCAATCAATCAACTGGTATTTGTGGCATCGGAAAAAGCCGATTATCTGGGGCAAGCCGCGAGGGGTCATGTCCGCCAACGGCGATCATGGAGCTCGGACTTTCAAAGCTTTCCTCCGATCGAGACCTATGATCTAATCCTCGATTTTAATGTCGAGCGCAAGGCAACACCTCAACTTTACCTCCACACTTCTACACCCAGCATGTCATTGACGCAAGCAACGAAGGGCGATGTTCCCTATCAAGTTCGCTCGCTCGTAAGTACAAATCGCCTTCCGTGACCCCTCACCTCTACTTCGGCGCAATGTGGAATCGCGCTGTTGTGCGGAGCAGGCGAGTATCCAAGCACACAGGAGTTCGCACATAATTGAACAACCCCTTTTCTAGTGCTCGTTGACCTTATTCTACGCAGTATCGATCCCTCTTAAGACAGAGCGGACAGTTCGCCGCCTACAATTTCCGCGAGTACGCCAAACGGAGAACGCGCGATAGCTTCCGAGAGCACCAGAATGAAACCGAAGAGAGACAGATACAGGAACTTGTTCAAAAAGGGCTGAAGGAATTGCAGATGCTGAAGGTACGTGTTCAGCTCGTGCGATCCTCTCGTGAAGAGAACACGGAACTGAGAGCGAGTCGTTGCTGCACGACGAGCGACTGGAATATGGCAGACGGGAGTCGTGCAGACATTGCTCGGATAACCAAATCGGAGAGCAAAAATAGAGGAAGACTGACTTGTGTTACAGAGGCAGACTGTCATAAGTCAATTCTATCAAATGGATCGTCTCGTGGTAGAAGGAGGCAAACAAGGGAAGCAACTCGGGAACGAGGGGGGGATTGTGAGACAAAAAGAGCAAGGGTATGTTCACATCTACATAACCCTACCAAGACAAAAAGCTGACAACGTGCTAGGTGGAATTGAACGATGGTTTAGTCGCAGGGTGGCGCTACGATTTGAATAGCGGATATGATCTTGTAACAACAGTACTTACCAAGGCTTATTTTATATTTGCGAAAGGGCATATGACCGACAAGCCATGACCATCTACTTGTAAAGTCACACTTTGGAGTCAGGATGCTTTGGCGTTTAGACCTCTCGATCTCGTGAGCCCTGTTCGAACATCTTCGAACTTCGAGGGTCTCGAGGATTGGATCAACAAATGTAGATATATAGTACTCCTCTACTTGATAACAGAACCTTCCGCTTCGTGTGATGACCGATTATCCAGATTTCTGAATCATACTTCACGTGCAACTAGCCTTACCTTTACCATTGTTCTTTGACAAGAAGCAGCCTGACAGGGTGAGAAGCTGAAACAGCCCAATGCGGCTTAGCGGCGCACGGTTACACTTGCCCCAACCTCAGGGACGCGCCTCCCTTCAGCGCAATCGCGACTCCGTGACGTTGCGCCAACATCGAATCCGCCCTCATCTGATCTGCGCGCATCCACCTGGTGCGGCAGTTGCACTTCACCATGGCTCCGGTATGTTCTCTCTTCTTTTCGCTTTCGGCGACTCGCCGGCGACCACTCTGCGCGTTCCACCATTTCACATTTGTATCACTTTGCATTTTATCTTCCTTGGGGGTTTGAAGTCTCAACAAAGCTTCTAGAAAAGCTATCTGGGACAAGACCCGTAAAGGGAAACTTTGAGCTCTGCGCGACATGGTGAAAAAAGACGTTTGTGCCTTAGCCCTGTTTGCTCTGGAGGATTGAAAGCTCAATTGCTGCAAACCCCGCAAAGCCCTCTCTTCCATTCGACAGCAGTAATTTCAGTCATTGCTTGAGCTTTCCCATTGTTTAACCTTCATCTAAAACAGGCAATCATTGCTAACGTCATATGACCAGTTTCGGAACAGAGATCGCTCTAATAGATCTGCACGTGGCCAAATAGAACACAATGTGTTGGAGGGCCTCCCCATTAATCAATACCGGGAAGTAGAAATTACCATCGGACCCAGTTCTGTGGACAACAAACCCGTGGATAAAGACGCATGGCCGGAACTTCCCATGCCACGAGATTCTCAAATGCTTCCAGAGCATTCCCAGCAGTTACTGCGAGCAGCGCGATCTGGGCGGATATTCAAACCTCCCGCTCCTCCAGAGGACGACAATGAAATGAAAGATGAAGAAGAAGAGAACAAGGAAGTGCAAGTCGGCTTTGCAGTAAAAAAATACATCAAAGTTGCTAGACACTTGGAAGCACCCGAACCCGAGTATCTTGCTAAGCGACGGAAAGGCCTTCCCTCACCTTACACCAATGGCCAGGTCGTTCAGCCATTGAGGGAAACCAAAATCAAGAAGCTCGATGCGGACGGCAACGTTGCCGTCTACAAAGTCCTTGTCCCAGAGGGTCAAGCGGTCGAGGGTGAAGTAGCGCCTACAGATGCCGCGATTGAAGTTGCACCAGCTACTGCCGTACCAGGGACCGTCGTGGAAGGACTCGGTGTTGTGAATGCCGAAGGCGTTGTAGTCGCAAATGATATTTTGCAACAAACACCTCCTAGGAGGCGGCCGCCACCGCCCAAGAAGAAGATGAAGCGCGCAGGACCTGGCCGTGGCAAGAAGAGAGTCGTGTTTGCCGAAGGTGCGGTTGAGCAAGGCACTCCAGCTTCGAACACGGGCAGTGACTTGCTCGCCCTTCCTGGCCTCAAGCAAGAAGATGGATCTGTAGCGCCGTCCGATGGAGGAGACACCCCAATGGCTGACGCCGGTGCAGAAGACGAAGAGGGCTCCGGCGAAGAGGGCTCAGATGACGATGATAATGATGTGGAAATGACATCGGCTCCCGCAACCCCTGCACGATCTCTACCAGCACCCACAAGCGCCCCGTCTCTTGAGAATGCAGCTTTGACGGACGATGCGTCCTCGCGAGACCTGACGATTGCAGACGCTCCGGTTGCGACTCTTGAAGAGAGCTCGGACTTGCCCATTGAGAATACGGCAGCAGACCAATCAACACTCGAACGTGAGACGACACAATCAAGCAAAGGACGCGACGCTTCGAGTTCGCCAGATCTACCATTGTCAGCTATCTCACACAGTCGCCAGAACTCGCTCAACCAGATTCCCGTCCCTGCGGCTACGGATGAGCCTTCATCCGTCAACCAACCCGAAGTGACTGAAGTTCAAGCTCCACAGCCTGATGCCGCACCAATACTTGTCGAGGAACCTGTACAAAGCTTGGTCCAGGAAGAGGCATTGACTGAGACCTCCCAAGGTCCTGTAGCAGAGTCTCTATCGGAGCCGATACAGGAGCCAGAACAGGCGCCCATACTTGAGCCTCTGCAAGAGCACATACAGTCGCCTCTCCGAGAGCCAGGACAGGAGCCAAATGAACCAATCATTCAAGAAACAGATCCGAAATCAATAGCGGCACCTGTCCTTGAGCCTGAGCCCGTCATCGCGCCGGCAGCTATTCCCGGACCCGAAGTTGTCGCCCTGTCCTCACAGGAACAGGTTTCTGCTCCTCCTTCTGAACCAGATCTGTTGGGAAGTCTGGAGAGACAGCTTGAGAAAGATAGTGAGAGTATGGCAGATAACTGATTCTGAGTGTCTCATCGAATGTCCTGTTGCGATGCAGCGCATAAAATATGTCAACCGCAAGATGGTCACTTGGGAAACTGAAACCATGCATACTCGGCTACATTTCATTTTTATTTTTGCAGAATCGTGCATCTTTCAAGCTTGTGCTTCGGAGTTGGATGTAACTGATTGCCTTTGGCGTTTCGAACATTTTGTGTAGGGGCTTTCCGCAGCTTTGTAAGATAAGGATACTACTGTACACAAAAGAATTGAAGTGAGGCGACTGTTTCCCTATAGTACATGCTTAAATGTATCTTTGATCTTCTGCATAACCATTCCCAATTTTGAGTTGTTTCACATTGTGTGTCTATGTCAGTGTATTTGTTGTGGGTTCAGAAGTAGATTTCAGCCTCGATACACATACAACTACCTAGGTACCTAGGTATGTACGGAAAACAGAGTATAGGCAGCCACGGCAGCTAAGTCTAGCGTATCTGGATTGACTACAAAGCATCTATTCTTAGGGGTCCTCTTTCCCCACATTGGTAACAGGTTACGTCATTTCAGCTTTTTCCCGTCGGGAATCATCACAGTTTATACCCCTCACAGTGCATCATCCTGCGGCTACGCCCGTTTTGGTATCTCGAGATAGCGACATACCTTCACAGCAAGGGTACGAGTCAGTCATCTCTCTCTCACAGACTGGCATATAAAGAGAACCAGTGGCGCGTAGAACCATTTTCAAGTAGCATCTCACCATGGCCTCGATCAGCGAGATAGTCAAAAAGTACCGCCCGGACTGGAGCTCTTATGAGGAACTCTGTAAGGCTGCCATACTACTTTCACAAGCATGCCGCTGATTTCAGTCAAGATAAATGGTTTCACGCACACCCCGAGCTGTCCTATCAGGAAAAATTCACGGCAGAGGCGATTGTCAAACACGTTGAAAGTCTGAATGCGTACGAGATCCACCCCTCAATTGGAGGTCACGGCGTCGCAGCTGTGCTCAAGAATGGGCCCGGGAAAACTGTTCTCCTCCGTGCAGATATCGATGGCCTGCCAGTGGAAGAACGCTCCAACTTGCCATATGCCAGTCAGGCCCGCATGAACGATCTTGATGGCGTCGAGAAGCCGACTATGCATGCTTGTGGTCATGACATACATATCACGGCGTTGCTGGCAGCCGCCGAGACTTTGTCTAGGGCGAAGGGTGAGTGGAGTGGGACACTGATTCTATGCTTCCAGCCTGCGGAGGAGAGGGCGGGAGGAGCACAGAGCATGGTCGATGACGGGTTGTATGACAAAGTTCCTGAGCCGGACGTGGTTGTTGGTGCACATGTTATGCCGGAGCGGGCTGGAGTTATTGGGACGAAGCATGGTTTGATTGCAAGTTCGGCTGATTCATTCAAGTATGTGTTAAGCAGTGAGGGCTGATTGATACTGTGTACTGACCGCATACAGAGTCAAGATCGAAGGCCGACAAGCTCATGCTTCAACACCACATCGAGGTAATTGTCTTGCACCATTCCTTGAGACTTCTCAAAGTCTCTGTCCGTTCGGATGGCCAGGCTAATTTTGAGAAGGCATTGATCCCATCGTTCAAGCCGCCTCAACCATCATGCGTCTGCAGTCTGTTGTTGCTCGTGAAGTCGACCCTCTCGACTTTGCGGTCGTGACCGTGTCTGCAATTCACGCGGGCGACGCTGAAAACATCATCCCTGAGGAAGCCAACCTCAAACTCAACATCCGAGCTGCCCGCCCAGAAACGCGCGAAGCCGTCCTAAAAAGCGTTCAGACCATCATCGAAGCCGAAGCGGCTGCATCCTCTAACCCCAAGATCCCCAAACTCTCCCCAACAACCAACTTCCCATTCCTCTTCAACGACGCGTCTGTGACGAACGCGCTGGAAAAGACTTTCTCTGAGCACTTTGAAGTCGGCAAGCATGGGTACACAAATGACATTGCGAGGTTGCAGGGTAGCGAGGATTTTGGCATTTTAGCTACGGCGATTGGGAAGCCGAGTTGTTTCTTCCTGTATGGCGGGACGGATCCAGAGGTGTATGACAAGGCGGAGAGGGAGGGCAGGTTGAAGGAGGATGTTCCTGGGAACCACAGTCCTTTCTTTGCGCCGGTGATTCAGCCAACTTTGACGACCGGGACGGATGGATATGTGCTTTCGGCGTTGACTTTCTTACAGAAGGGGGTTTAGATGGATAAAATGGGCTGAAGTTAGAGTGGATTTGGTCCACGAGCGGCTGGTTTGCTCGTGTTAGATTGTGCTCGAGGTTATGAGAAGAATCCATGTTTCAGTAAACGCTCGTAGCCTGCGGCCATTCCGTCGACTAATCGAGACGCGTGAAATAGGCCTCTCTATTATAAGGAAGCGAAGGGTAAATCAGAGGCCAAAGATGGGTTGGACAGGGCGAAGTCAGGCGCCCGTGGCCAGAGGCGTTGCCCCACCAAAGGCCACTCAGACGGCGTGCTGCAGCCTCGACCTCTCGACAAGCGCCCGACGAAGATCCACCCCTCTGCATCCGCTGCCCTCGCTCGACATATATATCCCCGCCGCTGCCTCTCTCTGCGCTCGTTGACCTAGTCAACCTCGACCACCACGGCGTCCTCAGCCCCCCCTCCGGCCGCCTCTCGCTCTGCCTCGCCCCTGCGCATCGCCCGCCAGCTCACCACCGCGTCGGCCATTCTCTGGGACCCCAAGTTCACCTCGCGACCGCCCCCGGGCAGCCTCAAGCCCACTCACGCGGGAACTCTCGCCGTGCCCAATCGCACCGACTCGTCCATCAGCGTGCGCAATCTCGGCGGCGGCAGCGGCAGCACCACGCCGCTTGTGCCCACCATGGACAACCGCAGGCACCCCAGCTCCTTCCAGCAGCTGGAGAAGCTCGGAGAGGGAACCTATGCTACTGTACGCCGCGCCCTGTCTTTTTCGCGGACTCCTCCATGCTAATACGCCCAAGGTGTTCAAGGGCCGCAATCGCCAAACGGGCGAGCTCGTCGCGCTCAAGGAGATCCATCTCGACTCGGAAGAGGGCACTCCCTCCACCGCCATCCGCGAGATCTCCCTTATGAAGGAGCTCCGCCACGAAAACATTGTCTTGCTTCACGATGTCATACATACTGAGAACAAACTTATGCTGGTGTTCGAGTTCATGGACAAGGACCTGAAGAGATATATGGATTCGCGCGGCGATCGAGGCGCGCTTGACCCTGCCACTATCAAGTCATTCATGTACCAGTTGCTCAAAGGCATCGCCTTCTGCCACGAGGCCCGTGTCTTGCACCGCGACTTGAAGCCCCAGAATTTGCTCATCAACAATCGCGGTCAATTGAAGTTGGCCGATTTTGGTTTGGCCCGCGCATTCGGCATTCCCGTAAACACCTTCTCCAACGAAGTCGTAACCCTGTGGTATCGCGCTCCAGACGTCCTGCTCGGCAGTCGAACCTATAACACAAGTATCGATATCTGGTCGGCAGGCTGCATCATGGCTGAGATGTATACTGGACGACCTCTCTTCCCGGGCACAACAAACGAAGACCAGGTTCAGAAGATCTTCAGACTCATGGGAACCCCCTCCGAGCGGTCATGGCCAGGGATCTCCCAACTACCCGAGTACAAGGGCAACTTCCCTGTCTACGCTACCCAAGATCTGCGTCTCATTCTTCCCCAGGTCGATCAAGTTGGCTTGAACCTCCTCAATAGCATGCTACAACTCCGGCCAGAGATGCGCATTTCAGCGGCCAACGCACTCCAACACCCATGGTTTAATGATCTTCCCCAGCGACAGCAAGAGCTTGCTCAGTTCCAGGCCCAAGCACAGGCTCAGGCACAACAAGCCCAGATGGGTGGCTATCAAGTTCCTCAAAATGCTTACTAGGATCCAGCACGAGAGTATTAGGACTGGATCTAATGCTAATTAATAATTTCGCTGGCGGACACTCGACCCCATTTTTCAACCTGACAACCCTTTCACATAGTGTTGAGCGTGCAGGCTTGATAGCAAGAAATACCATACCGTACTCGCCTTTCTCTCTCGTCTCTACATCATCGCTCTTAAACGCCTCGCGAGATCTTGGTGGTATTCTCTTAATGTGGCGTTGTTATCGGGCTTGGACATTTTGAAAGGTGTGGAGCGTCTGGAGAGGCACGGGCGTTTAAATGCGAGTACGTTGAGAGATGACGAGAGGCAACGAGAGGTTGGCGGCGCGTGGAAATGAAAAGACAGGAATGGAAACGGAAACGGAATTGAATTAATTGATCACCTTTTGTATCATCGCTTAAGTTCATAACTCTATCAGCATCTTGGCTTGAGTGTGACTCGTTTACTCTGCGTTGCACAACTTCGTTCATTGCATTATCTTAAAATATACCATCAGGGGTAGCGATTCGATTTGAAGAGCTGGACTTCCACCTCTTGAATGTGCTTGCTCGACGGCCTATCGAGTTGAGCAACGCCCTTTCCCTGCAACTTCTTCAATGATGATGCCATGCTTGCATTCAAGAACGAAATGCTCATTCGGATATTCTACCGAACATGAAAGTTATCAAATTCGACTGCGTCTTTGTCTCAGCTACTACTGTGCCGTTGCCCAGGGCGATGACCAACGTGGAGCTCTGAGCATTCATCCGGTCCAAGCCTGCCTTCGCGCTTCATTGATTAAGAGGGGTAGTTCAGGAGGAGGTATACTACAGGGCAGAAAGGAAAGGAGCATCATCACCAGACTCATTTGCAAGGTATCATAAGTCTTGAGATCAATTCGACGCCAGTCCCAGCACACTATCTATGCACTCTAACCTTGTACGAGATACTGCCTCCATTGCAAACCGCACCACTCGAACGGAAGGGAATGAGCTATCTTCTACCTCCTGCACCACACATACTACTCGATGTAGCAAAAGCGCCTAGCAAAGGCCCCGTCAAAGGTCACCAGTCGGTCTATTCCTCTTGTCATGCCCAGTGACAAACTGGGGATATGACCTCTTGTTATGGCACTCCATAACCTGTTTCACAACATCGTTCTCATCTGTAACCTCCTCCATCTCCCAGAACGCACCAGTAAGTGTAAGTTGCTGAGTTCGGCCGGGCGGAAGAACAGGAAGAGCTTGTTGTTTCGGCTTCGGCGGTGGTAGATTATCATGTCGCTTCCACTTACTGGGCATGGCTTAGCAGAATTTCGAGCAAGCAGGCTCGTCAACATACCTCGAAGATGATGACGAAGGAGTGTGTGTAATTACTCAGCTGTCGAATGAACTAGCCCTGAAAACGGCCACGTAGTGGCTGCATGGAGCGGCGGCATTTCGCGTGCTTCGGTGTATAATGGAGGTAGAGACCGAAGTGAGGATCTAGGTTGCTCAGAATCTGTAAACTGCTGGATAATATGCCGATAAGGGTGTGGAATCTGAGATATAAATTCTGTAATAAGCTGATGTGTACTGAATTGAACGCGAGCGGAGGTAGATGGTTGAAGAATTGATAATGATGTGTTAACAATGATTTTGTCTTGGGCTACATGAAGTTTCTTGTGTTGGTTAATGTCTCTCATGTTACGAAAAGCCCAAAAGCATCTTGGATCTGTGCAAAAAAGCCATTTGCCTCGACCGTGGGAAAACTGAAGGTATATAAAAGGCTGCTTTTTGTTTGTAGAGTATGGGCAGTGTGGTTCGGAACAGATATAACGATTTTGTGTTACTGTGTTGTGGACGACTGTGACGCCTGGAGAGGCGTCTGTGTCGGTATCGTCGTCAATAACAATTGTAGTGTCTGGAGATGTGTCGGCATCGTCGTCGACAACGATTGTGGCGTCTTGAGAGGTGTCGGCATCGTCGTCAATAAAGACTACTGGCTTTATAGCACGGCGGTTCTTCTTCTTAGTCTTGCGGAAGAGAAGCCTGTCTGTGTTCGTAGCTTGAGAATGCATCAGTATCGACGAAGTTGCATAGTGGGACACTTTGGAGGCATACTCATCGCGAGTATAGACAATATGGTTCGGAGCAGACGTAGCGATCCCGCGTTCTACATCCAGCCGTCAGGGCAAGATTTAAGCCCCGGCGAGTAGGCAGGTGTGGAGGCTCGTGACGAAGCCTTAGGGGTGACCCTGGGTCGAACGGCCTCTAGTGCAGATCTTGGTGGTAGTAGCAAATACTCAAATGAGAACTTTGAGGACTGAAGTGGGGAAAGGTTCCGTGTGAACAGCAGTTGGAAACGGGACGCCGTGGTAAACTCGACAGTGCCGTCGCAGTCTGCCAGTTTTCCGAGAATGGCCTCATGGGTTGCGGAAGGCATCAACAAAGCAATCATTGCCACCATCATCTCAGTGGTCATCTCCTCGATAGGAACCTACAAAGCCATAGAGTGGTAAGCAAGTGCTACAAAGTAGATCGTAGGACTTACAGCTTCTTGTGGGTCTGCCATTGGTGTGGTATAGTGTGTTTGTAATTGTGGCTGCACAAAGAGACCAGGCAATGATGGATGATGAATTGGAGTGAGGATGAGGAGAGAAGGAAAATAAAAGAGGACGGGAGGCATCTATCGAAAAGGAATTGTTGTTGATGGTGAAATTTCACCTTGACCGGAAGGTCTGGGTAATCTTGTTAAACTCTGTCGTGCTGGAGATGGAGCATTGCACAACAAAGAAACTGCGTAATGGCTGGGAACGAAATGAAGTAGAGATGAGGAGAGCACGAATCTACAGGAGAACGAGAGGCAAGTATAGGAGGGTGGGGACAGGCGCTTGGGCACTCGGTATCTGGAAGGTACGTCTGATGGAAGGCACAACAAACCAATGGAACATCACAATCAGGAAGAGCCAATGCAAAGTTGCCATTCTAACTTCAAATACCAACTAATTTGGCATTTGGGAAAGTGATTAGACATGAATATTGGCAGCTGAGGCACAGTCGTTGCATTGAGAATACCGAGAATGGTGTTCTTTCAACACAACGGAGCGTGACTACCAAGTTGACACACTTGTCCAGAGCAAGTCAGCAATAGAGATATCTCGCCCTTCTTGATATTGGATGAGGAAAGAGTATCAAACTATGCGATAGCACATGCTATCATGATCAGGTCTAAATTCACGATGCGAGAAAAAGTTGTAGAGGCAGCCTTGAAAAGCGCAATCAATATACCGTACCCTTGGATGAAGCAAAAATTGGTGCAATTGAGGGATACGACGACACGCAGGGGCTTGAGGAGAAATTTTATATGAGAGTTGTTATGGTCTTCTAAGCACCTTCAATGTATTTCATTACCGAGGGCATACAGTTTACATTGCTTGTTCCATCACACAGTCCAAAAAACCGTGTGCGAGATTTATTGACTATGATACTTTTGCGTCCCTTCCGATAGCGCCTCCTACGTGCCCAAGTCCTCGTCACGAGCCGATGGTGTCGGTACCCGACGGAGTTCACCAACTATTTCCTCCGCTGTCATAGTTTTATGGTCCACAACCTTGTCGTGTCATTTGAGTGGATATTTTTACAGAGATGGGGTAAGAACCCGACGGAGCTCGTCCACGTTCTCCTCTTCAGACATTGTCTCATGGCCGATATGAGCGAAAAGCGGGCCACAGTTTGGTCGTGCTGAAGGGTGCCCAGGTGAACATGCTTTCCCTTGTCACGACCAAGTACCAGGAGTGATCGAACCCGAATATCATCCTGCCAGCCCGCTACAGGAACTACACCCCCAGCATTTGAGGCAACCTGCTCCGAGTCGAGTGTCGCAATGCCTACCTGTCTCACTCTGCCATGCACATCAGCCTTAAAGTCAACTGTTATAAGTCGAAAAGGACCTGGCAGTGACGTCTGATCTCTCTTTGTCCAATCTTGCGGGCGTACCCGGTCGGTTTGCGGGCGTACCCGGTCGTCACTCGGCGGGCGTACCCGCTTGATAGCCTCAACCCTTGACTGACAGTGGCTAAGAGCAACTCGCAGAGAGTAAGCGTCGTTTGATCCGTCGTGAGCACCGTTAAAGACTGGAAAGCCTGCCTTTGAGCCTGATAAGACGCTGCGAACAAGCTGAAGATCGCTTAGGAAGATGCGTGAGATAGGTTAGCCAACAAACCTACAGCACTCAATGTATCTGGTTAATGCTAGAATACTAGTTAACAAGGTAGGGGTTAAAGGAAGACATGCGTTACTTACAAACACGCCTTAGGTCGTCTTCGTCGTCTGGCTCATTCAACTCAGGGTCGTCCCAGTTAAGGTATTCCGAAGGACGATAGGCAGGGTTTCCAATATTATAGAATGCCGTTGCAGAGAAGTCTGGAAAATTGAGACGCCTAAAGTAGAGGCCCTCGCACTCGCTATCGTGAGTGACAACGGTAATATCTTTTGAAGTACGCGGCTGGGCATCCAGATCGAATCTAATGCGGGCCATGAGCTTCTCTAGCTACAGTTCGGTGAACCTTGGTCAAGTCATGGCAAGTCAAGGTCTCACATTCTTCATCTTAAATTGAGTTAAATTAATTCCGTCTGCGGTTACCGGATCATTGCCATACCAGCTTGTGGCTCGTATTGCGTTCGATCTCGAAGCTCTACCCGCTGAACCAGGGGAAGCAACCTCTGAAAGAAGACGTCGTCGCCACCCATGACGCTTGCGAGGGACGCAAATTTAGGGAGGTTACAGTATGAGGCCTAACAGAAATGGTATCTATCGAATCAATAATACTCTACTTGAGGCCTGCTCGCTCTGAGCCCATCTTTCGACTACAACCGTACGATGTTCCGTATCAGGCCAGATGTCAAGGCCACCATTACTCGCAGTTTATAGCCATCTATCTTAAGTCTATCTTGTACCCGCGTCTTTGGGGAATTCGTAAGTTGGTGGATCGTCCTTGATATCGTTCTCCTCACGCCATTGCCGGCGATCGACAACACTAACACCAGGTCCACGATACACGCTTCCATACAGCCCACTAGCCCAGTCTTTACCAGTACCTTCCTTGGTGTTCTTCGTGGCCTTCCTTCTATACCACTTTCCATATGCCAGGAGATAATACAGTCGGAAGCTCAAAAATGCGAACTTATCTCGTTCAAGGTCTGCAGGATACTGGGCTCCAAGATCAACCGCTGCAGCGATGCCACTCATGACTGCGACCTCATGAGCGTTGAGGAGAGTCCATGATGCTGCGTAACGAGTGCGTTTATGACCTTGGAGGAGCCACATCCATGGCACGACGAAGGCATAATGTGTCCAGCTATGGCAGAGCTGGTGCCACCAGTCCTTCCGGGTGATCTTGTCCCTGTTGATTTCATCGATACTCCAAAGATGACCATCTCGTGCCTTATTTAGATAGATAGTTTGGAAAACATGCTTGTCGAACGGTACGTCAGGAGGAAATTGGCTCTGGTAATTCGTGCAATCAAAGCACATTTCTAGCTTTGATTGGTCCTGGGGATACATCTTGATGTAGTACATGGGCTTAAAATAATTCTTTGCATACTCGTTGCGCGAGGTTTGATCGATGTTGGATAGCTTGGAGACGGCTTGGTCGGGATTGTAAAAGTTCTCGTAGTGCTTGCGCATGTAATCAGCATCCCAGTGAGTAACAGTAATGTCGTCCGAAAACTTGGCGGAGCCGAGCACTTTCTTTTCACGGAGGGAAGCAGTAGATGCAAGAATACGTTTGGCTGTGTCGGCACTATCTCGAATTAGTACGTGAAAAGGTATCGGGAAGATGGAGTAACGCACAGAACGCAGAGCACTATTTCATCGTAATGCTCTTCAGTCTCTTTAGCATTAGCGTTCGCGTTGTTTTCATCGTCGTAAGGCACCCAAGCACTGTTTGGGTTGTGTGAATCGGGCATTGCGGTGCGCTTGATGAGCTTCACAACAACACCGTCTTTATCTCTTTTCACGACTTGGGTAACTTCAGTCGAAAGTCGCACATTCACGCCACGTTTGAGTAGATCTTGCCTCCACCTTTCATAAAATTCTCCAAACCGTGGGAAAACCACCATTGGGGGTAAATTGCTGGCAATGCTGTTCTTATCAGGCGGGTACCACATTCCGTAAGTCGGGCTGGTACAGAGCCTCTCGAGGATAATACTTGGTACGTTTGGGGTTTCGTTACCCGTTCCCAGGAAGAGTGCGATCATGGGCATGGCAACCGTATTTGTAAATTCTTCCGAGAAGAAGAACATCTTGAAAAGGATTTTGATAGGGATCAACGCGAAAAACAGCTCGAACCAACGCACGATCTTTAGCATGGTGCTGAATCTTTTGATCTCTTTCTGGTGCCTGGCAAGAAGTTCGGTTGGAAAGACATTGCTCCAGAATATGTCATCCTTGCCAAAAGATACCTTTGGAGGTCAGCATGTATGCACTAAACACACACAAAGTTCTTACATGGAGGTTCACAGGATCAGCCTTGTGTCCTTGCCTTGCGAACATGGTCAAAGTGTGGTGGAAAATGTAGCTGCCACCCTGCACACCTTGATTCAACCATTCAGCCCCATGGCGTTCTTTGTCAAGTCCAATAGAGAATGCTTGCCCTCCACAATAATCTACTGCGTCGATGAGCGTGACATCAAATTTGTCAGGGTGCTCGGACAGGTGGTGAGCACAAGACATTCCTAGTCTACAAGTCAATCCAAACACTAACGTTATAAAATTACTCCGTGACATACCTCCAGCACCGGCTCCAACGACCAACACTTGTTTCTTTTTTCCATCTTTGCTCGCTCCGTTAGGGCCCGCCATGTTCGCAATCGGGAGGATGGGATCAGTGTCGTTTGGGTGTGGCATTTGGATACGGCGTGGAGAACGCGTTTACAGCAGCCTTCAAGGCTATGTATTTGTTTGAAGCAGTCATGGCATGATAACTCGAATTAATGCGTCATGAAAGACGGACACAGTTAGACGGATCTCACTACCCGGGCCACAGATCGTGCATGTGGGTCGGGCCCGATCGCGCTAATCCTGTTCAAGGTGCTACTTCATGACATCATCTCCCTATGGCTGCGAAGTTAACTACTACGTAGATTCGAGTTCTTGATGGCGTGATGGATGAAAGTGTGATTGTATTATGGTATTATTCGCAACTAGTCGCCTTCGTATCTACATCATATGCATATCTCGCATGTTCCCGGCCGTCCAATCGTCCGGTTCGTTGGCAGCTGGATTTGTGAAATACCCAGGATAGGCTGCTGAGTCTGCACTCATAGGGAGTGGTCCAGATACTGGATTCTGGCCCTGGTTCAAATCGAAGAAATCCAGGCCTAAGTTCTTCGTTGCGTTGGAAAACCAATCCTCCTGAACATCGGATATCTCAAGAAGACGATCTGGTTGTTCTGGCCCCTCCGCCATCACTTCAGGCCTAATGGAAGGATCTTGTGATTGGCTTGTCTTGTCTCGTGACGTTTCGGGGTCTTCGGTCACGCCAGTTATGCTGGCGAACTGTATGGCGATCTGGCTAAGGATATTATAGGTCGGCGCCAGCTTTTTCATTCCGCGGACATGGTTAAGCATCGCGCGAACCATGCCCTTCCTTTCTGTATCCCTGCGTGAGTCCAATTGGACGTGTGGCCTTGCCAGAAAATCTGCACAGACTATGAGGACTGAGTGGAAGACAAAGAAGAGATCAAGCCATGAATATCCAATCATTCCAAGTTGTGAGCCGGCCATTATGCATTGAATGCTCTTGTGGGCGGATTCTATGCAATCTTCGCTGAGACGAAATGCTTTCTCCCAATCTTCTGACGGAGGGGGCAACTTATTCTCAAGGAGGCATATTCTCCTCTCCACCTTTTGAATGAGAAAGTCTCGCGACACAATGCATCGCGTATAGTAGTAATATATATGCAACAGGAGGATCCTCGCTCTCTGATCCGGTGGGACAGGAGAAAAATCCAACGACAAGTGTGTTGGGATCGATACGAAGTATCCATCGCATTCCCTGAGCAAACTCTCTGCAACAGCAAGCGTTGGCGTCCGCTCTTGAGCCGTAGCCTTGTCAAAGTAGGCTCGTTGTCGGATCACATAAGACATCCGTATTACTTCAAAATTCAAACCCATGAGCTCCGCCGACATGCTATTTTGTTCAAGCATTGGGGCATCTGGTATCTTCAAAGACATCTCCGCATCGTCGATGACCGTTGGGCGCCCCAGAATACTACACAGAATTTTCTCGAAAGTGTAGATGGACCACCACACTTGCCGCCGTGTATTTCGCTCTATGGGATCAAATTCCATATTCGTTCCATCCCGATGCATGCCCATTGTCATTGCCTATTTGTGTAAGCAAAGAAGGGTATCCCACAAGCACTATGCTTACCATTCGAGCAGCGAGTCCGATCAAGAGCCAGGAGCTACTCTTTTGACCAATAACATGATGGTGAACATTGAGTAGCATGAGCGCCTGAATGTTCACAAGGCAAGTTGTCGTCAACAGCTGTCGAAAGTACGTTTTCGCGAAGCTGAGATACTTCATACGCAACTTGTGTGCCTGCTGAGGATCATGTTCGTGGAGCTGCTGGCAGCCAAAAGAGAAAACGAGAGCCAAGGCAACCAGCCACCCAATATCGGAACATTCCTTGAACATCTCGGTTTTCCGAGAATACGTCGCCTCTAGCCGGAACTGAAACATGCTCCTATGGAACAAGGGTAGGTAGACATGAACGTGATCGAAGTAAGCGGAGACGAGCGCATCGGCGAGAGATCTAGAGGGCAGCAAGTCTCCGATGGTATCGGTGTTGGGAGTGCCATCAAGGTGTTCCCATTGATCACTTGTCTCCTCCATTTGCGCTCTTGATCGCTTGCGGCTGCGTCGCTCTTCGATGGGAGTCATCCTGGACTCGGGCACTGTGTACTCTTCATCCGAAGGATTTGCGCTACTACGTGGGCGTGATGTTGCGCTTCGGCTCACAGGAGATGCGCCCAAGCCTCGATTCGGCGGAAAGTCCATGCCCGGTATCACCTTGCATCGTGCTACCAGAGCTCGAATCGTTGTCGCGAGTCGAAAACTGCTCGAAGGACCAAAGTAATGCGGCACCCCATGTCTTGTTGGAATTAGCTTCTCGTCGTTTCGTGACGACTGTTGCACTTCTGAGAAAGGATTGCGCTGGACATTTTCTCTAGACGACGAGGGAGAATTTGTATCAGTAGGAGTCACGGAACTAGTCAAGACCTGTGGAGAGGGAAGAGCATGCTGCAGCGACTGTGGTGTTTGTAGGGAGTGTTTCCTTAGTAGCTCAGCTTCAGGAGGCGGTTGCTGGCTGCTGCTGTCGCTGAAGATCTCGGCAGGCGTGAAGTCGTCGCTGTCGGGCATTGGAATGTTTCGCGCCTCGGCGATCTTGAAGAGGACATTGACATCTTGAGTGTTGTCTTGTGGAAAGAGTCCTTTAACCAATGACTCGAGGGCTCTGAAGCGCAGACTCAGCGTCTCTACACTCCCATAGACTCTTTGCTTGCGCGGCAGCTTCGACTCGCACTGCACCCCGCTGATCTTGCAATCGGCGCATGGCTCATCTGGATTGTCGCGAATACATCGTGCTCGTCGTAGTTTGCAGCGGTCGCAGCTAACTAGCGCACGTTTCCTGGGTGCAGTGTTTGTTTTGGTTCGGCGTTCGGTCATTCTGGGCAGGAATCAGACCTACAAAAGAGGCCGGATCGATCGTTCCGATGAGGTTGCGAGATTCCGATGACCGACGCCTCTGAGTTAATATTCATATTCATCAGAGGAGTTGGCGAGAGAAGCCCCTGCGGAGCTGAGAGTGATATCGTCATGCCTGACAGCGGAGTATGGTCCGAAGCAACTATTATTGGCCGCCGGATGATCGTATTCAGGGAGTTCGCGGAAGGGGAAAAACATCCGGACGCGAGATGTGTATTTTGTTTTTGTGTGGTGCCAACGCGAATGCGAAACCAAGGACTATTCTCCGTTCCAGGGGAACGCGCCTTGCAGTTACTCGGCAATTCTTCTCGTCATCTTGCGCGAAATGTTTGGGCATGACGGGCATCGACTTGGTTTGTAATCTCATGTTCCGCTATACCTAAGGTAGGTATATGTTCGATGTGGAATTACCTGAGATAAGCTAGATATTTCACAGCGCCTTGAAGCTCGCTGCGAACGAAGCCAGCCATCATAAATGTAGACCCAGAATTGTTTAATCTTTCATCTCCATTATCAATGAATTTCAGAAAATTAAACTCGCAACTATACATACCTATGTGTTTACTATGTTGGAAAATCGCTTCCTGGTTATCATCAACAAGTTTCGGGCGTCTGTGAGTGCCCAGGTGTTGGCTCAAAGCTGATAATTAGCAGACAGGGGAAACTCTAACCAGGGTTCCCTCAGAAAAACGAAAAGAGTGCGACCGTTTGGCTGTGTGATAATTCAGGTAAGGATCGACGGCATAGACTGACTGAAGCCCCCTCGAAATTTACACGTCTGTTTCCCAAAGTAGCGAAATTCAGGTTGGTGTGGGGCCTTCAGTAGTGACGACTGCTATACTCTTTACTCCGTACAACAATAAAACAAAGCAACAAGCAATTGTGTCCGTAAGATTTGGCATTTTAGGTCCAGGGGCTGTGTAAATACTAGTGAATATGCTTTCTCTTGGATGGCCCCCGAGCGACTTGATAGGCTGCGAAGTTATTGGTCGAATGCTAAATCTTGTTTCTTTGTTTGTTGGCATCTTCAACTTATTGGAACTTCTTCGTTCCAGGTCTTGATCGCCTTGTCCGTAGGGTTTATTAATCATGCTCAGTGGATTCGAGGACTACTCTCGCCAAATTTGTGCAAGCATCCCCGGCCCCGTTATGAATGTCCCGGCTTGATCATGGCCAAGGGAGCCGCGACGACAGGTGGGAAATGATTTCTGCCGCATGATGTGCCCTGTCTTCTCAATGTTGCGGATTGCTCCCAAGAGAAAGAGTGGCTACTTACTAGACATTGAACAAGCCTATAGCTCTCGAGGGCTGTAAACTTCCGGAAATCATGCGAGGCAAGCTGCACTGTTTGGATACATGATTTTGAAGTGGCGACTAAGACGCTACATTTGTCAGAGCGATATTTTCCTATTGCTACGCAAGACTGTGTGATATTGAAGAGTTGCACGTTGCAGCCAGGAACCAGGACGAATTATAACGGGAGTGATTTTATTCCTTGGGGACGTGCGTGGACGTTGATAGGATATTGGTCATTGTATTCACAGCAATTCGCCAAGTCTGTTGATCGTGGCAGCCAAGCGACCTTGGAATGATTGAGAAACACTGATTTGCATTTTGTTTGCATAGATGGATGATCGCATTGATGTAAGTTTGTGGATACGCGGGACTAGATACTGAAACTTGCGTGATAGCTTGAGGACCAAAGAAAAGAATGCAGAAGTCCTGTGTCGTAATGTATTTAGGATGTTATAGGTGTTTGGAATGGGTAGTTCTTCGACGAAGTAAGAATTCCAAATGGAAACTTTTGGCCTCAAAAGAGAGCGAGGTCAGCTTTGGAGTTGAGGGCGTAACATTGAGTAGGCTATGGCCATGTGCGAAGGACTCTGCCTCTGGAAATCGAGCGGCTCATGATGTAACCTACTAGTAGGCTCCCTGCCCTGGTAGAATCTCATGAGATTTCGACCAGCCTTCAAGGTTCTCGACGATAGGATTACGGCCACCTCGTGTAATGATCCAAACAATATCTTCGTCGCTGTCGTTGACTTCTTGATGCTCTGCATACGCGGGGATGAGTGCAAAGTCACCCGGAACGAGCTCGTGCCTCTTTGAGCCGTTGACACCATAGACGATGGCTCCATTTCCCTTCGCTGCGTACACAATAGTATCTGGTTGTGATATCAGAGTTTGTTCAAGCATGGGCATCAGGTTATCAGAGGGGAGGGGAGATAAGCTGATGGTTGCATACCCTCTTCACCGTGGTGATGAACTGCTGAAGCCGTGTGAGGCTTCGCAACCATTACTGCAATTGTTATCAGTATGCTGGTATAATAGACATGCTCGAGATGTGCTTGCCGGTGCCGCAGATTTGATTGGACTGATCCACAATTGCCGGCATTCTCACCATTCCATCCGTTTGCGGGCCGCCCGCTGCAGTGATGTCCTTGCCTTTCTTTACGAGCACATCGCCCGGGATTCTATCGTTGGGTGACATGATACTAAATTAGCAGAGGTAAGTGATGATCAACAGGAAGGTCCTGGGAGGCCTGGACGCGCTGTGGTGATGCAGATGATGCCGATGAGCTCATTAGGCATTGCACTCAACTCCGCATGCAGCAATGCGGAGATGCGGAGAGCTAAGGGGAACAGCCCCCTATGAATGGTTCGCGCCGTCTCCAGCTTCACCACGACCAGACGTCGAACATCGTTGCCCAAGTAGGGACTAAAATTTCTGGCGACATGCCGCCGACGCATCCTCAGACATCTGATTGTCAGCATGGACGCATTTGGCTTGTGAAAGGCGCTCGAGCCTTTGAAGTGGAGCCACGTGAGACGAGCCTCGGCTTCAGCGATTAGTGACGTCGCGGTCTGCCACGCGAAAGAAGCAAGCCAGCCGGCCACCTGCACCACGTGTCCAATCGGAGACGGCGCATAACAGCTCACGAGATCAGAAGATCGCGGGCGTGATGTCCAAGAAAAGCCGCTCTTTGGGGGCTCCATCATTTCAGCAGCTTGAACCCCGGATTCGCTTGGCGTGGAGTAGGCTGGCATGTGAAAGAAATGAAACCCCGATGCGTCCGTTATAACCTCATCTGTGCCCGTCTTTGTCTTGTGATTGTCACACGTTTTGTACCATAGTTTGTAGAAACCCGTCTCTTCTTTTCATCTTCTTTCACTTCACTGCGTGTCAACAATGTCACAACGATTCTCTGCTGCTGACGTCGCGTCGCATAAGACGGCAAATGACCTGTGGCTCATTGTGGACGAGGACGTCTACGATGTCACCAAGTTCCAAGATGAACATCCGGGAGGCAAGAAGAGTAAATTGTGCCCATCAAGATTTTGTTCTTCTCCCATCGCTGACCATGTTCAGTCCTTCAGCGCGTAGCTGGCAAAGACGCCTCGAAGCAGTTCTGGAAGTATCACAATGAGAGCATCCTCAAGAAGTACCAGAAGTCGCTGCAAATCGGATCGCTAGACACAAAGGCTGCACCTCCAACGCCTCCAGCAACACCCCCTGCGAAGGAGGAGAAGAAGAAGGAGATCGTCAAGCCAGAGGCGAACTCAGGCGTGGTTGCGCCTCAGCCAACAGAAGCTGCTGCAGAAGACGCAGAGCCATTCGACTCCTTCGGTGATCTCGTTCCATATGCTGATCCTTCATGGTATCAAACTGTGAGTTCTTCGATTCATGTTGGTGATGCATGTACACTAACCCTTGCTGGCAGTACCACTCGCCGTACTTTAACGAAACCCACGTCGCCCTCCGCGAAGAAGTCAGACAATGGGTCGAGGATAAGCTCATGCCCAATGTAAATGATTGGGAGGAGGCCCGAAAAGTCCCTGACGAGATTTTCCGCGATATGGGTGACCGCGGATACCTCGCTGGTCTCCTCGGCATCCACTTCCCCGGAGAGTTCACGGATAAGAGAGTTAAAAGCGTACCACCAGAGAAGTGGGATCATTTTCACGAGATGATTCTCACGGACGAGTTGTCAAGGACTGGCAGTGGTGGCCTTGTCTGGAACTTGATCGGTGGTTATGGCATTGGCGGCCCACCGCTCTTTAAATTCGGCAAGAAGGAACTTATCAAGCGCATCGGCCCCGGACTTCTCAGTGGCGAGAAGAGGATCTGTCTAGCTATCACTGAGCCTGGTAAGAAGCTTTGGTGTTCGTGAAGTTCGTTGTTGCGGTTGTTGACTTTCATTAGACGCGGGCAGCGATGTTGCCAACCTCACCTGCGAAGCCAAACTTTCCGAGGATGGCAAACACTACATCGTCAACGGCGAAAAGAAGTGGATTACCAACGTAAGAAGCCCTTCCCTGAAGCCTCGGCTTCTCAACTAACATTCCTACAGGGAATCTGGTCCGATTACTTCACCACGGCCGTCCGAACGGGCGGCGAAGGCATGAACGGTGTCTCAGTCCTCCTGATTGAGCGCTCGGCCGGCGGTGTTAGCACACGAAAAATGGATTGCCAAGGTGTGTGGTCCAGTGGTACTACATACATTACCTTCGAAGACGTCAAGGTCCCTGTCGAGAACCTCATCGGTAAGGAGAACCAAGGCTTCAAGGTTGTGATGACCAACTTCAACCACGAACGCATCGGTATCATCATTCAATGTGTACGCTTCTCAAGGGTTTGCTACGAAGAGTCCGTCAAGTATGCGCACAAGAGGAAGACTTTTGGAAAGCGCCTTATTGACCATCCCGTCATTCGCTTGAAGCTCGCACACATGGCCCGCCAAATCGAATCTTCTTACAACTGGATGGAGAACCTCATTTACCAGTGCCAGAAGATGAACGACATGGAGGCTATGTTGAAACTCGGAGGCGCCATTGCTTCATTGAAAGCTCAAAGTACCACAACCTTTGAGTTCTGCGCCCGGGAAGCAAGTCAGATCTTCGGAGGCCTCAGCTACAGCAGGGGCGGCCAGGGTGCCAAGGTTGAGCGCCTGTACCGAGATGTAAGGGCATACGCCATTCCTGGAGGCAGTGAGGAGATCATGCTTGATTTGAGCATTCGGCAAGCATTGAGGGTGCACAAGGTGCTTGGTATGAAGTTGTAGAGGTTAGATTCTTTCGTCTTAATATTTTAGTATACATGCATATATCCGAATCAATAGATTACAGTGTGCATAGCACAGATCAGTCGAAATTTAATCGTCATAATTGGCAAAGCTTACCAAAATGTGAATGGCAGTCTTTGCGAAGTCTTTTTCTTGAATAAGCTCACAGTTTGTTGGCATCTCATAATCATCGCTTCATGATTATCCTCTACAGGCGTTGAAGATGCTCTGTAGCTGCCTTCCGGATGCCTTTTGTGTGAACAACCACAGGGCGGGGAAGGACTAAAGAAGCATGTGATAAACGATGAGATGGAAAATATCACCTGCACTGCACTCAACTCTTTGTCTAGGAGTGTTCTTGACGATCTGTGTCTTTTTCACGATCACGTGTCGTTCCCAGCGATCCTACCATAGTAGTGCCGAGATTCACGCCTCTTTCCCAACTAAAATCCCAACTAGGCAAACCCTAGCATCCACTCACATTCTAGAACGAACCAAACTTTCGTTCTATATTAAGCCTCGCCAGCCGTCTCCTGTCGACGACCCGCTTGCAAAACGCAAGCTCTAACGCTTTTCCTATCCGGAGAGCGACTCGTGTTCGATCGCGCTGGTGGGGGCTCGTGCGATGGGGGCATGACGTCGCTGGCGGCGATCAGCGGGACGGTTTTGCACGACAGGAGGGAGGAGGGATGTCCCCAACGATTTTTTGCGTTGAGGTCGTGAGGGAGGGGAGTAGGTGGGACGCGTATCTCGTAAATCAAATTAATCGGCTCTTTTATTTCATCTTCCATTTCTCTTTTTTCTCATATTTGATTTCAGTTGTGGTGATGACCTTTTTGTTCCAGTTGGTTCTCGTGAAGAATTAGAGAGCGCTTATTCATCTCTTCTCGGGATCGAAGAGTATCTCTCTACTCTCTCTTTCTTCTTATCTACCAAGTAACTCTACCGTTCTGTCGTTTCCGATCGTTGCTCAAATACAAAGGACCAGCCCTCCGGGCTCGTGGATAGAGATGGACATGCAACGGAGACAACAGCAGGGCGAAAGCTCCACCGATCGGTTCCTCGACCTTATCGCTGATCCTTTTCAGGCAGAGGTATGTCCTTGATTATCGCCTCTTCCAAAGATGTTTCCATGCTGATAACGACTTGATAATTAGGTCCAACAAAACTCCATCTACGCCGCCATAGTCTACTCCTTCGTCGTTTCTGGCCTCCTCTTCCTCGTCTTCTGCTTCCTTCGCCCCCGAAATTCGAGAGTATACGCCCCGCGCGCCAAACATGCCGACGAGAAACATAGGCCCATTCCACTGGGCAAGAAGCCATTCAGTTGGCTCGCGGCTGTGAAGGTCAAGGAGCAGGACCTTATGGACACGATTGGCCTCGACGCTGTCGTGTTTCTGCGCTTCATGCGCATGATCCGGAATATATTTCTCGTATTGACAGTTGTTGGTTGTGGCATTCTGATTCCAGTGAATGTGGTGGGCGGATCGCCATTTTATAAGCAGTGGAGCAGCATCCCAACACTTATGAAATTCACCCCACAGTATATTTTTGGAGAGAAGTTTTGGGCATTTGTGATTGTAGCGTACATTATCCAGGGGACGGTGTGCATTTTCTTGTGGTGGAATTATAAGGCGGTTTTGAGGCTCAGACGAGCGTACTTCAACACTGACGGGTACAAGGCAAGCTTGCATTCACGGTCACTACTGGTAGGTTTGAAACAACACACTCGGGTTGAAAGTACTGACAAATATACAGCTTACGCATATTCCTCCTTCATCGCGTACGGATCCAGGTCTTGTTGAACTCGTCGACCAAGTCAAACAGACAGACGAGACTCCCCGAACCGCAATCGGACGCAACGTCAAAGATCTGCCCAAGCTGATCAAATCCCACGATGAGGCAGTTCGCGAATTGGAGGCCTATCTCGCCAAATACCTTCGCAATCCCAACCAACTGCCTGCTACACGACCAACATGCAAGCCAGCCAAAGACGACGCATCAGGTCATTCTCACGGCAAGGTCGACGCAATCGACTACCTCAGCGACCGCATAGCCAGACTCGAAACCACAATCAAAGACGTTCGTGAGAGTGTGGATATGCGAAATCCCATGTCCTATGGCTTCGCCAGCTACCAGCACATCGAAGATGCGCATGCCGTGGCATATGCTTCGCGCAAAAAGGGTCCTTCAGGCTGCGACGTGTACCTCGCTCCCAAACCCCACGACCTCCTCTGGCAAAATCTCGGCATGAGTCGACGGACTCGACGTGTACGCGCTTTCTGGGACGGTTTCTGGATTGTGTTGTTCACGATTGCGTTCATCATTCCTAACATCTTGACGTCAGTCTTTCTCTCGGATTTCTCGCACCTCGGGCTCGTTTGGCCGGCTTTCAACACCAACCTGCAGGCTCATCCAACGGGCTGGGCTATCGCACAGGGTATTCTCGCGCCTCTCGTGCAGACACTCATGTATATGGGCGTTCCGGTCGTGTTTCGGCGACTGTTCACGCACTCGGGTGACGTGTCAAGGACGTCGCGAGAGCGCCATGTTACGGCACGACTGTACGCCTTCTTTGTTTTCAACAACCTGCTCGTTTTCTCCGTGTTTGGGTCCGCATGGCGGTTTGTAGCTGGCGTTATTGCGGCGAAAGATCAAGGTGTCTGGCAGGCCATTGAAGACGGCCACCTCTTCACCAAAGTCATGACTGGCTTGTGCAACGTGTCGACTTTCTGGTTGACGTGGCAGATGCAAAGGAATCTTGGTGCCGCGATTGATCTGTCTCAGGCTTGGATCTTTCTCTGGAGCTGGTTCAGGCGCAAGTTCTTTTCTCCTACGCCACGGGAGCTAATCGAACTTTCTGCACCGCAGCCGTTTCCTTACGCCGACTACTACAACAACTACCTTTTTGTGGCTACGGTAGGTATGTGCATGGGTACGTTGCAGCCGATCATTCTACCGGTCACAGCATTCTATGTTACTGTGGATTGCATCTTTAAGAAGTACCTTCTGCAATATGTCTTCATCACCAAGACAGAATCCGGTGGCAGATTCTGGCGTTTGCTGGTCAACCGCATGTTATTCGCCGTGCTTCTTGCCAACGCAGTCATTGCGTTGATCGTAGGCGCTCAAGGCGTTGGTTCGATCAACTCGGTCGAGAACGGGAACATGCTCTATGCCATGGTGCCGCTACCCTTCCTTCTCTTCGGTTTCAAGTGGTACTGCAAGCGTGCGTTCGACGACAAGCTGCTGTATTACTCCACGCTTCCGTACTCGGACGTGGAAGGCTCACATCCTGTCACTCACCATAAAGAGAGGAAGGCCAACCGTATTGGTGTGAGATACGGTAATCCGGCTCTCTACAAGAAGTTGCTTACGCCAATGGTGCATGCCAAAGCCCAGCATCTACTCAAGGAGCTTTACGGCCATCGCGCCAACGCCGAGGGTAACATCTTCGACGGAGCACGCCGCCGCTCAACGGAGCGCGCGACAGCTGCCCATGGTTACGGCGATATGTTTCTAACAGATATGTCGCACGAGCATCCTGGAAAGGAAAATGCTCAAGCAGACAACAGCGGTCCCAATATCGAGGTCGTGGCAGAGGCAGATCTAGACTTTGAGAACTTCAAGAGGCGCGCCGAGTTCCGCGAGCAATTTGGTGGCGACGGGGAGTTATACGGTCGACCAGATGATATGCTGTCTCGCCCAGGCACGCCATCTACATTCACCACTCTGACCGAAATGCGCGGCAGTCCATATGCACACCAAGAGTCGATGGGATCACGAGCATCCAGCAGGACGAGACTTGGAGAAACGATGGAGGAGCGGGAGCAGGGGACGAGCTATGCCCAGGGTTACCAACGAGCGTCGCGGGCCGAAGATGGGTTCCAAGACGTGGACGTTAATCTGGCGGTTAGCATTCCAGTTACACCAATTGATGCCGAGGATTTGCTGAGGGCAACGGGGAGTAGGCAGCCCCTTGTTGATGGGGACGAACGGGATGAGGAAGGTGGAGCGACCTATTTTGACAGGAGACCCAGGGATGAGGACACGAGTTACGAACGGTACAGACATGTGAGATAAATCAGATGATAGATGTTAGAATCTTGGGAAGATGAATAATAGATCTTGGAATCTTGGAACGATAAATGATAGATCTTAGACTCTTGGAGACGAGACCGATAGATGAAATGAACAAGCATGTGTGCTGGGTAGTGTTCACGCTATTCTGGCCTTCTTCGGTATGATCTTGAGGATTGCATCTCAAATCATTTTCATCTAAAGATGTGTTGTTGCAGAAGTTGTGTTTCTCCGTGGATGACCCTTGGTGTTCTCGACCGGACCGAAACGCATATGATGAGTCAAGAAGAAAGTATTGCGAGAAAGAAATGAGGATCTTGGCTCAAGCCTGGTGATTGAGAAGCGTTGGAATGCGTATCAGTGTGAGCATACTAAACCTTGTCCGACTGACTACACATGTTGTTGCCACATGAGCCTCGGTCTCGAGCATGAGCATGAAACGTCCGCAGCCACGCCCTGGTGGCGGCACTGTCAGATAGCGCGGAGTTGCCCTGCGTCTCTCCTGCGTCTCTCCTGCGCCGCAACAAACGCCAATCCTGGGAACCATCTCATCTCATCTCACATAGCTACGGACGTACATCAACATCACTGAACGATGACTGCAGCCGTAGAAGCAGAAGCACGACAACAGTGACGTACGCTTCCATCGCGCCAAGCAGGGCGTCAAGGGCGACAAGGACCGCACGCGACAGAGGTGTAGAGGAATCTGCAAACCTCAGGTGATGTTTAAAACTCGGCACAGTACCTGGGGCATGAAGACGGTTAGTATGGCGCCCAAGAAAGGTTGTCCCGATTCAGGCCCGACTTGGTCGATCCAGCGGCAGTCTGGGCCGACCGTTGAAGACTAGTCGAGCAGCCTGTATCTTGGTACACAGGTACCCGGCGGTATGAGCGCTGGCGGGTGGGCGAGCGGGTGGGCAAGCAGGTGGGGGGCCGGCCTTGACACTGCTTTGACAGTGGTGCGGAGAATGAAACTCGCGTCGACTGCATTTTGACAGCTAGGGATTGGGGTAACTGCGATGATCGCTGCTTGTTGCAGCGTCCGTCCCTGCTCTCTGCACGTGCGGAGGTTTATTTTTGCTGCTGTTGCGCGCCAGGAGGCGCGAGGTCTAGATGCGTGGACACTCTGTCTTCAGAGAGGTGGGGAGTGAAGGTATGAAGGGCGGAATGTGGAGGAATGGCGTCTTGGCCATTCAAGCTCCGCCATGCCGCCGTGCAACGCTTACCCTCCCTTTAGCTTCTCGTCGGATCCGGCGCCCAGGAGCCGTTGAACATCACGGGACTGCTGGCCTCGACGTCGACTGCACACGCCGCCCAGGACATCGTCACAGGCCATCACAGCCATCAGCTTCGACAAGTCCAAACGAGAGGCAAGAGGAGCGCGTGCAGAAACGCAGGCTCAAACCCACGTCACAATCCCCACCCACGCCCAGGGAGCGTGTTCGTTGCCTGAAAAGAACCTCTGCACTTTGCGTCTGCTGTGTCTCCTCGCCAATCCTGCGTTTCAAAGGTGAGCTGATTTCTAGGAGAAGCTTCCCTGCGGCGAGGGCCGCAGAAGCGAGAAACGTTTGAAGAGCCTCAGGGCCAGGCAATCACAGTCCCCATTCGAGCCCTGTTCTGCCAAGCCGTTTCCAAGCGGCCGAGGGCACGTTTCAGACCGACAATCCGACAGAGCGTCCACTGATTACGGCTGCTAATTATCGCCTGCTATTCCTGGGGTCTACACAAAGCAAACGGCTGTCTAGTCTATACTGGGAACACGCTGTGGTCCATTTCACCACGTGCGGTTGCTGATCGCCTCGGCCGGGCGGTGCGGATGCTTCGCCAGGGACGCGAAGAATAGCCCCCTTTTGTCATCGCAGTCATCTTTGAACACTCTCACTCGGAGCCGGAACTTCTCTTAGGCCCATCCGTCTGTCTTTGTCTCTGTTTGCGACTCTACAGTACAGGAGAAAAGGTGCAGTCTTGGGTGTGGCGCAACTCCACCCGTCCAATCTGTCACCGCCATGTCACCCCCATTCGCTTCGCACGTAGGCACTGGAGGTCCACACCCACCGCTGACCGGGGCCCCCAAGCATCTGTCACAATGTCTTGCACCCTTGCCAGACAGAGCGGCATCCTCTGGGCGCTTCTTAACCACCGCCATGCCTTGGCACCTACTCTTTGCGGGCAATCTTGCTCCTCTCATCTACATACCCGCCTACAGCGTCCAAGCAAAGGCGTTTCTCGGAGCCTTTGATGTATGACTTGGCTCCGCGCACTGCTTCTTGGCTTGCGCCGACGCTGTTCGAAACCCTCGAGGCTGTTTAACGGGGGAAGCACAGAGAAACTAGGTAGCGGTGGTGCTTGTGAGCTGATGTTATATCTTGCCGCATGGTATTGCCTCAATCATCGTTTTCTTGCATTCAGCCTCCGCCTCGCTTCTCTTCGACTTTCCTTACGCAGTACTACTTCCTTTCTCTTCTCAGCCGTCGTTTATTCTCAGCACCGCCAACTTGGGTGACGTTGACTAACGGGCCTTCTTGTTCTCTACTCTTACCGCTTGGCTACGGACATTACACTTTCTTAATTACTCATTGATCTGAGCCAGGTTGATCCTGCGGTATTTTCGTCACCAATCTTTGTTATATCTATTTTTCCGTGCACGTTGATCGTTCGCGCCGCTACCCTGTACTCGGTGGTTTCCTCTCGCGCATACAAAAGCCTTGCTTGTTCCTCGTCTGCTCGGAGCATTGTCTACAGCCTCCTTTTGTTACACAGCAGCACCGTCTTCTTTCTCTTCACTTCTATCCATCATGCTTTTCAACACTTTGCTCCTTGCCTCGACGGCATCCGCAACCTGTCTTCATGGTCTTTCTATGTTCAAGCGCGCAGAGGGCGAGACAGTAGAGGTCAACACTTTTGGTTATGGACCTCTTAATGGACCTCTCAACTGGGCATCGCTCGCTGTTGAGAACGAGGCTTGCAAAGCCGGTTCCAACCAATCCCCCATCAACATCGGTATGTCACTAATTCCATAATACTGCTCAATAGAAGTCCCTCACTGACCAATATCTAGATGCCACTGTCTCTGCAGTCGCAGAAAAGCCTGTTGTTGATATCCCAGAAGTAGAAGAGGTCGAATTCGAGAATTTGGGCACTACCATTGAAGTTGTCACCAATGGCACCACCACTTTCGCAGGCTCCGACTTCCGCCTTGTTCAATTTCACATGCACACTCCCTCTGAGCATCACATTAATGGCGAATACCACCCTCTGGAGGTGCATATGGTGCACCAGGGTGTAGGTACGTAACCCCTACTTCAGTTCTGTACGACGTTTTGTCCCCGGCTGCCCCAACACATGGCATTTCAAAGCCCATGCATGCATGCATTTATCCAGCACCCTCAGCACCCGCTTCCCATACGCATCTAGAAACACATGAAACTTCTTTACTAACCATCTCTGCAGCGGACGAAACCCAACTCGCCGTCATCGCCCTCATGTTCCAAGTTTCGGCTGGCGAATCCGCATCCATCATCCGCAGCCTTTCGTCCAGCATCCCCGCCATCACTACGCCAGGCACCAAGACCGCTATCCCAGGCGGCATCGACTTCACTGATGTTCTTGCCAAGATCTCCTCCTCAGAAGTCCTCCAGTACACCGGTTCCCTTACCACGCCTCCCTGCGCCGAGGGCGTGACTTTCCTCATCGTCAAGGATCCCCTCGACATCAGCGTCGCCGATTTTAACACCATCAAGGGTGTGGTTGGCTTCAACGCACGCTTCATTCAGAACCAGCTTGGCGAGGTCAACATGCTCGAGGTAGCCAACCGCGCCGGCACGGCCGAAGCGTTCATGCCTGCAGTTGTCGAGGAGCCTGTTGCGGGTAACGCTACCAACGCGACTGCTGAGGAGGCAGCACCGGCGATGACAAAGGGACAACTATTCACTGTCACTGAGTTGCACGGCCAGGTAAGTCCTAACGTTTAGAAACAGAGTAAAGTTGAATGTGGACTGACTTTTTTCTTCCAGCCTACCCAGATCGCTGCTGTCGTTGTCAAGAGGAGGACACCCAAGTACTAAGCCTAGCCCTAGCGCGTTCTCTCTCTTCTCACACCCCATCTCGGCGTATCCTTCATCAGCTCTCTCTCTTTCAAAAGTCCCTGTTCAATCTTCTGTCCTTTGAGCGACCAACATATAGACACACAGCCCAGCTCATCGGAACATGTAAAGGACTTAGTCTTGCAGCACACACAGGGACACACGAAGTAACCACGCAATGAATGAGAGTAACGCTACAACCTCACCCCCAAACGCCTTGTTCCTTGTACCCAAGTTTCCTTTTTGTACACATGATACCACTACCAACATAGCGTCGCAGCACGCACAGTCGCATCGCAGCAAGTTAAGCAGCAAATTAGAAAAACGGCGTTATTTCTGATTTTCCGGGGGAGGGCGGAGATAGGAGGGCGGTTTTGACCATCTTGTACCTACTTAAATTGAAGTGAGACTGCATAGATTTTGTGCATACTTTGGCATAGATATACATATCTCATCACATCACATCACATCATATCCCATACTCTAGTATGCTCTGAAGTTACCCTGTGTCTGTTTTCGGCTGCTTGTCCTTCGTCCCTTCCCCGTATAGAACCTTGTCGGCTAGGCGTGCACTTACCTCTCCTTTCCTTCAAAAAACGATAAAGGCACACACCTAGTCCTCACCGTCCGTCCCTCCATCCGTGCGTCACCGTCCGTCACCGTCCGTCCCTGCCCCCAGCCCCAACTCCCACGGCCCGTCAGTAAACCTCGCATAATCAATAAATCCCCTCTTCCCCATTTCCGGCTCCATATTTATATCCGTGATTCGCGTATTGCAGGTACACACAATCCCACAAGTTCAATAGACATGTTTTACGCCTGCGCCGGCGGTTTCGATCTAGACGGAGGACTACGCGAGCCAAGTGGGTTATAAGCGTACGCACTACGCGCGGATTCTTAGGACTGGGGGAAGGATAGTTGGGTGTTATGTTTACCTAGACGTAGTCTGTGTGTGGGAGGGAGCGTTTGTGCGCTTACTACTACCTGGGTGTGCCGGGTTTTTGGGTGAGTGGAGGATTGAAGTCCCTCAATTACTTTCCATTCTGATCAATTTCGTCGTAGAATCTGTGACACGCACGAGCACGCCACGATCATATTCATCTTTGCGAAAGAAATTTCTTCAGGTATCTTGATCTTTACTATGATTTGAGTTCAACGCCAGGCCTAAGCATGCCTTTTTGCCGCTAATATTTCCTTTCCTTTACTTTCCTTCCTAATACACACACGTCTATGGAGTTGAACAGCCTCCAGTCATGAGTTCATCTCGTACACGTCTCTCCTTTGCAGCGGTACCGAGCACAGGCAATGCAAACAAAAACTTTCACGAAATACGAGAAACCCCATTCAAAGCAGATCCCCCCCCATCGACTTTTTGTTCATCATAATTTGACGCCCCAGACACCACGACCGCCAGCTACACCAACCCATTCACCGCCTTGCCCTGTCAGTGCGCTCTGTGGCGCCCAACTGATATTGCCAACTTCGTAGTCACATCTCCAGCTGGCGTAAGGTCCTTTCTGACCGACAGGCACGTTTTGAGCGCCTGCACCGCCGTTGGTGGGATGCGCGCTGGCGGGAGTGGAAGGCGGGGGTGCGGCATGGTCAGCACTGATCGCGGCACCGTTGTTGGCGTGGAGTAGATCCCAAATGAGGACTAATGAATCGTCTCCGCCGGAAGCAAGCATGCCTCTTCGCGAAGGATTCCACTCGATGCTGTTCACTGATGCAGAATGACCGCGCAGTTCTAGGAGCGCTTGGCCGGGTTGCCGGACATCGAGAATGCGAATGACGTTTGAGTCGGCAGCGAAAGTGGCTAGGAGATGGGAGTCATGTGGTGACGCAGCAAGACGTAGGAGAGGAGGCGCATAAGACATGGTTTGCTGGGCTTTGGTAGGAGACATACGACCAGTTGGCGATCCTGTAAGATGTTATTGAAATGCCAGCTCGACATCCTAAGCCTTTCTTACCCTTGTCTCTATCCCCAGTTTTGTCAGAAGGTTCGTAGATGATTGTGCTGTGCTCTAGACTCCGCAGGTCAAACATACGAACACTACCATCCGCACCACAACTGACGAAAACATCGACACTGCCAGCACAAAAGCGCACGTCGAAAACTTCTTTGTCATGTGCAATTAGTTGTGTCTTGGCGGTTAGAGATGGAATATCCCATATCGTGCATGTCGTGTCTATGCTCGAGGTGATGATTAGTTTTGGAGACATGGTATTCCAATCTAATGAAGTTAAGGGTGCGGTATGTTCAGGGGTCTTGGAATTCGATAGGAGTGCGAGTGGGGTGAGCTTCGGGAGTTGCGGTTCGCGGGTATTCACCGAGGATGATCGTGTAATGGTGTTGCTCATCGTGTTTCCAGAATTCTGAGGGAGAGACCATAACCGCAAATGGTCGCCAGAAGTGGCCAGGAGATCAGTAGATTGTTTCTGTGATGATGGCGGTTCCCACAGAATTCGAGTGACCGGGAAGGAACATGTGGCTTCGGCAATGGCGTTGTACTCAAGGCCAAAGGGAGATGCGCCAGGACCTGAGACATCCTGGGGCGTGATTTGCGTATCAAGGATGCGAATCTAGGATCAGAGTTAGCGCCAAGATGCTGTGTGACCGTACGTCACATACAAAGTTGTGGTTGTCTTCAAGATAGCTTCCAATGGCCATCTTGCCTGCGCTGTTGCCCCCTGGAACGCTCCACTTGCACCAATCGTAGGCATAGATGCTCCATGGTGCCAAATAATTGCTGTTGGAGGCGACCTTGCTCTGATCGCTGGTCTGTGCGTTGCCATGTCCGACGTTTTCTTGGTCCATGGTTGAGTTTGCGCGGGGTCTGATATCGGCAAGACCCAGCGGGGAGTGAGAGGCTGAGGGCGTGGTGGACGGATAGTACTTTTGCGCGGGAGTATTGGCGGCGTATTTGGACTGTTCGGGGGTGTTGGAAAACGGAATGTACTTCTGATCGGGCCCCAGGCCCGCTGGACTCGAGCGAGAGTAGGAATGCGAGGAATGAGAAGAGTGCTGCGATTGGCTCAGGGTGTTGGAGCGGGTTGGGAGCGTGTACTGCTGGGCATTGGACGCTATCTGGGTCTGGGTAGGCACGACGGGCGCCGTGTACGCGGCGGAAGGCCCAGGGCGTGCTTGGGGAGCAGCTCCTCCGGCGGGCTGCAAGCTGCCAGGCATGGCGGGGGCGCTGTACTGGTTGTTCTGGGGCGTCGCCTGGTTGACATTGATTTCGGGGGCGGCTCGATAGTGGTCGGGCGAGTTGTACATGGCGCTCTGCTGCTGGGGCTGCAAGGGCGCCGACGAGGGCGCCGCGGTGGAGATGTGGAGCTCTTCGTGGGCAACTCGCCCCAGGGTCGGCGCTCTTCGCGGCGTGTCGTAGCTGGACGAGGACTGTGAATGGGACTGGAGCGGTGCTTGGGCTTGGGCTTGCGACTGCGACTGCGCTTGGGACTGCGATTGGGGCTGGGGTGGGGGCAGGCCGCCCGCTGCTGGAGGCGCCGTCGAAGGGTAGTCGTTGGGCGTGTGGAGGCCGGGGACATTGCCAGAGCCGGGCAGAAAGGCGTCGGTTCCTAGGGGGCAGACATGACGGTCAGTACAGCAGACGGGCGCGCGCAGGGCTGGCAGCGAAGGGCCAGCATCGCAACTCACCGGCCGACGTGGTGCCTTGGGTCGCAGCGCGCAGATTGCCCCCGGGGGCTCCAATGGACCCTAGGGCAGCAGCAGCCGAGAAGATGCCCTGCGCCGGGGTGCTGTGGGCATTCTGCTGGTGGTGGTGGCCGAACGGCATGACGCCACTGGGGTCGACAGCAGCAACGCCGTCTCTGTGGGAGGGTGGATGGCCGACTCGGGTCGCGGCGCGTGATATTGACTCAATGTCGAGCAGCAGCAGTCGGAGAGCAGCGACTTGGCTCAAGCTGTCCAGCCCGCAGCCTCGGCGCTAGTTCGGCAATGTCCCCCACCACCCCTCGCTCGAGACAGGTACATACTCTGCCTGGGGGACGAGACGAGGTGAGGCGGCGTCTGCTTGCTCTCGCGCACCCTCTCCGCTGCATTGGCTGCTCCTATGCGCATTCTACCGACCGCACGTCTCCATCCTGCTGCGATTCCACGCTTACCACTGCCCTCCACACGCCGTTTCCGTGCGACCATGCCACCCTCCCCAAAGCAACCCCGCGCTCTGCTCCTCCTCTCCCCCCCGCCCAATCCCCCAACCTATGCTGCACTCAAGGCCGCCTACAATGCCCCGTTGTTCGCCGTCCTGAAGACATTGGCCCGATTCCCAGCCAGAGCCCAGGGACCGGCACTTCTCGACATCGCCCTGCCCTGCCCGCATCTCTATGGCCGTCTCGACGCCCCTCGGGGACCCCTCTATGCAACCACCCAGCAGCTCGTAGCGGATCTGTATAAACTCATCTGCATAACCGCCACCAAAGAGGCGATTGATACCGAAGATGCCGAGGGCGTCGATGCTCGCATCATATTGGTCGCCTATCCTCGACGCGGGCAGCCAACCACATCCTTGCCAGACTCTACTCCAGAGCAGGAACTCCAAGGCCCAGCCATTGATTTACACACACTCGCACAAAGCCCCAGACAATATGACACAATCTACTCAGTTGACAGCGAAGAAGGCGAGGCTTTCTCCAAGGCATTCCTGTCACTCTCCAAAGTACATCACAGTGTTTCGCGACTCCGTGGTGGCATAGTCACCGTCGAAGCCCCTACACCAGCCAGCCAAAGTGATGACACGCCCGGAACTGCAGTCAATCACTTCTCCGTCATTGTAGGCGGCACCTTTGATCATCTTCACATCGGTCACAAGCTCCTTCTTACCATGTTTGCTTTCATGCTCGGAAGAAGACAGCCATCTACGGGCAATCAGGACACCAGCATACTGACCATTGGCATTACCGGCGATGCTTTGCTCCAAAACAAAAAGTACCCAGAACACCTGGAGAGCTGGAAAGTTCGCCAGGAGTCTGTCCATGAGTTTCTCTCCGCCCTGGTTTACTTCGGACCTCCTGATGACGCACGCATCCAGGTCGAGGAAATCAACAATCCAGGGCCAAACGGACATGCTGTCCACGTAAGCTATCCCTCAGGGTTGACAATCAGGTACGTCGAGATCTGGGATCCTTATGGGCCTACTATCACGGACAAGGACGTGACTGCATTGGTGCTCTCGCTCGAAACAAGCAGTGGCGGAGCTGCGGTCAACAACAAACGCAAGGAGCAAGGATGGGATCCGCTCGAAGTCTTCGAGGTTGCTGTCCTTGATGCCAGCGAGGAGGACAGCGTGGATGAGACGTTCCAGAGCAAGCTGAGTAGCACGGAGATCCGGCGGAAGAGGAGTGAGCGTCTTCAGTCGAGGGCCAAGGCGTGACAAATGTTGACCGGAAACGGGGCGGCATAAGCGTGGGCCACGACTGCCATGTTTGTTTTGCTGGGTAATATTGACAGAGTGCGTGGTCGGATAGAGTCGAGTAGATTTGGGACGTCAACGTAGACTTGGACAATTCGACGGATATGCAGGAGGTTGTTTGAGGTGTGCCTCTGTACCACGATGCACGAGTGTCCTGTGCGACTGAGCCACACGACAGCGCAGCGCATGATGTAACAACGTCTCTGCTAAGTGTGAGGCTCGAGGAGCAGCCAAGTTGCTGTAATCAGCCGAGTGCAAAGCTCTCGAAACGGCTGCCGGCATCCTGGGCGCATCTGATCATCGTGGGTGCGAGCTTACCTGCAGGCGCATCCTTCTCGAGGCCAGCGGCGGTCGAGACATGGGCATTGCGGGGATGAGCGAGCTGGGACAGCGGGACCGATGGTCGGGCGCCGCCATGAGTAGGTATTATATGCAGACAAGTAGTGCGTAGTCGGAGGCGCGGGAGCAGAGATCTCAGGGCAGATAGCCGCGCCAGAAGAACAACCATGATAGCCCTGTGATGGACGTCTCAGGCCCGATTGGGAGCCTCTGTGCCTCGGTGTCGTCACTCGTCGTGCCGCTTGGAGCAAAGGATATAACGCCATCTCCCAAGGGCACGGCAGTGGTATGACCGGATGACGCTCGCTGGCCTGGCCGATTGGCGTCTGCAAGCGCTGCGGAAATGCATGCTGTGTTGGCAACGCATCCAGGCCTCACGGCCATGATTCGAAGACGCGCAGTGCGTGTGGGGAGAGGCGAGCCCCAGCTCGAATCAGCGCGCCGTGACGCGCCCCACCCTCGTCGGCGTGCAGCCCCTCGTACGCAGCGAATCGACATCTGAGCGTGGTTGAGTTTTCGGGAGGAGCCCGTTCCCGTCTGGCACGGTTATGCTAGGCTGCCCGCATGCTCATGAGGGTCATGTGAGCGCCTAACCCGCCCGGGCATCGCGCACCCCCGCCCATTGGCCTGCGCCCAGGATGGCCTTGCAGCGTCGACAGGTTGGTTGCGTACAAGTGTGCAGGTTGCGTGTCCGCCATTGATTATTCTTTCACAACCTCTCCAGCACGCTGCGCTGACGGCCGTCCAAGTGTTATGCTACGCCTGTCGCCCGTCTGTACCACGCCGGCTGCTCCCAGGTTCCTGACCCTCAAAGCGCCGCCGCCGTCGCGCCTCCCCACCCCGACCAGCTGACAGCCCTCTTTCATCCCGCTTGCTATCAAACTACTTCCCGCCACGCCTGCGCACCCCGTGCCGGCCCGACCCTCTGGCCTGAGGATATATCCGTGCCCTAGCCCTACCGTCTCAAGGCTTCCTTCCTGGCGCTCCCTCTGTTGTTCCCGTTGATGGTGACTTTGCAATGGTCAAAATTCTGGACCTAGGCAATGATTTGCTTAGGATTGTCCTTGAATACTGCTCCGAGCCAGAAAAGCTCGTGAGCCTGGGTCTCGAACGCCGCGCCTATCTATCCCAGGAGTCGTTCAAGCCCCCGCCTCCCCCAGAGCCAGATCAGGCCCAGACCATAGCCGCCTTTCGACTCACTTGCAGGAAATTCTCAGAGCTTGGCGTCATTCATCAGTTCTCCCGTGTGACGACGAGGTTCTCGAGACGAGGACTGGAACGACTGGAGAAGATCGCAAGTCAGCCACACATAGCTCGACGGGTCAAAAAGTTCAGCTACATGGTGCCCTTCTTCTACGTTGAAGGTGAGTGCTCCAGCTGCCTACCACAGTTCACAACTGACGGATAGGAGGCCGGGAACGAGTACAGGAGCTGCTGCGCACGCGACCGGAGTCGCTGAGCGCACTTAACGTTACTCACTTCCAAAGAAAGGTTAATGAGCAAAAGGACATTGTCACGACCAGGGAAGACGCGAGGGTCTTGAATATTGCCATCACCGCTTTTACGTCTCTCTTGCATGTTCAGATACTACGGGTGCAGGATCAAGAAGACAGCAGATTGATTACCTACATTCGGCAACATGACGAGCTCAATCATTTGGTAGAATTAGAATGGCCGCCAGCTTGTTTACATTCGGCCAAGACAATCGGTGCAGCACTCCTAGAGGCAAGGTCGCCATGCTCACGTTTCTCATCGCCCATGTTTAGCCCTCAGCTCGGACTTAGTACTATCCATAATCCTCTGCCTACAATCGCCGACCTGGCGGAACGGTTGACTTGCCTGGAGCTCCACTTTGACGACAGTCATGATCTCGATATCAAGATGAGGCAACTATCGTCCTTTTCCAAAGAGTTTTTCACGGCGGCCAAGAATATCGAGGCGCTCCATATAGGATTCCCCTCCCACAGGCCTTTAACGCTGCGGCTAGATGAAATATTCTTTTCCATCTCATTTCCAAAGCTCAAAGCCTGGGGTATTCAGGCCTGGATTCTTGAGGCCGACGAGATCATCGCATTAGCTCGACGACATCGAGATACACTTCGCGGGTTGAGGCTTCGCGATGTACTATTAAAGGAGGGCAGCCGATGGAGCCATGTGCTTGAATCTCTCCGAGACAACATGACGAGATTGGATTGGGTTAGTCTTCGACGTGTCGACTATGAGAAACACTTCAATGAACAGCTCATTCTTGGTGCTGAAGTTCCAGACGACCCGCTAGGAAGCGACAGTAGCAGCGAGAGCGACGACTGGGATTATCATGACGAAGATGAACAGGACGATGGACTCGATGGTTTCGACGACATCCACGAGGCCGATGGGAGTGATGCTTCAGTAGCAGACTCTGATTCGGATGCCGGCTCCGACGAACCAGAACAAGGAGGAGCCCTGCACTTTCCACCCTTGTCGCCAGATACGCCTGCTTCAGTGCCCTGGTGCAACTGCAATGGACATATGGATAGTGTGGATGTGCTTGGAGACGATGGTATTATGGTTACCAATCAACAGCGCAAATTTTGGGAGAAGTGGGTTGTCAGGAAAACCTGCACTGAGCAGCATGCTCACAAATGAGCATGAGCATGATCACGAATGAGAACTTTTCGGTCATCGAAGGATGCGTGCGCCTAGAACGGATCCGCCAAACGAGTACTGTCCAGTGTCATTCTTCCGCCAAACCGGGTCACGCTCTACATTCAGTATGCGGAATAGATTGCTCCTCACACCTTGCATATGCGCGTGCGCAACAACTATTTCTTTGCCAACCGGCGCGTATGCAACCCAGCGACCAGTTCACAGAACCGAGATGACCGCGCCGTTCCCATACATGAGTTTTTCGCCCCGAACGAACCGTGCCGTTGCCACACAGTCAGTTCATGGTGGCTTCGCTTCCCACCGAATCATTCTCTTCCGCGTCAGACATTCCCCCACGTTCTCCCGCAGCAAGCAAGCCGTCCGTCTACATTCGCACTTTTTACACATGTCGATCTGTCTCCTGTTGCACGAGTACGAGCATCATCTGGCGCTGGCACGATCTACCTTGCATGCTGCATCAGGCTGCTGCTGCTGCGCAAGCTGTTGTTCTGCTTCCTTGTATATTCTGGCAAAAGTGGTTGCATGTACCTTCTCCGAATTTTCAATCTAGCACGACGCAACGAATGACGACGTTACGCAGCGTGGGTGGTTTTTGCTGTACTTTTCTTTCTTTTCTTCATGCCTTATGCCTTATGCCTTACGCCTCATGCCTCATGATAGAATTAGCATTGCTCCTTCAAGTCCGTGTTTTATTTCGTCGTTGAGATCTAGTCATGCACAGAAACATCAAAACATCATTTTGGTACATATGCACGGTACAATATTAGCTCCTCCCGCCTCACCAAGCGTAAAAAATTCACACTCTCCTTCATTTACGCTATGCTTGTCAAACGGTTGAGCAAAAAGGGCCGCAAAGTGCATACGTTGGAGCGGTGAGAATGCACTCAATACGCAGCTCCACAGTCCTTGTATCTGCACCTGAAAGATTTCTGTCCAATCAGTTATTGTGTGTATCTGTATAAGACAACCTATCATATCAAAGCCGACTAGCCTCACTACCGTTGCAGCAATGATGAGGGTTGTAGCAATGATGAGGGGTGCAACAACATTTATGAACGCAATCGATCCAGGGCAAGATACTGGTGAGAGATCGGGTTGGTCCACGTTGGTCCACTCATTTTATCGCATACTTTCTCTGCCTTATGGTATCTAGTGAGTTGGATGCGCTATGCATTGCACGGTACCTTCACTTCAAGCGTACAAAGGATGTCAACTGCTACAAACCATGGAAACGATGAACTGTACCTTTACTTTTACTTCGTTTGCACCACGCGTACGCGGGCACGCGTCAACGCGACGGAGCGCGTGCTTCTACGACCTTCTGTGACGCGTAGAGCTAGACGAGCTTTACGACTCTTGCTCCAGCTCTCTCATATTCTCTCACACTCTCTTCCCTCGCATCACGGCGCCTTGCTTCCAGCGTCAACTCGACATACACTCCTTTGCAGCTCACGTACCTTCATTCGTGGCAGCTTACTTCTAGCCACTCCATTATGCGCGAAGGTTGGACAGTAGTCCAACCCGGTGTGCAAATATGGCAGCCCCAAGCCGAAGAGGAAATGGGTCGCTTAAGCCTTAATGAAGACTATGTTCCAAGTAAGCTCAGACTTGTGTAAGTTCTGCAACTATTTGCTAATGAGATCTCATTAGGATCTGAGAGCTCGAGTCCCACATGTGGCGCCGAGTCAATCGAGATAGAGCCCAAGATTGAGCAAACTAAAGAACTTGCCGACTTCGAGGATGTGTGTAGCACCACATCCAGCTCGACGGCAGTTGGCACGCCCCAATCTTCTTCATCGTCTTCATCGTTGGCGCAGATAGTCGATCAGCTCCAAACTCTTATCAAACAAAGTGGAAATCCTTACGACCATGAGGGCACTGCTACTATCAATGATGGTGACTCAGACAATGAGTCAACTCGGACAGATTTTCTGGTAGACAGAGAGTCGCCAAGTGTTCGCGGACTACACCGTACTCGCCCTCGAATTCAGGAAGCTCGCCGGGACCGGGATAGGACATCCCAACGTAGACAAAATGAACCAGTTATACGTCGCCTGGACTTCAGCACCTCGAGGGTCACAAAAAAGAAGCCGCAGAAGGCCAGTGCGCTAGAGTATTCTCCACGTCGTAGTAAGTTCAATTTATATCTTAGACTAACTTACCAACTTTGCTAATTATAATCGCACAGGGTGGAGCGCGGTTGAACACCAATTTCTTTGCGTTCTAAATCGTTGGTACGGTCATAACGCGCAGGACTTTGCGTCCATTTTCAACGAAGCCTTCGGGCTTGACCTCCCCATGTCCAAAATCCGAGGTTACTATCAGTATCTTCGTTATTTTGGGAAGGAAGCTCTTCCTGTATACGGAGATGTTTTCTCCACGCCATTTAAGGATCCACATGGCAGGTATGCACAGATACGTCAAGTCATCGAACTGACTGCCGAAAATCTGGGCATTGAGCTTGAGAAGCTGTCTAAGGAAGAATTATCGCCTTCTGGGAAGGCGAAGACATCAAAATCTCCGAAAATTAAGAAGGCCTATAAAAGCCTGGTTACGAGAGCGGGACAGGACAACGAAGACGATAGAGGAAATGCAAAGGAGTCGTCAGCGCATGTGCAGGCTCTTGTGCCAACAAGACTTGGAGGGTTTGCTCTCACAGTGAACGCTTCTGTCGACGACTCGGAACATTGGAGTGACGTTGAAGACGAGTCTCGTCCAACGGCCCAAAGTGATACCACCGTGTCTAATAGTTCTCCCGCTGGGGTAAACAGTACTTTCACCGTGGTTAACAACACTCCTTCCCTCCAGTCCGACCCGCCTCAGTTAGCGTTTCGGGTATGGGACGAGAACAGTCGAGCAAAATTCGACCCAAAGTCTGGATTCACTAGCGAAGCGCACGCACTATGGAACGGTCCTCTTCTTCCCCCTTTCTCATTCGAAGAAGAAGGCCTTCGTGCAACCATGCTGATGCTAAATCAGCACTTGAGCATGGAGAGTGAGACTCCGTCATATTTTATCTCAGTTTCTACGTCCCTTCTGGCATCCCTGAGTAAGGCTTCTGGCATGACTAATCCCTTTATCGCAATTATCGACATGCGACATCCGCATCTGAAGGAGGAGCCTAATAAAATACTTCATGTTGAGCCATGTCTCAGGTGGTTGAAAAGCAATGGTCAAGCCCAATGGGCCCGATACAAAGGTACGAATACTCCTGATAGTCCTCTGGTCAAACGATGTAACATGTGCTAATTTCTGATAGGAAGTGCAGAATGGGTTATTTGGGGGAGACTAGATGCGCCTACTGTTCTGCATACCTTTTCGCTAGAGAAGCTGATTTCGATTTGCTATGCAAATCCTGTGTGTAACTCTATCATGGGCCTCGAGACGTTTCAGGCCGGACGACAAGTACGCGATATTGCGACTTTACTTCGAAGAAAAAAGACGGAACTTTGCCCAATGACTGCTAGGGCACTCGGTATGATAGGTCGTGTTTTCGGCCTACACGAGGGACAAATTTCCCTCCAGCACATAGCCTGCTTCGTCTCCAAGTAAGTTTCCTAGTTCATCTCGTATTGATGTAGAACATGCTAACCCATTGCCAGGCTGATTGACGGTTTTTACATAAATTCGCCGTCGATGAGCCTCCATGAGAGAAGTAACATTGCAAGCTCGTTCGCAATTGCTTTGAATTCTCACCAGCACCTCATCCAAGCTATCATGGGGGCCTTCCTCGATGGAGTCGAGGAGGGTCAGAAGTCAATCGCGTACTACTCCCGTGGGCGCAGGGGAATTCCACAGACGTAAAGAGCGTAAGCAAGGATAAGGTTGAGTGAATACTATATGTCTCAGTGTTTCTTGCATTCGATAAGGCGGCCAGGAGGTGGAGCATGTACCACAAACAGCTGTTGAAGCCTCCGGCAGATAGTGCGGAAGATAAACCAGACATCTCACAACAGGACGGCGAGTGTGCTGCGTTCGGCATGTTTTTTCCTTTCGAACAGGGCCGAGAGCAAAGCATATGAGGATCATGATGCCTTGCTACTGTATAGGAAACTAGATAGACAATACTAGCGCAGCAGAATGTGGTTTTCTCGTTCGATATTTGCATTCGTCGCACCGCTTGATCGACCACGGAATTGTTTAAGTTAATTATACTAAATCGGGTAATCAACTTTGCCATTTTTTACATCTCGCCTCTCACCAAATCCGTTTTTATTAGTTCGATCTATTATCATCTTATGATAAAGGGAATGGATTTTGGAGCTTGAATTTTAGACATTTGGGACGATCAGAGCGACGATGGTACGTCGAGGGAAAGAAGGCGGGAAGTCGTTCCTCGTGCTAGTCGAACGAAGGTCACAAGCCTGGCTATGGTCTCAGCCTGGTAGTAGAAGTTTGTGAATGCCATGCAAGCAGTTGCTGCGGAAAACTGCAGCACAGCCTTTGCGGTGGAGCAAGAGACTCGTACTCCGTGCAGGCTCCAGGCAGCTGTGTGCAGGTTGGATAGTGAGGCTGCACAAGGCTGAATTGATTATGCTGGTACTCAAGGGGAGGCTAGCAGCCCACAGAACCACCAAAGGGCAGTTGCAAAATTGGAAGCACGGGCAAGTGCAATGGCATAGGCAGGCAGGCAGGCAGACTCAAGGACCACAGATTGTGAAAGAACCGACAATTGTCGATGCTGGCGGGGACAAGCACAGTCTGCGACAAGCGCACACGCCGCCTTTCGCCGTGGGCGGCTGCGTTGCTGGGGAAGAGGGCGGCGTGGGCGGCAGGGCGGTGAGGCGGAAGTTGGAGGGGTGGCGGGCGCTGATTGGCCAGGCTGCGGCTTTCTCTGCGTTTCTGCCGTGCTGTCTAGAAGATTCTCGAGCTCCACCAAGGCCTATATGAGCTCTGTTTTCGACTCCCGCAGCCTCTTTCCTCTCCATCGAATTGCTCTCCCCCTCCTCCCGCCCTTGGACAACATACACTCTTGCAGCTCGCTCTTGCATATCCTCCAGCAGAGCCCAGCAGTCCCAAGCAGTCGCATCACCCCGCCCTAATCTGTGCGTTTGTCCCCTCACCGACATTGCAGCCTGCTCTGTCCAGCCCTCGTCCACCGCTCTGTTCTGACTCTCCCGCAGCCTTCTCTCGCACACACATCCACAGCAACCGCCATCATGTCTGCGGAAACCTTCGAGTTCCAGGCTGAGATCTCTCAGCTGCTCGGCCTCATCATCAACACCGTCTACTCCAACAAGGAGATTTTCCTCCGAGAACTCATCTCCAACGCCTCCGACGCGCTCGACAAGATCCGCTATGAGGCTCTCTCAGACCCCAGCAAGCTCGACAGCGGCAAGGATCTCCGCATCGACATCATCCCCGACAAGGAGAACAAGACCCTTACCATCCAGGACTCTGGCATTGGTATGACCAAGGCTGACCTCATCAACAACCTCGGTACCATCGCTCGCTCGGGTACCAAGCAGTTCATGGAGGCTCTCTCAGCTGGCGCTGACATCTCCATGATTGGTCAATTCGGTGTCGGTTTCTACTCCGCCTACCTCGTCGCCGACCGCGTCACCGTCATCTCCAAGAACAACGATGACGAGCAGTACATCTGGGAGTCAAGTGCCGGTGGCACCTTCAAGATCACCGAGGATACCGAGGGCCAGCAGATTGGCCGCGGTACCAAGATCATCCTCCACCTCAAGGATGAGCAGACCGACTACTTGAACGAGAGCAAGATCAAGGAGGTCGTCAAGAAGCACTCCGAGTTCATCTCATACCCCATCTACCTCCACGTCTTGAAGGAGACCGAGAAGGAGGTCGAGGACGAGGATGCCGTCGAGGAGGTTGAGGGTGACGAGAAGAAGCCCAAGGTCGAGGAGGTCGACGATGAAGAGGAAGAGAAGAAGCCCAAGACCAAGAAGGTCAAGGAGTCCAAGATCGAGGAGGAGGAGCTCAACAAGACCAAGCCCATCTGGACTCGCAACCCCCAGGACATCACCACAGAGGAGTATGCTTCCTTCTACAAGTCGCTTTCCAACGACTGGGAGGACCATCTTGCCGTCAAGCACTTCTCCGTCGAGGGTCAGCTCGAGTTCCGCGCTATCCTCTTCGTTCCCAAGCGCGCTCCCTTCGATCTGTTTGAGACCAAGAAGACCAAGAACAACATCAAGCTCTACGTCCGCCGTGTCTTCATCACTGATGATGCTACCGATCTCATCCCCGAGTGGCTCAGCTTCGTCAAGGGTGTTGTCGACTCTGAGGACCTTCCCCTCAACTTGTCTCGTGAGACTCTCCAGCAGAACAAGATCATGAAGGTCATCCGCAAGAACATTGTCAAGAAGACTCTCGAGCTCTTCAACGAGATCGCCGAGGACCGTGAGCAGTTTGACAAGTTCTACGCCGCCTTCGGCAAGAACATCAAGCTCGGTATCCACGAAGACTCTCAGAACCGCCAGTCCCTTGCTAAGCTCCTCCGATTCAACTCCACCAAGTCTGGCGAGGAGCTCACCTCCCTCACCGACTATGTCACCCGCATGCCCGAGCACCAGAAGCAGATGTACTACATCACCGGCGAATCCCTCAAGGCTGTTCAAAAGTCTCCCTTCCTTGATACCCTCCGCGAGAAGGGCTTCGAGGTTCTGTTCCTCGTTGACCCCATTGACGAGTACGCCATGACTCAGCTCAAGGAGTTTGACGGCAAGAAGCTTGTCGACATCACCAAGGACTTTGAGCTCGAGGAGACCGACGACGAGAAGAAGGAGCGCGAGGCTGAGGAGAAGGAGTATGAAGGCCTCGCCAAGAGCCTTAAGAACGTTCTCGGCGACAAGGTCGAGAAGGTTGTTGTCTCTCACAAGCTCATCGGCTCTCCTTGCGCCATCCGTACCGGCCAGTTTGGTTGGTCAGCCAACATGGAGCGTATCATGAAGGCCCAGGCTCTCCGTGACACCTCCATGAGCTCCTACATGTCTTCCAAGAAGACATTCGAGATCTCGCCCAAGTCTCCCATCATCAAGGAGCTCAAGCGCAAGGTCGAGGCTGATGGTGAGGATGACCGCACCGTCAAGTCCATCACTCTCCTTCTCTTCGAGACCTCGCTCCTCGTCTCCGGCTTCACCATTGACGAGCCCGTCCAGTACGCCGAGCGCATTCACAAGCTCGTCTCCCTCGGCCTCAACGTTGATGAGGAGGTTGAGACTGAGCAGGAGCCCAAGGCCGATGTCACAGCTGATGCACCTGCTACGGTTGGCGAGAGCGCTATGGAGGAGGTTGACTAAGCGCATCACCCATCTTGCCGGTTTTCGAAAAGTTCGGTTGGCGCTGCTTTGATATCCCTTTCATGTGTCATGGCTTTCTTTCTCCCTTTTTCACCCCACTTGCATGACGGAGCTTAATCTCTGGCGGCGTCTTAGAGTGGTGACTCTTACGGTTCACGAGTAAATGGATGTTCGGAATTGTACTCTAGGTAGGTCATACCTTCGGGCGGCTTCAAGAAAGACCTTGGTAGCTAGTTATGAATGATGAAAAACTTCAAAAAAAACCTACTTGTCTAGTTTCCACGTGAGGCATGTTGAAGGAACTCAAGTCCAGGCGTGATTATTAGAAACAATGTGTAAATGAACATGATAGATGTTTGAAAGTTTTTAGGCCATGGGTATCTAGCAGCACACAGCTCCGTGAAGGAAAGCATATCCAGAACTCTCCAATGAAAATAGTCCTCCCAATTTTGATATCCAAAAGACCGAAACACCGGCTAGTGCAATATGAAGAACAACACCTCATGTTCAACAACCTACAAGCACTAACATAAACAAGCATCCAAACTCCCTTACATACATCACAGTTATCATCATAATCATCAAAGTTGACACACATAAAAGCTACTGCACCTACCATCCTCACACCACGGGATTCCTCGCCACCACGGGCCCCGTCGCATCTTTCTTCAAATACGTGTCAAAGAACTCTTTGACCTGGGGATTCGCGCCCCCAAGCGGACGCTGCGGTAGACTGACGACTTTCAAGCCGTTGAGCGAGCGCGCTCGACTGACTGCGAAGATATTGTTAGCAGGATGTACGACTTGCCGGCATGTGTGCGTTGAATGCCTGGGGGAATGGTACGTACGCGCAACGTAGAGCTGGCTTGGTTCGAATGCACGGCCGAGGTCGACTATTACGCGGTCGAGCGTCATACCCTGGGGGATGGAGTTAGCAAGGTATAGTGGAGCGAAGTGAAGGGTAGAAGGAGAAGGTGGTGTGCTATACACAACGGGACGAGTGGGTAGACACGTACCTGCGATTTATGCACCGTGATAGCATAGCCTGCCATAAGCGGGATCTGCGTCCGCGACAACAGACTATACGGCTCCTCATTCCCCAGCTCGCTGCTCGTACAATCGGCATAGATGGTGCGCTCCAAGCCATTATCGAACTCCACGACCGGCCACGGCTGGCGTTTGTTATCATCTGCGAAAATCTTGATGCGCTCCTCGGCGTAGGCCGCATGGGATCCGCGCAGGTTGGGCGTCGTTGACATTTCCATTTCTTTCCTGTTATCTGCTTTCTTAGGAAGTTTCTTCGGGTCGAAGGGCTCGAAGTCGACTATTGTGCCTTGGGAGCCGTTTACGAGGCCTGCGCTGGGGTCGAGGTTCGATTGGAGGACTACGCGCATGCCTTGTTTGAGAGTGACGAAGATTTCGTACCGGTGGTCCTTCTGCATGAGGCTTAGTTTGTGGATATGTGTCTCTAGGTTGACTGCTTACCAGATAGTGCAACGTGCCACTACCGTCCTCCGCTAGACGCGTGTTCTTCTCCAAGGACTTGTCCTCTCTGTGGTGGAGTTTCCAGTTAAAATCATCCCCGCATTTATAAATATGAGCTGTCGATTCAATTTTGCTGATGTTTTCGTTGTTGATACGATCTACATCATCACGTCTTGCGAATAGCTTGATTGCACCTTCGGTCTCAGAGGCATGGTTTAGCAATATTCGACCGTGATTTGGCAGAATTACGCCGTCTAATGTATGTCAGCATAACATATTCTCCTTCTCGTTGCTGGCAGTGCATCTTATGAACTCGGGTGTGAGAGCCGTCGATATCGTGCGTGGTTATTTATTGAACGGAGCCTCACCTGTCCGAATCTTTTGCAGTATGCTGATGAATTTCTTGTCATGCTGTCTATGTATCTCAGTTAGGTTGACATGTTTAAAATCGCAGTCCTGGTTTTATTAGCGTCTGTGTCCAATACTCAAGTGTCCAAAGCCAGATCGACGTACAGCCCAGGCTTTGCTTCGGAATGCCCACTTATCGATATCCTCAAAAACATCCTCATGGCAACGTCTGTTTTCGCATTGATATGTTCTTGGCCCTCTAGGGTTATCGGGTATAAGCTCCCAGCCACAGCCAATGCAGTACCGAAAGGGCTTAACAGGTGATAATTGGCAGAACTAGAAAGATTAGTCTTGAAATGAATGTGACAATATTTGGCCATACATCTCCAGTTACGATGATCTGCACACCACCAAATGGTCCACCCCCGTTCTTCAGTCCTAATGATGCTTTCATGATCTCGCTTAATCGCTCGAAATGATGATTTTCTACCATGCTGATCTCGTCGATAACTAGGACATCTGTTTTGTCAAACCGCTCGTATACTTGCTGTCCGCTAGCAGCCTTCTTTAGTGCTGCTAATGGCTTCTTGAAGCTGTCAGGCGTCCAGCCGGCATAATTCCATGAGGTCTGCCCTTGGACATTAAGCGCGGCGAGATTGGTTGGCGCAATAATGCGGACATTCTTCCTTGGAACCTGAGCCTCGAAACGTTTAACGAAGGCTTTTAAGATAGTCGACTTTCCGCACCCAGCAGATCCTGTGTAGAAAACGTTGTTCCCCATGAGAATGAGGTCCACGACCTTCTGCTGCTCAGCGCTCAATACAGGTTCGGAGTCATTTATAGAAGAACCCTGCACCGGCGCAGTTGGGGTTGGAGCAGCCATGGAAAGTTGAGGCGGAACGGACAGTGTATGGGCGAGTGGGAGTGACGGATATTTTCGGAGTTCTGAAAATTGCTCCTGAGGTGGTGCATAATACGCTGATGGTATAGGTATATCGTTGTTGTGACCAAACGAAGCCATTTGAAATCCGTCTTGAGCGTAGGATGATGCTCTAACATTTGGGGCTGGACCATAGCCGTTGCTTTGGCGGTACGCCATATTGGGGCTGACCATGTGGTTCTCGTGGTTGTAATTGAAGGCATCTGTTTGCGCACCATGCTGTTTCTTTGAACCAGAGAAGGGTTCGGCCTGGACTAACGGTGAAGTCAAGTCCACGCGAGAGGTGGAGAGGTTACCAAAAGTACTACCATAGGGGTCCAACCCTTTTGTGACCAGGCCATCAGGCCGAGTTCCAGCAGACGAAGAATGTTTTGTTACAATTGGAGTCTTATGCACAAAAGCCTTTGTATCAGGTTCTGGGCTTGAGTCTATCTCAAATGGATTGTTCTGGGTGCCACGAGGAAGCCGATTGACTCGCGATGAAGGTGTAGCCGGGTTGACATGCTTTTCTTTGGATTCAGTCTTCTCAGCACGCTTCCTCTTTCTTGGTTTTTCATTCGAGGTTGTGTATGGCGCTGGAGACAAGGCCGATGCTGTGATAGGTGCTGAGTTTGTAGCGCTTGCTCTCGGCGGTGGTACAATACTTATTCGCGACGACGACATAACAGGTGGTCTTGAAACTGAGGGTATGCTGGGAGGTCTTGAGGCTGAGGGTATGCTGGGTGGTCTCGAAGCTGACGGTATACGGGAGGCTGTATATGGCGGTAGAGGCTGAACAGATCGTGGGCTCGCTGCGTCAAGAGCGTACAGAGGTTGAGGTTGGTTACCATGGGTGGTCGAGGAGGGCGCGGGGTAGGGTGTGTGCCACGGTTCCTGATGTTGGCATTGGACTTGGCACTGGTACTGCGGTAGGGCATGGTACAGGGAAGAAGGGACTTCGCCCCTTATGTCGCTGCCGTGGCCTGGTCCCGCTGAAGAGCCAGAGTGAGTCCAAGTAGATCAGAAAGGACAAGGACATGGAAGAGAAAACATACATCGAGGCACCGATCCAGCGTTACATCGCCCGTCTTGCCAACTCATGGATCGTAGATTTACATAGGAACGCGCTAATGTGAATATCGAATATCTTGTCAAGTAGGATAGCCAATAAAAAAAAGCCTCTACAGTAATGCACTTTCTTGATGGCGAGGGGAATTATCGGACGGGGTCGCGTCTCGGCTGCTGGACCATCAGGCGTTCAGTCGCGTAACGCACGCGAGCTCACGCGCTAAATTGGCTCCCGTCCTTCCGTCTCGACTCTCAGGTCAATAATTGCAACTCCACCTTACCGAAGTACTTTTGCACTGTCGAGTCGATGTTCGGAAAATGTTGTAAGCCTTTTGTGCACCGAGAATAGGATTTGATTTCTTCACCATGCTTCAAATCTAGCCAGCTGTTCTAAACATCCGATGCCGACCACAGGTTCAATATCCCCAACCTTCGTTTCCAGCTTCGGTCATGATGAGTTGGAGTTATCGGCGCAAGTCCAGGCAGCAGAGCCACCCGACGCCTTGTAGCTATCTATGATGCCGACGATTGAGCCATACGTTCCAGCAATGGTCAGGAACCAACCCGCAGTAATGATGAAAATACTCCAGCCTACCCAAAAGTACCATGACGTTGTCCTGGACTTGCGCCAGTTATCATAAAGCCACATGCAACCCATAGGCTGGAGGCACATGAGAGTACCAAGTAAGGCACCGACAAGAGAAACCAGCCCTCCAAACACGGGAATTGCACTCGCAATAATGTATGAGACCAGCGCATTGCCAGCAGTGCAGCCGATCCAGGTGATCCAATGAGTTGGTGTGTTGCGTGCAAGATGATGAGATCCACGGAGGATTCGCATGAAGAAATATTTCGAAGCAAACTGTGAACTATGTCAGCGATACACATAACCATCGACGCAGAATACTCACATGTACAAAAAGCGTCGTGCTGACGATCAAACCCGGCAGCGCGAGTCCATAGCAGACCTTCTTCATCATCGTGCCCGCAGAACCAAGAGCAGGCGATGCAACGTAGGATCCACAGTAATAATACACGACACATCCGATGGCGATATAGACGGCAGTCATGACACTTTGACATACAATCAATGCTTTCGTATACTGACGCGGGTCGCGCATCTCGGAGACAATGTTGAAAAAGGCTGGTGTGCCAGCATATGCGAAAACAACCGAAGATATGGAGGCAAAGGCTTCGGCAGGCTCTGGATGGGAGAACAGCTTATAGTCCGATTTCCATGGACCGTTTGTAGCTGGAGGTGCGTCTGAAGGCTTATCTTGTACCCCGACAGCGATTGTCAGGACCAATACTGTGAAACGGTGAGTCTGTATACTCCAAATCTATGTCCACTGTCACTTACTCGAACTCAGAATGCTTACGACTCCGACCCAAGCGAGCCATGAGATCCGGCCAAGCGTCTGAATGCTGCCCAGCCCAAACCCAATGATTGCAGCGACAGCAACAAAAACAGCAGTGCAAGCACCGTGAGACGAAAGCGCATTCAGCGCGGTTGCGATTCCCAACATACCGGAGCCTCCAACGAAGATCCAATCTTCGTCTCGTTAGTGAAGAGTCTGCTGCCTTTCAGGTGATCAAACGTACAAAGCGCAAACGTAATTCCAAAGAACTCGTGTCCGATACGCCCAAAGAGCTTTCTGCCCACATCATCGATGCCATATACGTCCGCATGGCGCAATTTGAAGACACCGACGATGTAGTTCGACCAGCTTGTCATTGTTGCAATGATCAGCAGAACAATGACACCTGGGATGAGGCCAAGGCTGTGAAACACCTGTGGAATAGATAGCACACCCAAGCCAATTTGGGTTTTCAGCATCAGAACGACGGTTCCCCCTAGCCCGACCTGTATGATGTCAGTCTCAACTCAGCATCTTCTTGTCGACAGGATGACGAACAGCGCGGTAGTTTGGTCCATCCTCAGTGATTTCACCAAAGACTTCATCGTGGATTGAAGCACGTCTCGCTGTTCCTTCTCCATACGTGGCCGTAGGGTAAATACCACCCTCAGCACCATTTTCAGGTTCCGCCTTCTTCTCTGGGTCGTAAGAGCGGTAGTCTGCCATGATGAAGTTTAGGTCGGGATTCAAAGACACGCGAGCAACTAGGGAGCATAGTGGAGCGCTCGATGGATATAATATATACTAGTTCAAGGTCCGGGGATGATGTTGACTAACAGTTTGGCAGATCGTTGGACTTAGCTAAGGTTCCGAGTCTGTGGCATGGCAGTGGATCGGCAAAGGGTTTCATCACCCATCGGCGGTCAGCCCGTGTGTTTAGTCTCGGCCCTACTCCATAAACTAATCCCACCTGTGGAGCCAGACGCCTATTACCCCAGCCCACCCCCGCATTCTGAAGGCAATGAGGTCACAGGCAAACAAGCAACGCCGTCTTTAGTGCCCATGTTGGCCACATAATTCCGCGGTGGTTCTGCCAGCGTCTCGAGGCATTGAGACTCAGAGTTTGAACAATTGCTTCCATTCCCACATCACGATGATCCAGCATTCGAAAATCCCGCACACCCTATCATCGTACGATCGTTCCAATCAGCGATAACAATGCGCTGTAAAACAGAGTATGCAGACATGGACTATGCCAGGTCTACCCGTGCTGTGGCAAAATCCCCCCGAAGGCCGGTGACGAGGCGATAGCAAGATAAAACGACGGTATGTTTGCACATACAACGTATCGGTCAAAGCTTGCCGATGCAGATAGGAGTGTGACATTCAAGCCACGACTCTTTTAATCTTCCCGTGAGGCGTCCCGGGCGCCTCGTGCGTTCTCCGGGAGGCGCGGACTAGAATGGGGGTTTGTTTGATCTCGGAACCAGGATTGTCGGGACCCCTTCCGATGGTGGTTTGAGCTCAACCAATTCACCTTCCGCGAATCTGGCGCTCTGGTTGGTGCTTGGTGACCTCTACTAGGATGCCATGTGTCTTCGGTGGGAGGTGCGCAATTGACTGCGGCCTGTAGAAATCTGTTTTTCTTGTGTTGCTGTGAGTATCGAGCAATAGTTTTGATCATTTCACACAGAACAGAATCTCAAACACTGCCGTCTTCGGGGTGATAGTCCCAAAGCGTGAATTTTTTCCTCATGCAGACCAGCCATGCTTGACAGAAAGCTTGTTGGGACGGTACGGCTCGCTGCAACATCGGATCAACTATCCATCTGATTGGCGGAAGCCATGCGTAATCCTTGCTCCCGATGCAAGACATTGTCATCTCCCTTGCCACCAGGGAATATATCCCCGATAGACCACGGAAGCCGGTCACGTCCGCGGTAGGTCGGTAGATGTGGTTTCGGTTGCAAGCTGGTTGTTTGAACTTTGAACTCTTTGTTCAGGACCTCGGGAGCTCTGAGAGTGTCTGCATGGATCGTCTCTTGCACCCTGTGATTGATTCTAAGGCCAAACGCCTCGATACGGAGTCAAGCTAAGATCGCTTCATCGTTGCAGCCTGTGACTTCACTCTGCATCGTATACCTTGCCAAATGCCTGATCGAACCAAATCTAGGAGTTCCCAAATGGAATCCTCGTGGATAGACACAGAGGACTGGCACACAGCCGGCGAACCCTTCCGCATCGTCGAGCACCTCCCTCCAGGCCACCTCCCAGACGGCCAATCCGTAGCCCAACGGCGCCTCACCATCCTCCAATCCGCCAACCACCCTCTCGACACCCTCCGCAAAACGCTTTGCCATGAGCCCCGCGGCCACGCTGACATGTACGGCGGCTTCATCGTCCCGCCCGACGACCCGGGAGCGCACTTCGGCGTCCTGTTCTGGCACAAAGACGGCTTCTCTACAGCTTGCGGTCACGGCACCATAGCCCTAGGCTACTGGGCCATCAACAAGGGCCTAGTCAAGGTCCCCGACGGCGAGGGTCATGTAGACGTCAAGATCGATGTTCCCTCCGGGCGGGTCGTAGCAACCATGGCCGTGAAATCCGGGAAGATAGTGCATGCTGATTTTGTTAATGTAGCCAGCTACCAGCTGGCGCAGGGTATAGAAGTCAATCTCGAATCGCGGAACACCAAGATCCAAGTTGATCTCAGCTTTGGCGGCGCGGTTTATGCGTCTGTTGATGCGACCGCTCTTGGACTCCGCGTTGAGCCTGGCTCGTATCACTCGTTCGTGGCGCTGGGACGGGAGATCAAGGCCGCGCTGGGACGAAGAGCTCATTATGGGGATTATGACCTTTATGGTGTCATCTTCTTCAACGATGAGACCGGCACTGAGGCAGATGAAGATATGATTACACAACGAAATGTCACAGTTTTCGCGGATGGGCAGATCGATCGCTCTCCGTGTGGTTCAGGTACTTGTGCGCGAGTTGCGATATTGCATGCGCAGGGTAGAATTGGAGCTGGCAAGTCCAAATTACTGCATTATTCTATAGTAGGTTCTGCATTTGTTGCAGATATTAGATCTGACACCCAGAGCCCGATTGAGAACTTTCCAGCTTGCATCCCACGGGTTCGAGGGAATGCAAATTTGGTAGGACGGATGAGTTTCTTCCTCGATCCCACAGATCCTGTGTTTCCGGGTTTCGTTTTCAGGTGAGCGTTGGCCATAAACGAGTAGTTGATCCGAGAGACATGGAAGATTTGTACAGCTAAAGTTGATGTCGAGTCCACTTGTTAAGCGTCTGATAATGCCTCTCCCTCCGTAGTCATAATTGCATCAGCTGGCCCCTCTTCATCGCCTCTTTTCTGTTTCTTGGTGGTCTTCCCTGCCTTTGCCCTACCATGACCCAGCCATCCCGGCTTCAACGTGACGGGTTGCATAAAGCCATCAATATGAACCCCTCCGTGAAGTCGGTCTTCATTTTCGCTGTTATTCGTCCTAGGATCATACCCATGTACACGCATGCAATGCTCCACGACTCGATATGGAAGCGCAAAATCTTTGCGATGACCATAGCACTCGGGATGTGGACATCGTAGGGTACCGAGTTGGAAGAAAGGTCGCTTCGAGGCAGATGTTGTGGTCGCTGAGAGTACACTGGGAGCGGGAATGCTGGAGGGGGTATAGTGTACCGGCTCGAGGACATTTTTCGTTGTCTGGTTCTCGTCAAGTGGCACGAAGGACATGCTCTCTCCGAATAGAGCAGCGCATCGCTGAGCAGTGCGGGCAATCACTTTTTCATCCCAGCCCTTGACTGCTGCAAGCCCCAGAACCTCACTCCAGTCCATGAGCCCAGCCCGGCTTGACTCGTCTCGAGTGGTTGATACACTCCCCATGCTCGTGATGCTACCTGATCTTTGACGCTTTCTCGCCTGTGACTTGCTTCGCGATTCGTATGCATCGCTCTCGTCGTCATCGAATTCAGTACCCTGCTTTTGTCTGCGGCTAGATGTGCTCCTCGCAGCGGTCGCTTTGTGACGAGATGTCGGCCGCGCACTCGTATTGCGGCTCCGTGCGTTTCTTGATGTAGGTCTCGACAGAGGTTGAGAACTTGGTCTGACTGAGTCTGTGTCGGACGTGAATTCGCTCAAGGATGACCGTTCACTCGATGCTGTACGCGCAAAATGATTGAGCCGTGTGCGACTCACGGCCAGTGCGAGATCATCCAGATTGCTCAGAAGAGATTGAATTGTAGGCTGTAAGACCCGCTGAGCTTTCGAATCATCAGTCATGACGGTTGGTTTCGCGACCGTTTCAGCTTGGATCTTTCTGCCACGCTTTTTACCCACTGTCCCACCAAGTTTGTCCTCATCCTCGTCAGATGCTCTGAGGTCGTCACCCTCCATATCAACATCAGTTTGGGATGCTGAGCGACGTGGTTTTGTAGACAGGGCACTTGTCGAGCGAGATCTGCTTCGGGACACCGTTACATGGTCTCTACCGCGCACTGTTGGTTCCTCGGTCTCTCGTGATTCCCAGCGGTCTTTTGCGAGCCGCAAGAAGGTAGCCAGAATTTCTTCTCTCATGTCATCCCCAGCATCATGGGCACTGACGCCCCCGATTTCCCATTCATCAGTGTCTCCATCGGGACCATCAGTTCTGGTCAGCATATCCGAGCCTGGGAGCTGCGCAGGCGGTATAGGCCATGCTGTCCAGTCTTTGGACGGTATCAGTTGTGTCTGAACCAGCCCGGATACATCTGTGTACTCCAGCTCTGTCCCTTTCTTTAACCAACTCTCTCGGCTATGCCAATTTGGCAATCCCGCGATCTGTTCCGCAGGTTGTTGTGCTTGTCGCTTGAGAAAATGAGCGTTGAAGAGATGTGCCGCAAGATCTGAATCTTGCATTTGCTCTAAAGAAGCTGCTATCTGGCGATCTGGTGCGGTGTACGCTTTCCACGTCTGAGGCTTCCCACCGAAGCGATTTGGACGTGTCTGTGCTGCTGCATCTGACTCCTCGATTTCCGAGTCACTATCAGTTGAGAGATCGTCAGTCTCATCTGATTCATCCAACGCATCGGCATTATCGTGAATTTGCGCGTTTTGCAGATCCGTCGGCTCTTCAACTGAGGGAGGCGGTGATGCGGTCGAGGTTGGGGACCGCGCAGGTTGTGTTGAGCGCGGCAAGCTACCACCAAACAACGACATCCTGGTTGAGGTAGATGTCGAAAGCTGGTGGCAATTGGTTCTTGCTCGATGAACGCGTCCTGTAGCCCATTACTTGTTGGTGTGTAACGCTGCGACGAGAATTTTGGCGGGGTCCGAAGACCACGCGAAGTCACGTTGACGCTAACACATCAATCTGCATTCATTCCATTCTCAGCGTATTAGTCGCGCATATGTAGGTCTTCTCAACCGGAAATGAAAGGAGGATCTTTTGGAGAGTGGTTAGGTAGAATTACTGTACATCCTCAAGTTTGGCTGCAAATGCTGATTTGGCGTTTCTGTTCACAGAAGCTGGCAATGACAACACAATCCCTCGAGAGCATGAACGCACGCTGATTTCACCAAGCTACACGTTGAGACCGACAGCTCTAGATAGGGCCCCGTTGATGAACAGAATCTGCGGACATTGCAGAGCGCGACTGATCGCTCGGGTCGGCGACAACCATCCCCCGATAAGGTGCTGACATGCCCATCCATGTATTTCGGCGAATTTCTGATTGGCACATTGGACAACTGCAAAGCGTCTGTCGCTACGGCCGTGTGAGCGACAAAGAGGTTCAGGGATAAGTATAGACTGCCACGCCCGAAAATGTTGTCGTCTAATCCTCTCAAACATCCACCGTGATCCTGCCCGTACTGCTCATTGTTGTGAACCAATGACAATGCCATCCCAAGCTCTCATTCGTTATCGACCAGCTGCTTCGGCAGCATTAGTGACCATGCCGAGTTCTGGATCTCTGGTTTCCTCCCGATTCTTCACGCAACAAGCGGGTACCGCGATTGCCACTGAACTTATCTATCGCATCCTAATCGACATTATCAACCGAGTGCTTCACTCATTCCACCGCCTCGCTGCCAAAGGAATAGACGAATGCTCGTCCTTTATCGAGCGCAAGCTGCAGGAGCGGCGAGAAGGACTTATTGCATCTAAAAAGAAGGACACGGAGGGACGGACCATCGAAGAGGAGGTGCGCAAGCTTATTGAAGAAAGAGGTTCCATCACTTGTCCGCTAGGTGGAGAGTCGGATACGAGGAAGAATACTGGGAGAAGTCCGCCGCCGCCGCCGATGTGGGTCAAAAATGTATTGGAAGGCATTGAGGAGGGTAGGATGCACGAAAGGGATTTCTGGATCCATACGCACGAGGGCTAGTCCACATGCGATAGTCAGGATACATTGATCCCGCGAAGGAAAGGCCTCAACCATGGCTAAGAGCCGCTCTAGTCATCAAGACACTCGGGAAGCAGCAAAGTACTCCGATTGTTGAGCTCGACACGTACTCGGTGGCTTCATCTGGATGCTTCAAGTAGTGATGCATCGCGCTCGTCCAATCCTCGAGTAGTTTTGGGCCACATGCGTGTTAAGTGAAGCTGAAAGCTCGGAGGAGCGTGTCTTCGGGCGGCTCTTCTCTTCAAAACATTTAATCAAGCTGGCTGTGTGTCTGCTTGAAGTACTCGCCTAGATACAGTCAGAAACATACCTAAGTAGCTGAATCCCCATAAATGGCACTCGAGTCGCTCTTGAAGTTTGGCAAGCGCCAAATTATGATCTCGCGATATGCTGTACCGGGTAAATGGCCCTTTGTAATCTTAGCCGATTGTACTTCTCGTCGATTTTCGCAATCAATCGTCGTGGACAGATTGACCACGCGCAAACCCTCGTTTCTTTGTACCGTGTAATGCATCACCTCCCAAGGTCCCTCTGCAGGGAGGATCTCCCCACGAACAGCCTCGCGTGTCTCCCGTACTTGCAGCTCAAGTGAACCATATGAGAAGCCTATGATTGGAAAGAGTAGCTCGCGATGTACTCTTCCCGATGCTTGCCTGCGGCTGGAGCTCCCAAGAGAGGTGCGCGTACGGCGCGCATTCAGATCTTTCGCATCAACGAGCCTGCTTGCCAGTCCATTGAAAGAGCTTGTTGCTTGTTCACATAGTTGATCCTCGGTGCCTGCAATGCTCCATGTCACGAACATCCCCCAGGCTCAGTTGGGCGCTGTCACTGTCTTCCTGTACTCCAATATGATATATTTGTCTATTCAAATGCTATATAAGGCCCCCATAGGAGATGCATATCCTCCTCAAGCAGCTTATCTCATGTTCTGGCTCGCTTAAAATTGATTTTGGTGTTGTTGTGGCCGTGGTTCTCATCCTCATCCGCCCTCATTTCACCTTCACCTGAGCGCCAGCGCTCCCACCACCGACCAATCCCCTCCATGAAGTTCTTCATCCCATCTTCCTGCCCTCATATGACACCCTGATTAGGCAACACTAGCGATATCACGTGTGGGTGCGCACGTACCGTTTTCCAAAAAGTATATAAGAGGGCGCCCCCCCTCCGTCCTACTCTCTTTTCTTCTCCCCACTTCGCATCAGAACAATTTGCATCATCCCAACTTGTCTTCTGTATGACATCATCATCAGATGCCATGGCTCATATCTTCTTTGGTCCTTCTTGGACCTTCATCACTTGTCACATGACTACTACCTTCACTCATCCACATCACACTCGAGTGTTGTCATCACATGACATCATCAACATACATCATCATCAACACACATGATGTTCTCACATGACATCATCATCAGTCAACACCCACTTCATTCAACCTTGAGCCATGGTTGGATCCTTTCCTTGCCTTGAGCTGGTCAGTCTCTACATTCTCTTCTGGCTGATCCTCGCTAACATTTCCCAGCTCTGCTTCATCGAATCGAATGCGACGATAAGTCCTCTTCAGGCGCACCCACTCGAACGATCCCATTGCGATTCAAGTCCAATGGCGCACCCATAAGTCCTCTTCAGGCGTACCCATAAGTCCAATGGCACCTCTGTATGGCCTCTTCAGGCATACTCTCACATCGCATGGCATCGTTCGTTTGTCGCATCGAACACACACACACACACACACACACACACACACACACACACACACACACACATCCTCTCTTCTCTCTCTTCTCTCTCTTCTCTCTCTTCTCTCTCTCTCTCTCTTCTCTCTCTCTCTCTCTCTCTCTCTCTCTCTCTCTCTTTCACTCAACATCAACGCTCATTCGGCATTCATTCGGCACACACACAAGTTGGAAATGGTATGGAAAGATGGCTTCAAGGTGCAACGAAGGGCATCACTCTGACCCCCACAGGTCAGAGTGTCAGGACAAATCCTACCTTGTGGAAGACATCGTGGTCAAGGAAACTATGAAAATTTGGGTACCGGATTCTGGACGATACGAATACAGTTGTCCATGAGGACACTGGGCATCACATCCGAACATGTGGTGTTGTGCTCGATACGACGCGTAAAAGTCATGGCAGGAAAAGGATACAGGAGCAGCTGGGCTGTTGGCTGTAGGGCTACCTACGGGGTGGATGGCACAGGATGCAGGAGCAGCTGGGCTGTTGGCTGCAGGTCTCCTTCGGGCCGGCTGTGACAGGATGCAGGAGCAGCTGGGCTGTTGGCTGTAGGTTTCCTTCGAGGTGGATGGCACAGGATGTAGGAACAGCTGGGCTGTTGGCTGCAGGTCTCCTTCGAGGCTGATGAAGGAAAAAATGGTGTTGAGTGTTAGGTCTTGGGTCTTTGGTGGTTGGGTGGTGGTGGATGGCACAGGATGTAGGAAGAGCTGGACTGTTGGCTGCAGGTCTCCTTCGAGGTTGATGAAGGCAGTCATAGTGTTGAGTGTTGGGTGTTGGGTCTTTGGTGGTGGTTGGGTGGTAGTGGATGGGTGGTTGATACTTGGAACTCACATTGAAGTTCACTCTCTCTTCCACAACATTGAATTTCTTTCTCGCCTCCTCACCTATTACCTTGCCATGTCTTGCCCTGTCCTGCCCTTCCATGCCATGCCCCGCCTTGCCCCGCCCCGCCTTGCCCTGCCTTGCCCTGCCTTCATACAGCCACCGCTCCGTCCTCTCTCTTGCTGCCCCTCCTCCATCTCCTCCATCTCTCTATATGCTCTGGCTCTGGCTCTGGATCTACATTTGCCCCTCTCTCCCTGTTCCCCCGGCCCACGCACAAACATGAGGCTGCTCCTATATCTTTCCAACAGTTGACATCGCTCTTCGCCTTGAGATTCTCCAAGCCTGTGTAAGACTTCATCTCTGCGACGGCGCAATAAGGGTAGCAGAGATTAAGCAAGCACTTTCTTTGCGCGCTTTGTGAATGCCTAGCTGCTTTGCACTGCCCGCAAGAACCAAACAACACGGAATCGCTCTGACTACATACTAAGCACAGTAACACATACAAACATTACACGAGTCATCACAGCAAGAACCACAAACAAAGTCTAAACGTCGAAGTAAATCTCGAGTATTATACATGCTTGAGCAAGTCTAAGTAAAGCAGAGCGACTGGGAAAGTTGGCATTGAACAGCCTCCCAGTTGCCTGTGATTAATGCAAGACATCCCCTCTCCCATATCCATAGCTCCAGATCCAAGCAATGTCTGATGGTACAGGAAAGACTATGTGCTCATCCACCCCGCTTCTCGCAGCAAGCCTCTAATCATCGTCGTTGGGGTTTGTGTCCGACTCATACTCGAACTCGTCTGGAACAGACGCCTCATCATCACCCTCCTCAACCAAGTTGTCACTGACTGGCGCCGCAGCGGTCGTCACTGAGACGCCCTCTGGTGCTTGGTCGTCTGAGCCGGCTGCGCCTGGAGCAGGTGCGGGTGCTGCTTTCTTGACCTTGAGCTCGAGGAGTGTCTTCGGCTCTGAAGGAGTGGTGTCTGTGAGGAGGATGACACCAAGGGTTGGCTAGCAAGATATTAGTATAGGACGTTGTGACTGATGGAGGAGGAGAGACTAACCTTCTTCACTGGAACATATCGCTCTCCGGGGAAGCTGATGTACTTGACCTGAGGAAGAAGTACTCGTGACATGTTCTCCAGTTCGTAGCCAACCTTTTCCTTTTCCACCTTCTTCTTCGATGTCTCAGCAGCCTGTGACGACTCGTCGGACTTCTCCTTATCATCCTTCTTCACGTCTTCGTCGAGGTCCATCTTGTCGTCATCCGCGGGCTTGGGTGTCGTTGGAGTTTGGTCGACGTCCATGCTCTCTCGCCGGCGCTGTCGCTCCTTGACCATTCGCCGCCTCTTGTCTTGCGCAGTCGTCGAGAGTACTGCTGTCTTGATCTTCTCGGGTGCTTCTTCCGCCTTGACTTCTGCCTCCGGTGGGTAGTCGAACATGCTTGGTCGGGTATTGCTATAGAACTTGAACGATGGGATCTCCAACTCTTGGTCGACACCGATGACGGCAGTAGGCGTGAAGCTGAGGGAAAGGAAGTGGGTCAAAGGGAACCAGTACCAATACTGAGTGAAGACAGCCATACCTACGATGGCGGCCATGTTCAGGTTACCTGTCGGTGTCTGCAACCCGATGGTGCAATTCCTTCCTCCAGCATCGATGATGCCGAGGGCCAAAGCGCAACCGAACTTCGCCATGGCATCTTCATGGCGGTCGCCGATGACCTTGGTAAGTTGCTTCCTGATGGCTCCGACCTTGGGGTTCATCGCTTCGTTCTGCTGTGCCATAATCATAGCAAGCGAGATCAAGGCACCCTGGCGGACAAAGTCGGTAGAATCCTTCATCATAGGCTCAAGCAGGTCAACTGCCTCTGGGAGACCAGTACCAGCACAGGCAATTCCGAGTGCCATGGTCGCACCGTAACGGACGTGTGGGTTGTACGATTCAGCGAGAAGCTCAACCATACGAGGTACGCTGCCTGGCTTTCGGAAGAGAACGAAGCCCAAGCTCATGACAGCTACCCGTCGGACATCATCGCTCACATCGCTGACTGCAACGTGTAATAACCTTCGAACGGCCTTGTTGCTGCCTGTGCCACAATACGCCAAAGCGATGGTCATGATGCCACCATAGCGAAGCGTAGGGTCCGCATCATCCAAGAGCCCGTTGATGAGCTCATCAGCAGCCTCTTGTCGTGCGTACATGATGAGTGCCATTCCAATTGCCAGACCCCGGACAATCTTCTCGTGCTGCGTATCGTGCGCGTATTGGATCATGTCTTCAAGAGCCTTGATGTTACCAGTCCCAAGCATGACAAGTCCCATGGAGAGACCGACTGCCTCACCGTTGATAGCCGAATCCGTGTAGAGAACGCTCTTGAAGGCATCGAAGATTTCCTCGGAACCGGTAGCCATGCCAGCAACACCTAGTCCCAGCGCACCACCATGTTGGATTACCTCCTCCGAAGCATTCTTGAATTGACCAAGCAAGTAGTCAAGAACATTGCTTCCGTGATTGGCATAGATCAGTCCCAGGGCATAAAGGGAGCCACCCTGCTCGTAGTGGGAGCCGGACGAGACAGAGTCTTTTGGAAGATATGGGTCGAGAAGTTTCTGACCTTGCGTGATGTTACCGCGATGAATAACACCCAAGGCCGCAGTTGCTGTGAACTTGGACCAGTTCACTGCCTTGCCTAGCCACTCTAGATTTTCCCGGAAGAATGTGTCGTTTGTGGTTCCGGCATTCATGAATGCATTCGCGAAGGTAACGCTGGAGTGGAAAATCGAGTTTCTCGCCTCCAAACTGTCGCGGATTTTGTTCAAGACAGCCTTGTCCGTGTGGTTGTTGCGGTACAAGAACTCCAAGTTGAGCTCGATGCTCTTGGTTCCGCGAAGAATATGGCGGACCGAGGTGAAGGCCTTGCGTTGTTGATCGTCCAGAAGATTCTCCTTGGTACGATCTACGACCGTCGATACATTGCTTGTATCAACGTTTGCGAGCAATGAATCTGACTCGCCCGCGTTCTCTCCGAGCTGTCTCTGAGATGCATCACCATTTGCTGTGGGTTTGGCCTCATCGTCCTCCTCGGTCTCAGGCAGCTCTTCCATGACCTTGGCAAGGAACTCCTGGGTACCGTTCTCGTAGAGGTCGAACGAAATCTGGTAAGCGACTGCGCGAGACTTGTCGTCGCCTCGTTCGATGAGCTGCAGGATGAGCTTCGAGGCCAGGGAGTGCTGGTTCAAGTAAACCACACACTTTGCGATCGAAAAGTAGTCGGGGTTGGGGATTTCGTTATCGTTGAGAAGATCGAGAATGAGTCGCAGGATCTGGTGACGTTAGTTCTGGCGCAATACTGGATCATTCTTGCACCGAAGTTCTTACCTCATTCCTCAAGCCCCTCTCCTGCACAACGTTCATGCAGATATCGAGTACGTACTCCATCAATTCCTCGCTCTGGCCAGGCGAGCCTGGAATTGGCTTCTCGCCCTTCTTCTCATCTTGGCTTGCGCGGATGATTGAATCTCTCAAAACGTCCAGATTCCGTGCCTCGATGGCAATTCCCACAACTTGTTTGTAATTGCCGCTCTCATAACAGCTCTCGAAAATCCGTCTTACGGTGCTGTGGAGGTTCTTCTGCACGTTCCTCTGGAGTACCATCGGGGTAGGATGCGCTCCAGATACTCCAGCATTACCACCTCCGGGCACTGTAGGGTCGAAGGTCGAGGAGTCTTCGCGCGAGAGGAGGGACTTTGAAGGTAATGCGGACTGTGAGAATGGCGTTATTGGCGAAGCCAAACCGGCGGAGGTGCTGGCGGCACCGGCGTTTGCGGGGAACGATGTGCTCAGTTGCAGAGGTGTATGGCTTGTCTTGCTGACGGGCGTGGGCGGGTTGTGCATGGCAGACAGGGCGATGTACGTGTCTAAGCATTTCGCTGGAAGAAGCAAGTTAGCCGGATGTCCCATTTTGAAGTATAGAGAACGCCCGTTGTGAGATCAAGCTGCTGATGATGCGAACTCGATCGTAGGCGGAATGTTCATGGGGCCTTACCCAATATTGTCTCCTCGAACTCCGCGGCTTTGTGAATGTCGAAGAGCTTGCCCGCACCCAGCGCGAAGACCATGCTCTCGTTGTACTCTTGCAGTTGATAATAGACCTTGGCTGTCACAAGGGCCGCGAGCTCCCGTTGGGGGAAAGATTCATCTTCGTAGAGGGCCTCACTATGACGCATCCAATTTAGCAGCTATTTCCCACAAGATGCAATATGCGAAAGGAGTGCAGATGGACTGGACATGTTCTTACATTTGACTGACGGAGCCAGCGACTTCGGGCCACAGCAGGTCGATCTCGTCGTTTAACCGCTGAAGGGCAAAGGCGCGCAAGGCGGGATCTGGCTCGGAGAGGAAGCCAACGACGCCGGCGGCAGAGGTAAGGCCGACCATCGTGTTGGAATGGACTGCGGGCGGGCGTGTGTCGATGGAGTTGGGCAGCAGTCGGCGATGGTGGAGGGAGAGCAAGCTGTTGCGGAAGTCGATGGAAGGATATGGAGCTGTACACAGTGGCGCCTTGCGGGCTTGTTGCTTTCGGACGGCGGTGCAGCTGTGCAGGACCAAGAATTATGGTGGGGGCCGCAGTGAAGGAGGGACGGGAAGGGGGGAGCGGCGGCAGTGATGAGAGATGGCGTGGCGCCGTGGTGGTTGTTCGGGGGTGCGTGGACGTGCTGCTGTGTTTAGAGCTCGTGAGTTTCGGAAGCGGCGACCCTGGTCCACTCGGGCCATGACATAAGACAAAGGCACGCTACACGGCTCTCTCAACAACCAGCGCAACACGATAAGCTCTCGGCTGCTGCCTATCACTCCAACTCTGTTCAGACAAGCTACAGCAATCTATAGCCTCGGATTAGGTGTCTTTTGCGTGAGTGTGTTTAGGATACAGCATCGGTAAACGCGCGTTGCGTGCTTTGGACACGGAACGACATCACATTTTGGTCAAGTAGTGAGGTGCTCCATTGCAGTCCGAAAGGGTATCTCATTTGAAATCATGTAACTCCGCCGTATGCTGCTCCAATACCAATATATCCGCCCTCTGCCCTCTTTTAAACGCCAAAAATAGAATCTTGAAACAATGAATACATAATCAAGAATGAAGAAAATTGTCTCCTCTCCCTCCGTCGCAGATCAGGCTCCAGGCGCAGGCGGGGTGATCTCTCGCGACAGCACGCGCAAGTTGTTCATCATGCCGTTGATCAAGCCCTCAAAGCTGTTGGCCTCCTTCCTCCGGACTTTGTCCGCATTATCTATCAGCACCCCAGCGTTGAGTTCCAGTTCCAGTTCATGATTGCGACTCTGTCCCTGATGGACCTGGGTGAGGTCGACCTGGTATGCTCCCAGCCATGCGTATGAAATGCGGTCTTTGTGTCGCTGCATGGCTTCTGGGGTTTTCCCGTTTTCGACGGCAGGTTTGAGGTTCTCGATCGGTCCGGTGAACTTGATTTCCAGATTTATACCAATGCGATAATCCCATTCGGTTTGTGGAGAGCTGATTTCGAGATTTGCGATGCGATGCTTTATGATCGCGTGGAGAACTGCGCCAGTCTTCGCGTCCTTGGTCACGCGAATGCGCTGTCGCGTAGCTGACTGATTAATGAGTCGCTGAACAGTTGGATTCAAGGTTTGGAAACCTTGCTGGTCAAGCTCAAAGAATTCGTCAACCTCCTTCGTATGCTTGTAGTCGATGGACGCGCGCGAAGCCCCAGGTGCCTTTGTTTCACGGACTTGACCGTTGAGGTACATGTTCATGCGCTTGTGCTGCTCGATGGTCATGGTACTCTCGAACTTGACATCAAGGTTGCTAGTCTTGATCACACACTCGGAATCATGGTACCCGCGCAACCGCTTCTCGCTTTGTCTGTCTATGATCTGGCCCCAACGGGCTTCGATTTCCAATTCCGTATTCGGGTCGGCGATGGCGTTTCGCACGAGCTCGTTGTTAACAGCGGTGACCCAGATGAAGTCGCATACTTTGCGCGAGACATCGTCGTAGACATGCGCGTCGTCGGACACTGGTCGCTCGAACCCGATGAGCTCCGTTGTAGTTTGCTTTTGGGCTGTCAAACCAGGCGCGGCAGGTGGCGGCCCATTTCTCGGAGCGCTTTGTGAAGGGTGATGTGGGATGTGCGGTTGCGCCTGAGGTTGCGCTGGCGGAAGTGGAGGACGCGACTTTTGACGTTGCTCTTCTTGTAATTGTTTGAGCTCAGGAGAGAGTTCCTCGCCTTCCCGGTATGCCCAGATGGGTTTCGGATCGCGACGCTTGCGTTTGAGAGGCATCTGCCTCGAGGTGGGTTTGGTCGGGGTGGGAATCTTCGCGACGGAGGTGACGGGGCTGGAAGCAGATATTGAATGGATGCTCGAGAGCGAGCGGCGCGGTGGCACCGCTGCCTCTGTGTCGTGATTCACTAGCGCAGATATATCCATGGTTGGCGATGGTAGTGTGTCTCCATGGAATCGCATCTTGTTACTTCGTGCTCGTCGAGCTCTCGAAACGCCAAGACGCTAACCCAACGTTGCGCCTGCCGTTCTCAGCCGCCTGCCTGGAGTGTGCTAGGAGGCTCGGAGGCTCTTGTGTGTCAAAGGGGGACGAAGAATGATCACGTTCAACGGGACTGCAATGTGGAGGTCGTAATGTTTGCTTTCATTTCGCTAGTGCATATCCCAAATCTTCTAATACGCCAAACCATTATTGCTCTCACGAGTCATGCTCGTGGTCTCTGCAGGACTTTCTCCGCCTCATGTCATGAGATTGCAAGTCCATGCGCTGAGCATTCTCCGCCACCACTACCTTCAAGCATCCTGATCCAGCCCGAGGTCTTCGGTCGCTGGGACAATGCGGAGCGTGTTGGTGTGGCCCATTCCTCCTCTCCAGCCCTGGACACAGATCACAGGGTCGCCCTTGTTAAGGACACCAAGCTTGATGGCATTCATGATTCCCCACTTCAGACGGCGGTCGACATCTTCCTGCCATGGGGCGGTGTTGAAGTCCGGCTTCTCCTCGGGGAAATAGAAAGGATATACGCCACGATACAGATGGGAGTACTACCTGAGTTAGCAAAAAACTCATACATGGTGATTTTGAAACTTACACGGGCGGCCATGGCATTGCGGGTAACCATGATGATTGGGCAGACGGGGCGATACTTGGAGACCAGACGAGCGGTAGTACCACTGATATACGTTAGAAAAGCTGACACGATCCAATAGCAATAGACAACTCACCTGGTAGTCAAGACCAAGATAGCTCCGGCATTCTGCTCCAGACTGGCGCTGACAGCGGCCATGGCGCAAGTCTCGGTGGTAGGGCAAGGGACGGGAGCCAATTTCCTCAGCTCGTCAAAAGCATTGACGTAGGGAATGGCAACCTCAGCGAGCAAGCAGGTCTCGTGCATCATCGTGACGGCCTCTACGGGGTAGTCACCCTTTGCGGTCTCACCAGACAACATGACACAGTCGGCACCGTCAAGAACAGCGTTACCAACGTCGCTAACCTCAGCACGGGTAGGGCGAGGGTTGTATGTCATGGACTCGAGCATTTGAGTGGCGCAAATGACGGGCTTGCCGGCAATGTTGCACTTGGTAATCATCATCTTCTGTGCGATGAAGACCTGGCTGGGGGGAATCTCAATACCAAGATCACCACGAGCAACCATGACACCGTCGGTCTCCTTCAGGATCTCGTCAAAGTTGTTTACACCCTGCTGGTTCTCAACCTTGGCGATGATCTGGATGTCCTTGCCCTCCTCGCCGAGAACCTCGCGAATGGCGGTGATATCGCTGCCACGGCGGATGAACGACGCGAAGATCATGTCAACATTGTTCTTCACACCAAACTTCAGGTCGGCCTTGTCCTTCTCGGATAGCGGAGGAAGATCAATGTCAGTCTTGGGGAGGTTGACACCCTTCTTGGACGAGATTTTGCCGTTGTTAACGCACTTGCACTTGAGAGTCTTCTCATCGACGATCTCGAGGACCTCAAATGACAGAACGCCGTCGTCGACGTAGATTGTGCGGCCAGCCTCAATGACCTTGGTGATGTTCTTGTAGTCGACGTACATGTTCTTGTCGTCGCTGGCGGTGGCATACTGATCATCGGTGGTGATGTTCAAGACAGTGCCGGCCTTGATGGGAATATCCGCGTCGCCGATAGTGTTACCTGTTCGGATCTCGGGTCCCTTGGTATCCAGGGCAATGGCCAGAGGCCTGCCGGGCTGCAACTTCTCGGCTTCGCGCGCATGGTCGATGACGGACTGGTGGTACTCGTATGAGCCGTGGGAGAAGTTCATGCGGACGACATTGAGGCCGACTTTGCGCAGAGCGTTGATCTTCTCTGCGGAGTTGGTCTTGGGGCCGATGGTGCCGATGATCGAGGTTCGGCGGTACTCCTTAGCGGGGTGGTACTCGGTGTTGAGCTGGCTGAGCCATTCGATCCTGGTCCTGCCAGCGTTGAGGTGGTCTAGACTGTGGTTGAGCGTCAGTATGCGACGTTGCAGAGAAAAACGTAGTGACGTTTGCACAAAGGTCAATGGGGGGATCAGGAGCAAGTTCAGCGCAGTCTCATACCTGCGGCTGAACAGGCTCCCGTTGCTATCGGGGGGCAGACGTACGCATTCGCCATTGTTGTTGAGAGCTTGGAATGTTCAGCAGGCTGTCAGAAAGACGGTGGTGTAGAAGCTGTCGCGGGGAGTGCGGGGCCGGGCGCAGAAGCAGAGACAACAAGTCCAATTGCTCTCGGGGCAGGCTGCAGCTGGTGAGAAGGGTTGAGAGGGCACGCAGGGAGAGATAAGTGCGCCTGGGAGGGTTTTGTCTTGCGTCGATAGCCCAGAAGTTCTGTTGGCGTTGGGAAGCTACCGCCGGAGGGGTAGGCCGCGCTAGTGATGCTGATTAGTACGTGGGGCTTTTTGCACCCTCTGCGCGGACTGGACGGCGGCTGTTGTTGGGATCTGGCACTGCTTGATGGACAAGAGAGAAATAGTGTTTATTGTACGAGAAGAAAACCTAATGGTCAGTTGCAGCAGGACACTGTCCACGCGCCGACTGGCCAGCTTATATCCCCAGCTGACCGGATCCTGAGGCTGCCCGTGATGGTCCTGGCACTCGTTGCTTCTTTGCTCCACCCACGTTGTTGCATCATTTGCATCCAAACATCCCGCCCAGATAAGCTCCCAAACGCAGCGTGTTTTTCCAAAGCGATTGAAAATTTGAGCGCCGCAACTGGCCTCGGCGTGTCTGGCTAGCGAGTCGTTCTGTCTGCTGCGCGGCCGGCTGTTTGGCGTCGCATTATTGCTGCTGGCTGCGGTGGGTCAGTCCTGTACCCTGGCCGCGACCCGCGCGGACTGTCCAGTCTTGTGTCGTTTCATGGGGTCAAGGTCATGAGCAACGAGCCAGACTCACCACGGGAGACGGCGCGCGGCACGCCCTTTTATATCCCAAACACCTGCGGACCCTCTTCCTGAATGTCCCGACTCCGCAGGGCCGTGGTGCCCGAGGATAACGCTGGATGCTTCCGAGCAAAAGTTCTTCCCCGAATAGCAGTGAGTCTGTTGCTGGCTGGATGGCTTTGCGCTTGACAGGTCTGATCATGTTCACGGCACCGCTCAAAGCATTTCAAATGGGCATTGTAAAAGTGTTCCGAATGCAACATCATAAAGCCAATTTGAGCTTTGAAGCATTCGAGAATCCCATGTCCCATGGCTACCCTTGAGGCTCGAGGCGAGCACATTGGAGCCGCAAGAATCACATGCATGGATTGACTAAGAACACCAGCCACACTTCAGTCTGACCACTCGTGCTCGTGCCATCTCCCTACAACCTCGAACATCTATTCCAGCACCTCAAACCGCCCCAGAACACACGCCAGCATACACAATAACCCTAGAAGTCACTTGAACAACCTCCCCTTCCATCCCTTCTCCCACCACCCACAATCATGGTTGTACGTACCTACCCTGCACGCCTGCCAGCGCCAGACCGCCCAAGTCGCATGCTCAACACCAGCTCACCCATCTCACAGCTCGGCAAAGTCGCACACTACGCGTTCGACGCGGTTTTAAGTACGTTTGCGCCTGCACGCCCTCTGCGCCCCTCAAGGCTAATCCTCATCCCTAGTATCCGCTTTCCTCGCCGGCGTACGACGCTCCACCGGCCTCACGTATGTGCCCATCCCCCGATCCACGTCCCCCACGCAACCCCAGCTGCATTAATCCCTCACAACCCTCCACTTCACTTCCACCTCCACCTCCACTCCCCGCCTCGCCACCACCACCACTGCAAAGCACGCTCCCTCCCTCCCAGTGGCAACCTGCACTCGACGAAAGAAAGACAGCTAACATATCCCCGCTCCCCCGGAGGGGGGATCGGACAGTCCCAGTGTCAAACCAGACCAATTCAGCGAAACCCCGTCCGTCAAGAAGTGGATCGACAATTACCTGTGGGTCGGCGAGACGGTCATGGACCAGAGCGTCGCTATCTTCTCGTCGAGCTCGTACTTTGAGCGCAAGCGATAGGCCTCGAGCGGATGCGATAGGCATGTCGTGGGCAGCAGCGCAGTAAGGACTAGGCATGATGTATCGAGTCTGCATAGACACACCGAGAGTTACGTTACAATTACAGTGTGTGTATAGAGAGAGGGGGGCTGGGTGTGGAAAGATGGGATGCGATTATTCGAGACGGAAACGGGTATGGTGTATGCATCAGGGGAAGGGGGACGGATGATGTGAATATGAATGTTGGCCAACAAGGGCTAAGATTATGCGTTATGGCAATGTATGCTTGGTTACTCGACTCACTTCTGCAGTCACAACGGCGTTTGGAACAATGCTTTGGCCTTGATGGTTAGAGGAAATACGAAAATTTATACTCAACTTGCTGTTTGCCGCTATGTGGGTATATCGTACAAAGAATTGGAAAATGCCATCGATTATTTCTCCTAATATACACCCTAAGAGAATAGTATGAAGGCATATCATGTGAAGAATCTCAACCTGAACCTCTACTCCTTCATCCCCGGCGCCTGAACCGAAACCCAGTCTCCTCCTCATCGCTATCATCGTCCCTCCTCGCAACTCTCCCCCGTTTACTAACCGGCTGATCCGGAGCCGCACCTCCAGAGCCTCTCTTCTTCCCTCTCTGCGTTTGTTTCTGCGTATCATCGACCTGAGTCTCAGCAACCCTTTGAGACCTACCACTGCTCCTCTGCGTCCTCACTACAGCCACCTCGTCATCCGGCTCGCTATCTTCGACATTGATGACCTCACGCTGTTGCGATGGTCTCTTCCGTCTTGTAAAGCCTGGCTCTGGCTCCGATGAATCATCAGCTTCCCTGCGAGTCCTCGATGAGGTCGGCTCGACGTCCTCCAGGAAGAAAGCATTGCCAACGCCAAATCCTTTCTTGGCCGGCGCTTCCTCGAGCGTAACTATTACTCTGTGAGGCTGCACGCCCTTTTCAGCGCCGCGACGACGGAATTTCTTGAAGTTTTTGCGGCCGTTCCAATCAGGATTCCAGCGTTCGCTTTGCCCTTGATTCTGACTTCTTGCGTGCCCGCGATGCTCTCGGGGACGAACTTCCATTTCCTCAATCGGAGCAAGATTTCTCATCTCGGCAATGTCGATGCCTTCGAGGGCCACTCGCAAACTGTCCTCATCGGCTTTCCGTCGGTCTTCCTCTTCCTTGATACGAAGTCGTGCTTGTTCACGAACATTGATTTCTTTGTCTGCCTTTGCTTTGGCTCTTTGAAGTCGTTCGAGTGCTTCTGTACCTTTCGTCTTAGAGGGCTGAATTGCTTCAGGCTCGACAGATGCTGATGGAGCGCGGGTTGCTTCTCTTTGACGTTTGAACTTCGCAGCTGTGGGGAAAAGAATATCCATTTGATTCTCCTTCTCAACGCTGTCGTGGGCCTGCGAAGATGGAGCATGTTGCATTTGCGTTTGCGTTCCAGACACCTTTCGCCCTTGTGATGCAGACAATGACTCTTCCACGTCTTCCATTTGGGTGCTTTCAACTTTCTTCTTTTTCGGATGTGGCTCGTAGTCATCAAAGCCGGTGAAAAGAGTCCTTGTCTTCGCACGGATTACACGTTTCCTGGGATTGAATTTGGGAGCTTCTTCCTCGGGCTCCTCTTCAGCAGGTGCACTTTGTTCCGCTGCTTGCACAGAGGGCTCTGGTTGAGACACAGCCGTTTTACTACGCCCTGAAATTTGAGTTGCTCCTGACTGTTGATCCATGGCGGTGCTCTCCGTCACTTCTGCAGGTGGTCGCTGGAGTGAAGCTCTATCCTTGGTGATAATCACGTTGAGAAACTCGTTTTGTAGAACCGATCGCTGGTTCAGTGCTCGGTCAACCCCAGTGACAAAATTGGCAGCCCAGTCTTCCATAGAATCTGGATAAGTCGGCAAGCGCACCGTAACTACGGGAATCTTGTCATTGTTGGATCCAACACGCTTCTTCTTTCCCGCCACACTATTTACGTAGTCGACGTACTCTTGGATTGTCGTTTCTCCAGGCTTGACATCGTACAGCAGCGGTTTGCCACCTCCGCCTGTAATAGGATCAAGCAAGCTATTGTACTGGCTATCGTTCAGGAAAACGAACGTCAGACCCGAGAATACTTCTGAGCGAGAAGGATCCGGTTCCAACATTTCTTGCGGTTGTGGCACAGGCTCTGCACCAAGTGGTGGTATGTACTCCTTCTCCATGGGCCACCAAGCGTCGAAGTCCTCTTCCAAGTTCGAAGGCACATAGTTCTCTCCCTCGTCGACTGAACTTTTGGCAACATTCAATATCGTATCCAGAAATTCGGTAGTGACAATGTGTTTGCCAGCTGTGAGGCCCGAGAGAACTTTTGGTAGATTTCGCTTTTGCGAAACGACATGCGTCGTCTGGTCGAATTGGAAGTCGGACGTAGTCTTGATGTCTAAAGCATGCAGTTGCGCACTCCGGGCTTTACCCTCTTTAGTCTCTTTCGAAGCATACGTGATGACCACAGGCTGCCACACGATCTTAAATGGCGCATAGCCTTGTGCCAACCTGACGGTATGTTCAGTCCCCTTGAGCGTTGCTTTTTCATATTCAATGGTTCCATCCTCTGCCTTTCGGCTCTTCAACGTGTCTTTCTCATCAATTGTAGTTCCTTGTCGGCAACTGAGGTCCGTAACCTCAATGTGCGATCGGGTATGGAGCTTGGTGCCACTCTCGGGCGAGGGGTGGAGCACCTTGAGCATTACGTGTTTCCGCGAAACAGCTTTGTTGTCAATCTTCCAGGTCTTCCCTTCTGCACCATCGTTGTCGCTACCCTTTGTCCGGCCAAATAGTTGCTGCGATCCTGGCCGCAGCCATACACGTTTTCCTCCGAAGAGGCTCTCGTGCTCGAGGAACCACATGGTGAGTGAGGGCGGGAGATCGTGCGTGGGATCCGGTTGAGCGTCGAGGGGGATGCAGGCCGTTAGGGTACGCGCCGCAGGATTCGTGGAGAGTAGCGCCTCATCGCATGTGTAGGCATCCGATGTTGCACATGGTGCGCAGTGCTGCGTGTGTCGTGTCGGAACTAGGCTGAAGTGAGTCCATGCGCGGAATGGTACGCGCTGTCATGTGATCCAACCATCTCACGACCTATCAACCATGAGTTACCTTCATTGCAGCCTAATCGCAATATCTTGTTACTGGAGTGAGATGAGACACTCGTATGCCACTATATCAGGCAAGTTTCACATTTCATGGGTTGAAACACAAATTCTTACCACTCCAGTAAACTTCAACACAAGGTGTCTGAGCGAAATGTGTGTTCATGGAATGCATTTTCAACTATTTTCTACAAAGCCTCCCTCTCAAAGAGGTTCCATCTTTACTCCTTCCACCTCTCGATCTAGCCAGACCAAACAGCCGGTCCTGGAGGCGTATACGAAGTAGGAACAGGATAATAGATGTTAAGCTGAATGCCAGGGTCGCTCGCCTTGTACGCGCCCGGGAAGCTCACCAACGGGCCTGGAGTACCGTTGCCACCGTTCTGGACCTTGATCTGCGCGCACGAGATGTAGAACTGCGCACCTCCACTGCCAGACGCGCCGTGCAAGCCAATGTGCTCGACGCGGAGCAGGTACTCGCCTGTGGGAAGGGACTTGGGGAGCGCGAAGGTGACTTGTTGTTTGCCTGGAGGAGCCGATCGTTAGATTAAGACTTTGCTTATGGTGGACTGACGCTTACCGTTTGATGCCCATGTCATGCTTCCTCCTGAGAATGTCGCGCCTTGTGAGTAGACCTTGAACCACACATTGCCGCTTCCGTCGAAAGTTTCAGCTGTCTTGCCCTCAGGTACCTTGGCGAGGTAGAACTGTAATGGGCCAGGGTGGGAGATACTGGCTGCAGCAGTGAAGCCGACGGTGTCACCCGCGCTCACGGTGTATGTCTTTGCTGCTGTGCCAGGGGCGAGTTCGTAGCATCGAATGGCGTTGGAGGAGACATCAGTCACGGGACCTGTCAAAAGTATAAGTAAAGATATAGATGTAAAGGTTTCGACAGATAAATATGATTCGAAATGAAGGGCTCGTACCATTTGACTGATAGTTCGCGGCTTTGCGAACATAGGTCCACAGACCAGTTTTCTGTCCTCCAACAACAAGCTCGGGGAATGTGTAGTGAGCGCTGGCCGTGCTGGCAACAGCAAGAAGAGAGACAAAGAGGGACTTCATCTTAGCTGAACAAATCCTTTCCAAGTATGAACTGAGTGAGAAGGCGTTGATGGGCACACAGAAGGCGTCAACATCCCTCTATATATACTAACCACACGATGGTATACCCAAGCCGTCACGCCCCGGTATTTCCATATGAAGCCTACTATGCACCCCAGAGCGAGGCATGTGGTACTTCATTTTCACGCCGAGCGCGTGTAAGGGGACATTGCTGCCGGCGGGTAAAAACGCCATAGGTCTGGGGCGTTACCGAGCACCCTCATCGAAACACTAGACCTGCTTTCGTCAATTCACCAGAAACAACGAGGTGTTTAGATGAAATTGACGGTCACTTATATCGTGATTGGCTGCCAGACCCTGTCGGTACTTGAAACGCATGACCCGGATCGTATATTGTTTGTGTGGTTTTTGGGCGGCTGTATACTCCCATGTCAACGCTCTAATCCTTCTGCTACCGGAACACGGAGCATGCGTGGCAATGGCGAATACCTAGAGTTCGGGCAGGTGTGCCTTGGAGGTCGCGACCACTGCAATCCTATATTGATTTGATTTATGAAAGGACCGCCGTCATGACGTAGATATACAGCTGATGAACCATGGATATAATGGGCGGGTGCATGCCGAAGGCTGGCACGAAATGCTTGTTTTCATTGCGGCCGTCTAGATGCAGCTTGATGACATATAATACAGCGAAGCTATTGTAACATGTACCTGTTGATCGAGCGATTAGCCCTGACAACCGGGATACTGGGAAAATGATCTCCAAGTCCAATGTCGAGGATGGGGGAAATACTTACATAGAAAAATAGGTTTATCATGGAGGTTCCTCTCAAGACGTTCTAGTAACGGTGTACTTCTGCTCTTCCTCGTCGAGTTCCCCAACCTCGTAGTAGAGGTCGTCCTCGTCAATCTCAGCATACCCAAACAAACTACGATATAATCGCTCTCCTAGCCCTTTCTTCTGAGCCATTGCAAGCACCATCACAACTGGAAGATGCCAAACACTAGCCCAAAACAGGGCCCTTGCTGTACCCTTATGTCCGTCAGCCCTCCAAAACTGCCAAGCTTTAACCGCCATCCAACCATTGATGGCACTGCTTGTGACAATAAAGCTCCAATCTGTGACACCGCAATAGGACAAGCCTATACAGACAGGAAACATCAGCACAGCATATCGAAGCGCTACGCGGCCGTTCTGTGCAGGGTTCACCCATGCCAGCATACGATAACCAGCACCCTTGTACTCTTCACGAATAGACCAACTCAAGGCATTGAAGTGGGGAAACTGCCATGCAAATAGAAGCGCAGCAAGAAGCCAGCCGCCAGCGGAACCTTCGCCGAATAGCAATTCTTCCCATGTTCCATCGTGTGCATATTGACTGGCTGCCGCGGTCCAACCCATCAAAGGGGGAATGCCGCCGATAATCGCGCCCACCCAAGTATTGAGGACCGACATTCGCTTCATTGGCGTGTAGATACCAGCATAGAGGACGATATTGGCCGCTCCAAGAAAAGCGGTTGTGGGGTTTACTCCATAGTATAGAGCACCGGTTCCAAATATTCCGCACGCAATCGCGAAAACCACAGCGCCTCGCGTGCTTATAAGCTTTCGAACAAGTGGGCGATTCCGTGTCCTACTCATTTGTGCGTCGTATTTGGGCTCCATGAGCATGTTGAAAGCATTGGCCGATGCGGCGCACAATGCCGTGCCCGAGGTAAGGAACAACAATGTGAGCGTGGAAAGCGACGACGTAGTTGTTACAGCGGGGGCCAGTAGCTCGGGTACTGGATACAGCGAGTATGCGGCGGTCGAGGTAAGGACTACGAGGAATGAAAGGCGTGGTTTCGACAAGGAAAGATATGTCATGAACAGGCGCTTGATCGATTTTTGCGGGAGGCTCGAGGAAATGGTCGCCAGCTTCGACGATGCATCGGGCGCAATTGGGTACGCTATCTCTGGATTCTCCGATGCTTGCTCTTTCGCCTTCTTCCTCCGCCTGTGTGGAAGCACTTCTTCCGCAGACGGTCCTGCTGCTGCGTTCCGATTGCCCGATTGCTGCTGGCTGCTCGATTTCACAGCAACAATTGAGCTTTGCAACTCTTGTCTTGATGTCCAAAATGTATCTTTCAATATCGGATTCGTCCTGAAGTATCCTTTGGCGAAGCCATTCCCATTCTTTCCAGCGGCTGCGGCACCCTGTCTCCTCGACGAAATCACGGAAAACGGCCGTTGAAAAGGCATTGGGGATTTTGCGAGCTTGCGCCAGCATCGAAAACATACTGTGCTTGCATCCTGGGTCGCAATTGGCCGCGGCATGGCTAGTCGGAGGTTCATGGCGGCATGGAGGTGGGCTTTTGCGGAGCGACGAACATGAGCTGACAACTTTTGAGATGCTCTCTGCCAAGCACATCGCGCATCGTCCAGTCAGGCGATGGACATTATCACTAAGCACCATAAGGCCACTTCAATCTTTTGAAGTCTCGCCCAAACCAAGACATGTTCTCGATCAGCTGCATACATGTTCTCTTTTATTGCTACACATGTCAGGATAAAAGAGATTGGTCTTATCATCCTCAGAGCCCTCCGCCCATCCATATCGAGGTATAACCGTCCCTCCCAGGTAAATCATGTAGAGAATCCAGTATCACTCTTCGCCGCCCCATGCAAACGCCATGCTGAAACCTAGCCCTGTGTCACGATCCGATAAGTGGAATACTTTTAGTCCAACCAGGGAGTAAATACGGAAGACGCTGCCCTCGTGATGAGGAGCGCCATGATGTCGGAAACAACAAAGAGTGTTGTAGCCACCGAAGCTTTTCCGACTCTGTTGATGTTTGGTCACGCCCTTAGACGGTGAACTTTGCCTTCGCGCGAGTGCTGCCAGCGTGGGCGGCATCGGTGTGACCGGAGAACTCGACAGAGTCGTTGTCCTTGAGCTGAAGGCCCTGCTTGAACCGCCTGCCGATCTTCAAGAGAGCCTCCTTGCCTTGCTCTTGGGTCCTACCCTTGCCCTGCTCGCCAGGGATAGCGCGACCAACGGAGCGGGTCCAGAGGCCGATACGGTAGAAGCCTCGCCTAACGTTGACAACAACACCCATGACCTCATTGTCGTCCTCGTCCTCGAGGTTCTCGCCAATGGCAGCAAGCATGACGTGCAACCACAAAGCGTCAATGTTGACAGCCTTCTTCTCCTTGAACTGGAAAGCCCACTTGCCACCGTGCTTGTTTTGTGAGTCCTCCCACTCAGGGCGGACGCCCTTCTTGAAAAGATGGTAGTCAGACTTCAGCGCGAGTTCGGAGGTGGGTGTGATGTTGTTCTGTACAACTCGTTAACGCCTTGAATATCTGAGCAAGCAGAAGAATACATACGTAGATGCCCCAGAATTCCTCAACGGAGTCGAATGAGATGACTTCCTTCAAGAGTTCGTTCCAGTTATCGCCCTGCGACTGTTAGCAAAGTCTCATCGCTTCTGCATGTGGGTGCGCCATGCCTTGCCACTCGGAGGCTTTGTGAACCACAATGTCCAGACATTCATGAGCGGGTGCTTGACGTTGAAGTTCTCGGGGTCGTGGAAGACAGTGCGAATCTCGCCATCTTGTGCCGCGTCGTTCGATGAACTGCTCGTCTTCTCGCCTGCGTTGTCGACTGGTGAGATGGGGATCGTGTCGAGCGGAACCTGCTGGTTGGGGTTGGGCGCACTTGCAACCTCGGCCATGGTGAATGCGGTTGGTGGTATGAAGGAGAGATATTAAGGCGTGAGAAAGGGCTCCTATGTAGGAACGATGGTTGTGGCGATGGAGGAGAGTTGTGATTGTTGGTGTGTGCGGGACGAGGTGAAGGTGGGGCAGGCGGAGTCGCACCGGGCGATGGTATAAGTAGCAGTCGCGTGATGTTTCTGCCTAGATTTATGTACGAGTGGAAGGTTCGAAAGGGTGGAGAGGCGGTTGCTGTGGGCGTGTCCAGTTCGTCGTGCTTGAAGCGAAAGAAAATCAATGCAGTCGCTTTGGAGAACGTTGGTTTCGGTCTTGGCACGCTAGCGCATGTGTTTCACTACCGTCTCCAACCTTAACTGAGTGAATTATCGAAGATAGGCTTGAACATTAAGTTTGAGTATTCTAGTATGTGTGCACTACTGTCCAGGATCGTATCCACTATGGAATCTCCCCGTGAGCAGTCTCATCGCTGAGTTTGGCCTGTATTGATATACGCATTTCTCGGCCCAAGTAATACCGCCATTGAGAGGCAGACTTGGAATTTGACATCCATGCGATAACTTCACATCAAGTCATAGTCCAACTGCCTGGACCTGGTGGAAAACTCGATTAGTATTGTATATAAGTGCATGCCTATTATGAAACACTATCCTGTCCCTATTATGATACAAGTGGAACAGATGGTCCGTTGCTTCGCGCCTACAACTCGCTGTGGTCGACCTTCACATGCGCTTCTGTGACCTGTGCGGGCTGGCTGTTTGTGCCCAAAAGCTGGCCAAGCTGTTCCTTGAACTGGACCCAGGCAATGTCAAAGCGCGCGCCTGCGAGCCAGGCAATGAAGAGCTGTTTAAATTAGCGCTGCCCCAAAGAAGTGCACTTGTATAGCTTACCATCAAGAATGTAATAACGAACACCGTCAGAGCGACAGCCGAAATCATGTAGATAAGATCCCACTTAGCCTCGTTGTCCTCCTTCTTTTTCTTCTCCGCTTCTTCCACGCTCGCTGGGGACTTAGTGTCCACCGGCGGCTTCTGGGAGGGGAAGATGGACTCGATGAATTGCTCTATCTGGGAAGTGTTAGACTGATAACTTCAAGACATTTGCGATTAATGCGTACCCTTCCAAGCGTTATGCTAATTTGGAGGAAGTTGGGGTCGTGTGGGTTGTTCCTCTTCTGAATCTTGCGGGCGTACCGCCTGAATACCTCGCAGACAAGCTGCAGATTCTGTGACGACTCGACCATCAACTGGCACGCCTCTCCCTTTGTGATCTTGACGTTCTTCTGGAAAACGTCGTAGTTTTGGAAGCAGGCGTTCAGCGTCGCAATGGCCATAGACTGGGGAATCGCGCAGAAGTTGAACACGCTCTGCTCTCGCAGGCCCGCAAGATAGTACAGGCAGTCGTCGGCCTTTTTCAGGGCGGTAAGGATCATCTCTGAGCTCGCATTCAAGGCCTTGTCCTTGTTCTCTGGCTTGAACAGGTCCTCAAACTTGTCGACATGCTTCGACCAGATCTCCTTCGGCCAGAATCGGCGGCCATCGTCCAAGTCTTCCTTGATGTCACGAGTGATGTTGACTTGCTGGAGGAATTGACCCATGGACTCCATGAGCTCAGGCCTCTTTAGCAAAGCGGCATTTGCCAGACCGCCCTCCACAAAGAGGCGCGTAAGACCCTCACCAACCAAGCCAGCAACGTAATGGCAGTATAGTTCGTAGTCCTTGATGGTGTTGACGCCATTGACGTTGTGCTCCGCATTGTTCGCATAGTCCGCCATGCCGTTGCCCATGCGCTTGGTGATATCCTTGATGATCTCCCTGTAGGCGGGCTTAATCTTCTTGAACTCCTCAATAACCACGTTGAACTCGACGAGAAGCTGCCTGTCCTTCTCGTTCGGTCCGTTCTCGGTGAATGTCCACCCATCTTGCTCCAAGATGTCCTGGAAGTTGCGTAGAATAGGCTCCTTCTTTTCAAGGGGAATGGTCATATCATCCTCCACTGTGTCGAGTCCGCGGAGAATAAGGTAGAACAAAGCGACGGGGACTAGCAACTCGGGGTGAAGCTCGAGGATGACGGCGGAGAAACTGCGGCTCGTCTTTTCAAGGAAGTAGAAGGATCGCTTGAGGGATTCGCACTCTGTCGCCTCGTTGCGCTCGTGTACGGGGTTGTGCCACACTTTCCTGTGTGCGATATTAGGTCATGTCGAGCATTGCAGGCGCAAGTAGGCCGGAGGAATTCTACAAGTGCTCCAACTCACCATTGAATGATCGAGCGCAACTCATTTGGGTGGAAGACGTAGTAGAGGATGCTCATTGGGCTCGGCATGGTGGGCAGTAGTGATAGGAGTCGCTGGTGGAGAGGAGATGCAGCGTATTGCCACACAGCTCAGAGGTCTTGCGCAACACAACCCAATGGTACAACGGAAGAAAAGTATCCTGCAAACTTGCTAACACTTGACGTACGCGAGGTAGAGCGGTTGGATACGCGTGGAGGGTGCAGGATTAATTTGGGGAAGCACCTCCGCAAAATACACCTGGGCGGAACACTATTAACGGCCGTGCGTCGGGCGAGGGTCTAATGGCCTCCGTGCCGTCTGGATTTCACATCAGCATTCGGCTCGCAGGCTAATTGAAATCGGCTGATACCTTGCTATACAAAGTAGACATTAGAAACAGGGAAGAATACTTCAACCTGTCCTACCATATCACTTAGCAACCAGAGCTTTGTCGGCCCTCCTGGATATGAGGTTCGAGTCAGGGACCTGACCTCCACCCCCATCCCTGAATCGTACCTCTCTCCAGAAGCAGCCCCTCCAAGTCATCATGTGCCATCTAGACCACCCAATTTAAGTATGAGCGTAATTTAGAGGAATGATATGATAGTAAAATTTAGTTCTTGCGAAGTGCAGTCCTAATTTTCAGATCAACGCAGATTTCTCAAGAGCAACCAGATCATCTCTCAACCTGCGCTACTACAGAATGGCATTCCACTTTCAACTTCTCAACACACTTAACTTCTTCCACACACCATGACTTCCACACAAACAGCACCAGTCTCCCTTCCCCGAGTCGCAATTACATACTGCACACAATGTAGATGGATGCTTCGAGCCGCCTACGTACACACTGCCGACCCATCCCTATCCGTACATGCTTGCGACTAACACACCATAGTTCGGGCAAGAGCTTCTCTCCACGTTCAGCAATCAGATCGGGGAGATATCTTTGATACCTGCTACAGGAGGTCTTTTTACCGTTGAGCTCGTGGGTTTCCCTCCTTCTTGGACCCAAATGAGTGAGTGACACACGTGCTAATTAGAGTAGACGTATATTCCGCCTAGCAATGCGGCCGATGAGCAGGATGTCGAGATCAAGAAGGTGTTGTTGTGGGATAGAAAAGCGGAGGGTGGGTTTCCTGGTATGTTTACTGGCAGCGGAGTGGTGGCGGGAAGGGGTTAACGCAGCGTAGAAACGAAGGTGTTGAAGCAGCGTGTAAGAGATTACATTGATCCGAGCAGGGATCTGGGGCATTCGGATAAGCATGGAAAGAAGAAGGTTGAGAAGACTGGAGAGGAGGGCGAGGGAGTTAGTGCAGAGAAGCAAGTAAGCAGTGAAGACAAGGGGGGAGAGGTCGCCGAGAAAGCAGATGTCGCCGAGAAGACAGAACTTAAGAGGAACCCAGATGGAACAGTCTGTGAGGACTGCAGGTAGAATTTATGGAAGGGTATATTGAAGCCAGTACATATTCTCATTAAAGTCGAAGACCGCACTCTCTGCATGAATTTGTTACGCCCAAACGCCCCGAGATCCGAAACCCCGTCGCACGCTTGCTGGCTATCCGTTGCTCGTAAGTGGGACTACCTCACAAGAAATCATCTCTGCCTTCCGCCGTCCCTTTTCCATACCGGCTATGATGCCGTGATCGATTGCAGAAATGGCTTCGAAAGCCATCTCTGTGCTTGAGACAAAGCACTAGTGACCAAGACGATTGAGGCGCTTTTCGAGCCTAATCTCAGCATACTGAAAGTCCTTTCGCATGAACAGCACCTTCTTGTCCAGTTCCTTCAACTGAGAACGCGTTTGGTCAATGGCCTTGCGCAATGTCTTCTCGTCGTGAGCCGATAAGATAGGATCGTCCTCGGTACGAGCAAAGTAGCGGCCATGGTCGTCTGTGGGGCCAAGAGACTCGACGAGGTTGTCGAAGCGATCTGTCAGTGCTTGTGTATCTACTGCTAGCTGTTCCTGATGCTTTTGGATGGTCTGGAGCTTGGACGATGTGAGTGTCTGAAAAGCAGCTTGTTGTTCTCGGAGCGTGATTTGCTGCTTGTGCAACGTGACTTGCTGCCTCTGGAGCTCGGCTTGCTGCTTTTGGATAACTTGAGAGGAGGCAAAGCCCTGGTCCTGTGAATGCAAATGAGCTGGAATCAGGCTAGTGGAGACACCCGCAGTCACTCCAAGAAGGAGGACAGCAACAGTCCAAACCCAGTTCTTGCGAGTAGCGCGCGCCTCGCTCTCCCGGACGAGGGTCAAGGTGGTAGGGAGGTCCATACCCTTTTCGGTTTCACCGGTATGTATTGATGCTCGAAGCGCATCGGTCGTACCGTAGATTTGGGCAGTCGTCTCAGTGCAGTGTTTGATGAGCCTCCTCAGTTCGTTGGTCACGGTGACTTTGGCTCGAACTTTGCTCTCCTCGCTCAGGTTCGAAGCTTCGATCTCGTCAATACATGTGTCACACTTGACGCTCATCAAGCTCATGGCGTAGATCGCAATCCTGCTGACAACGAGCGAAAGCTTCGTAGCCTGTCTGAGGCTAAACATTGCATCGTCCTTGGAAAGTTCACAACGCTTAAGTTTGCCCGAAGTCTCTGCGAGTTTCCTGACTGCCTGACGAATGGCATAGTATCCGTTGTATGTTGACCATCGATACAGTGGTTGGCCTTTGTCTTTTTGAACTTGGATGTAGATCTTGAAATCTTGCATGAGATGCATCACCTCGTACATGCAAGTTAGCGTCTCGTCCACAATGCCTAGCGATAGCATAGCCTGGGGTGAATTATTAGCCATGGCCTGTAAGTAAAGATATGATGGACCTACCTCCAAGCTCAAGGAAGTTTGGGAGGGATCTTCTCGCTGGCGAGACTGCGCGGCCTCCGCGACATCAGCCTCAGTCATGATTAGCCCTGGGAGTGACTGGTCCCTCTCGGATGGGGTGCCAGTGCAGGGTCTCTTGTCAGTATCTCAAAACACTCGCGGGTTGAGGCGGCGGTCAGTTGTTGGCTCTGAGGACGCCGTGGAGCGGTGGTAGACAAGCGCGACTGAAGCCCATGAGGTGAAATAAAATCCGTGCACGGTGAAGTGACAAAAGGCTTGGCGCGCCATGTGAGTGTGAAGGTGAAGGTGGGTTTGTGCGTTTGCCATCCGGGCTCTTTCCTCTTTCGGAACTGGACGAAGGTGTACTTTTGAAAAAGTTTGAACAAGCCGTAGCAGGCATTGAGACTCCCTTACATCACCGATTATGGCAACAAACAGTTCAGCATACACAGGGAAACGTTTACATCGTTGCAAAGAGATTGTAAAATTGACTGCAGTGATGAGCGGGTGCGAGACAGAGAGCATGATAGTGAATAATATTCAATAACTACTTTGATGCTGAGATGATAATGCGGAAGAGTGTATGCAAAGACATGTTCGGACCTGTGAAACAAACTTGATAACCTGCAAACAGCCCTTGACCTGTTGTGAAGAGGTGATGCAGACTTTTCAAGGAGATGGAAAACAGCTGTCTGAGAAGAAAGGAAACGGCTTCGCTGCCATGGATCTTGAAAGCACAGTGGAGCGGATATTGTTGAGATGTGGACGCGTAGTCGTGTCGGCATTGTCATGCAGAGTATTGTCCTTTTATCTCGCAGTCATCGATTGACGATGCCAATGCCAGGGAAACACGGCTAGAGACATGCGGAAGAGATGTCCGTGGTAGAACAGGGTGTTTCGTGATGTTCTAGTCACTGCATGTCAGAGCTGGTGTATTCTCTAGCTACAGCATTGGCTGCACAGCATCTCCAGCTAGTACTCGGGAACATGATGACTCTACATATGAGACTAGGGTAAGGCCTGGGGCAATTTACCTTGTAGTGGACTAGACAGCAGAAGGTTGAGCCTGGTCTTTGGGTGCTAGGGGCGGAGGGGGTGGGAAGTTTGCATCAGTCAAAGAACCCAGGGCTTTGGCTCGAGCCACTGTTGTAACAAAAGGTAACACGGCGCAAGATGACAGTGGATAGCATCCCGATATCCGTTTGCAGACACTGCGACTACCCATGATTGTCCCATGCCCAGGGACAAAGTGGACCGCTACCAGCAGAATCACGGCACAATGGCAGTGTGCCAAGCAGTTGTCTCATTAGCTCCCAAACTTGAAGTGAGGAGAAGTCAGACAGCCATGGATGATCGTCGACCTGGCATGGAGAGCGGAGGGTGCCAGCGCATCAGAGACGCTGCGACGAGGAGCGATGAGACAGCAATAGGAGCATCTGGTATGAATCCAGGTTGCGGAGATGGCGAGGTTGGCGATGTATGATGCAAAGGACGGGGATCTCCTTCAGAGCCGGAGTGGGGAGCCAAAGCGTGGGCGATCGCGGCATTGGTCGCTTCCGTCTTGGGCTCATTGGCTGCAATTGCGCTATCACCCACCACAATCTCACAACCTTTGGGCGTGCGGGCTGCACATTCAGTCACAGTTGACGTACTCCAGCTTGCGTATGGCTCACCGCGTCGACAAAGACTTCGGCATGCAGAGGAGCTGCATTGCAGCGTCCAACAGGCGTCGTGGCTGGTGGATCCCACGTCAAGAGCAACGCTCGAGCAAGAGTGCTCGCCGTCTTCAGGAGCACCCCAGCAGGCCGTGATCGACGCGCTGGCCAGGGGCGAGGGCCCAGATAACCCAGCGCTTGCACGATTCACGGCCGTCGTGGCCCGTGAGGCTATCTCCAGAGAAGATTGTGAGCACTGGGCAGACAAAGATGGCATCCAGGGGCCTGGGGTCTATGTATATATCGGGCCTTGTCTGATGAGGGTCTGGGGACTATCGATATTCTGAGGGCTGAACGATCCAAAGCGTCTGGACGGGGTCTAGAAGACTCGTCCTCTTTGTGACGAGAGCTCGATCTGGATGCTGGCGGCGGGGGCAGCCCAGCGCCTTGGAGCGGGAGAGCGCAAGCCACGGATGGATGGTGGCCGCATCGGGCATGATCAGCTCCACATCTCGCTCTGCCTAGTCCTCTAAGTGCAGCCTCACCAACTAAACAGCGCCAACAAAGGTCCGGCTGGCATATCGTCCGAACCCATCTCCAGACAGCTGAATTCGTGACATGGGTCCCAATGGGTGTACAAAGCCGCCTCGTCCCACCGCCGGCCGCGCTGGATTTCTGCCTCATCTCATCTGCGGTGCGGCAGCTAGGTAACTCGATGCTATCAATCTCCTTTGCCTGCTCGTCGAGCATCGTGGTTCTGTAGTACCTTGTACTCATCTGGTACTCTGCTATTTAAAGCGTCATGGCTTCAGAAAAGCAACTCGCTCGCGCCTCCAGCCTGGGCCCGAGTGCGCAACGCCGAATTCCCAGCCGGACCTCTTCAGCCAGACGTCCCGACTATTCTGCCCCTCTGGACTCTGTAATTGCGGCTACAATCGTGACACCTCCCCCGATTCCTCAACGGAGCCCACGATCAACAGCAGCATCGCAAAAACAATTTGCAAACGATGGGCGACAGTTGGACCTTCTAAAGAACACCACCCCTACCGACAGCCAGGCCACTAAGGTCCTCCAGACCAGCGATTCGTGTCCCACAAAATCAAACCGGAGATCTAGTAGCTGTCCGGCAGCTTCTCGAAATCCAATGTCGTCTATTACGATCCAGCGATGGGGTGGGCTGACAAGAACAGTCAGTGATTGGGATGGCCTTCGAAGAGTGAGTGAATACATGCTTTCTGTCTAATCTTAGCTAAAAGTGCATCAACCAGGATCCGGAGCTGTGGTATGAGGATGGAGACTGCTATGTTCACTTGCATGGACGAGGAGCCTCGCGCCGGGGCCCTTCCTTTTGCATCCCGTTCAGAGTCTTACGCCAGAAGAAGTGCAATGATATGCTCGACCAATGCGATGCACACATGATATCAAGTATGGAGCCAGCCCCTCACCGAATCCAGCGAATGCCGAGCACGCTTAAGAATCGCAATCATGGATCCAGCACTGTGGAATTGTATATCCCTGCTCCAGATGCTGCTTCTCGAGAAGAAGCATTCAAGTGGCACATCACCACACGCAATTTCTTCGCCTTCCTCTTAGGCAAACCTCTTGTTGGTGAACACATGGGACAAGCACTTGTGGATCTCCAAGAAAGAATGTGCCTTTTCCGGCCCGACGCCAACAACCAGCAAGACTGCTTGGATTATGCTGAAAACCAAGGCTATCGAGATGTTGTTGAATGCACAGATTACGCCCTTGCAATGCTTTACTACGCCGAACACTACAAAATGAGGAACGTCTGGATCGATGCGTTCGCTCACTGTGTAGGCATGAATGAGAGCATAGTCTTGAGTCCCGAATATGGGGTGAGTGGTTCTTGTCTTCACTGAATGCATAGATAACTGACTCATGAGCAGTTGAATTCCCGTTTGACAAAGGCTCTCATTTCACGTGCGTCCAAGGAGATTGATTCGCATTTGAATCGGGTCACAGCTGCCCTGGGCAATTTTCTATATGATGACTTCTCTCCAGCGAACCTTGGATTGACGCTTGGTGCTCGAAACCATTTGAACCGGTTCCGCAAACTCCTGCTTGACTTCTATACTGAGAAGTTCGGCTACTGGCCACCTCTACGAGGAGCTTCGTTTCCAAAAGCTCTGTACAAGTCCATGTACTACGACTTCAAGACTTTGTATGATTATCTCGTGGACACCGATTCGACCACAAATATCAGCTCACAGAAGCCGGCCAGTGGAGGCATATGCGTGTTGCAAAATGTAATATCGTTTGACACAAAACTCAAGTTTACGGCACAACCACATCCTCTCCCGTTATTGCCGACTTACACACCGCCTTCGAAGAAAGCAGACTCACCGAAGGCTTTGAGGCAGCTGACTCTTGCCTATCAACATAATAAGACGCATCAGCTTCACGCCATGAACGCCGCTTTAGCAGTTGCAACCAACACTATTAGCAAGGATCTGGTAAACTCAAGGATCATGCAAGCCTATATGCACTTCGAGAGGGAGTATGCGTCAGACATGACCCAACGCGAAGAAAAGATTTCACCCGTGGACGCACGCAAGATTAGGTGGCTTCTCATCTACGGCACACTTCAGTACCTGGTTTCTGCTCTTCGAGCACCGAAAGAAGTCCGGGATTCTGATACCCCAGAATACCCACTGTGCTGTCTCGTCGCAGGCCAATCCACATTCAATACTGAAGTCGGCGCGACAACCCCATCAATTGTTCCGTTATCTGTGCCACAGGCCTTGAACGATTACCTCTCAAGTCCAATATACAGCCCGAGCATGATTCAGCCTGATTGTCATAGGGAGGATTACTTCTCGACATCGCATACAACCCAGCGTAGCTCGGCCGAAGTCACGTCCCCCGTGTCAAAGACTCCCCAACCGACTCGTTCCAACTCCATGCGCTCATTCACCCAGCTTTCGCTCTCCTCTCGAAGCTCAAGACGGAACAGTTTGACCCTGAAGCCTCCACAGCATTGTGCGATCATCGTTCATGGCTACGGTGATGGCTTAAATGAGACGACATCGAACGCACAAGGGCTAGGCAACCCCCGGCCCGCGTCTTCGGTGTACTCTGAGCAGTCTATAATGTCGATACTGCCTGATGGAGCGAATCCTGACACATCCTGGCTCAGATCCAGAACTCCGTCTGCCCCTCATAGTAGGAATCCGTCTTCCACTGTCGGAGCAACTATTTCTGGCTCACGAACCCTGCTCCTTGAATCTGTGAAGATTGACTCGCCAAGCAGTGTTGCGTCAAACAGTCCTACCGCTGAGTCGTTCAGTCGCTCCGATAGTACCAGTTCGAACGGCAGTTCCATTTGGAGTGAAGGCGCAAGTGCCACATCTTCCAAGTCAAGCGCACATGGGGATACTTACACAATCTCTAAGGCTAGCCCAGCAGAAGAGAGTGGCCTCTTAGGAGGTCTTGTGCCCATCAAGAGTAGTGCCATCGAGCCTTCTCGCACACGATCCGTTACTCGACCATCGGTTCCTCAAAGTCACATACACCCGCTGCTTCGACGCCCGTCGCCACAAGAAGATTTCATTTTTGACCTCGATATTCAATCGCCGAAAACGCCCATTACTCGTGTATTGTCGTCCAGTTCTGCCGATACAACGATCGGAGTTGCATTATCAGCACCACCATCTCCACCACTGACTTCGGCCCCTCGTTCGCCAACCACAAGGCCCCCTCCGCCGCTAAGGTCAATCACTGTTGACACAATCGTCACCCCAATGCCTACTTCGGGCACCAAAGGCCGCGCTACGGACGTCTTTTCCGCATTGAATAATCCTCCAAATGAAGCGTGGGAGCAATACAAATCAGTAATGGTTCGACATGAGACCCGCAGTGCTGTATGCAACGCCGAAACACCGGCACAAGGCACCAACAGAATATCGTCACCATTCAGAATGCCGTCCTTCAGGTCGCCAATGAAAATTGTCACTAGCAGAGAGCAAGGTGAAAAGAAGGAAAAGAGAATGTCGTCATTCTGGCGTCGATGAAAACCGAGTCCTGCCCAAAATCTCTCTTTCTGCATTCAGCCACCGTCGCAAGGGCGTTTCCCTTGCAGATCAATCATGTTACTGTTCTCTATGTTATATACCCTATCATCTGCAAAGTCAGATTTGTATCCAATATCAACTCGAAATGACCAAGACTTGAACATGACCCTAATCTCTTGCCTCTTTCCAAACTCGAAGATACACTGGTGTCCTGGCCTATGCATACGAGTGTTCTTGTCCTGACTTGCTGCTACAATATTGCATGCATTGCAGGTTCGTTGTGATGACCTCGGTAGCTGGCAGCACTCACGTATTCACAATGACGATCTTCACGGTTATGCGGACCGGAGGTTTCAGTTTCCAGAACACGAGATTTAGCTCCACACTGCACTGCTGTCGTTCGACGCGTGACATCATATGAGCGCCGACAATAGGCGGCAAGCTTCAGCGAGGATGCTTGTGCGCCTTCTCCAAGTTCGAAACGAATACTCTCTAGCAATGCTTGAATGCTAGCTGTCGCTCGCACTGTCACCTTCCCTACCTAGATTCATTGAAACAAAGCAATACAGTCAAGCATGCAGGACCTGGCGAAAATGACAAATGCATTGGCCGGATACTAGTAACTATGTTTGTAGCATCGCTAACGGGACATGCGGAAGTGGCGTGCGGCTCTGTTGATCCCTGCAGGAAGAGTGGGTTCTCGTGAATGCAGGGCTACACAGCCTGGCACCCTAAACTTTTGACAGGAGATGCCGGCAAGATTGACAGGTTCAGTCATTTTACGATAAAACCCTCAGATAAATTTGAATCAGACCGACGAAGAATAGCATCAAGTCCAGGGCAGCGCATTCACATTGTCATTCGACTCTTCATGATGTCTCTGTGTATTGTTCCGTTCGTATATGCAGACCACGAATACGGATAGCCCGCCGTTAGGACATGGCGATCAATAACACGCTTTACATCATATTAACAAGCGACAGGCCGAAAGTTTGACAGGTGCATCGGAACCCCGGAGAATTTAATCAGGAAGTTACTGGTTTGGGAAGTTCGCTTCCCATTCGAATGCAACGCAGCAGGGTCCTGACAGGGGATCCGCCCCGGCCTTGTGGGTAAACGTTAGATCGGATTTTTGGGCTGAGTGACGTTGCATAGTGGTGTCTAAACTTAAATCTGGGGTTTTCGAAGGGTATATATAGAGCGAGTTCTGGCTTCTGTTAACGGTATATCTCAACGTACAAACACACCGCGACTCCAAAACCCAACCTCCAACCTCCGAAAACACCCACCAAATACATCACCACAATGCACTACCTAACCCTCACCCCCCTCTTTGCCATCGCCGCCCTCGCAGCCCCGGCACCCCAAACCACAGACTGCCCCAACCCAGCACACTGCGGCGGACCCCCCGACCCATCGACCTACGAAAACATCGACATCTCAGACTACACGCTGCGCAAGAACGATGGCATCCAAGCCGTCTACTTCAAGCTGTCGGGAAACAACGCCACAGACATTGTGTGCCAGACTGGCGCTGTGCCGTCGATCCCTTCTGAAGTCGTGACGTGCGGCGAGACCAAGTATAGGTTTGGATTGGTGGAGGATCCAAGTGGAGGCAGCGAGCCTGGTGTTGCAATCTATCATGAGACAGCCCCCTTGTAAGTGTTTAATCTTCTTCTTTGTTTGGTGGCATATTTGGATACGGTGCTGACTGAATGTAGTGCTGGAAAATGGGGGACAGGCACTGTGCCCACTTATTGCCATGCTGGTGGTAATGGGCCAAATGACTTTGTGTGCTCGCAGGTTAGCGAGGTTACTATTGTTATTCAGTAGTTGTTTGGGTTGGTCGTGTATATCATCTGCTGGTCGAGGGTTGAGAAAAACCACCGTTTCGAATCAAGGCTCGGCGTGTTGAAAGAACTGAGATGCGAACTCGAACCTACACTCTCTTCACAGTAATATTTAATTCAATATGAGGCACTCAACAAAGCTGGTGATATCAAGAGTCTTAGTGATCAATGGGCATTGAATTGCTTGTGTGACCAATATAGCCTTATGACGAAAGACCACAAAGCCCAGCTTCACGTCATTGAAGAAACCCCTAATGCATAAAAATATGCCATAACCTCCTACCACTTTCCTCTACCAGATAATTGCCAGAAAAATGGATGAAGAAGTACCCGTTATCGTCCTCGTCACAATTCTCACCGGTCTCGGGATCCTCTCCTTCACCCTCTCCCTTTTAGCATTCCACTGCACGCAACGCGCCCACGTCCAAACAAACAGGCGTCTGAAAGTCTTGGAAAAAGACCTCAACACAACCATCACCATAATCGAACTCATGGTCCTCGCCGAGACTCGAAAGAGCGCTTCTCAGTCAACCACCACCGAGCCCACCCATGACACCGACACCCGCAACCGCCGCTCTCAATCCCTCAGCCCAAATCCACCTTCCGGCCCCTCCTCCCGCGGCTCATCCCCGCACTCACACCCACCACCAACCCTCAGCCTCTCAGGCGCCACCCTCGTCAACAAAAGCAGCAGCGACTCCAGCCCCAGCTCCACACCCCCCTACCCCTCCAGCCTCTCATCTGGCGCCTCCTCTGCGCACCTTGATTCCCCCCCGTCAAACCCAGCACGATCAAACATCACGCTCGTCGAGAAAGACAGTAGTGACTCTGAGACCGCTCCGCTGCTGAGCTGGAAGGCGAGTCGTGGGCCGTCGAGATCGGGTGTGGATGCGCTTTCTGAAGCGACGACGGAGCCGAGGGATGTGGAGAGGGGTAGGGATGAGGAGGGCGAGGCAATGGAGAGGTGTTTGAGGTGGTGGAGGAAGCGACGGGGAGCGGAAGGGAGTAGTGTGGATTGAGGTATGTTTAGGGTGATATTTTTTGGGGGGCTCTTCGAGGGATTTGATTTGTTTGTATGAGTAGGATTACCTTCTTGAAGCTGATCTATCTGGGGAATTTTATGTACTTTATTTACTATGCGTATAGCATTTGACTATACTTGTAACAGTTTACTCGCTGTCATTCTGCAGGTACATGAACGAAGTGGACACTGAGTTTCCTCATCGACTTGTCCCGTTCGTTCAAGTGAGCACTCTCTAAGTGCCTGAAAAGTCGATACTCTAACTTCATATCCACCAAAGATTCTCTAGGTTATGATACGCTTCAATAGCGATGCCCAACATCTTGTTTCTCGCGGATCGCGTTACACGAACATGCGCCATTTTAACCGTCTGATTGTCCTGGTTTTTCCAATCCATTCACCCAAACCCCCTGCCCTATCTCAAAACCCCTCCGCTATCCTCTCCTCTCATCTCCCCCCACCCCCCGCTTCTCACTCAACAACACCACAGTCCCCATCCCCGCACTCCCACCCCACGCCACCCCCGCCAGGAAACTAAAGGCCTCAACGACCCTCCACCTCACCAAATCCTGCTGTAAACCCGGGACCCCATACCCCTCGTGCTCAGCAGCAAAAGTGTACTCGAGCGCAAACGCAACGAACCACGCTACGCAGAACCCAGCATCAGTAACAAGAACGAGCAGCCTGGGTCTGCGAGGTATCATGAGCCCCAACGACGCAGCAGTAGAGAGACACGCGACAACGATGCTGGAGACGAGGGGGGTTCTAGGGCCCCCACCGAGGTCGAGCAAAGTTGCAGCGAGCCCGAGCGTGACGAGCGTGAATGCGCACTGGGCGAAGCGGAAGACGAGGGTGAATGAGCGCGGGAGGATCATGATGGTGTGGATGAAGGGGGGCAGGGGGTTGAGGATGTATATGTAGCGGCCTATTCGCAGCATTTTGGCGTTGTTGGACTCTGCAGTTTGTGGAAAAGAAGTGTGGTAGTCAGTGAGTAAGTCAGTGAGACTGATTTCTTGGGTTGGTGGAGGGAGTGGTGTTGCGAAAAGGAAAGAGAGATTAGGTGGACGGATGGAAAGGATGCCTTGACTGTGTTGCTGGGGAATGAGGCGAGGTTGTTTGTTTGCGTGCTGAGAGTGATGGATATGGCAAACGACGAGGTTGAGGATGGCCAGGTGCTCTTGAGTTCACGTTACATCTGCTTTAGACACTTCACACTTTGTCCAGCGCAACGGTTTGCAGACTGCAGCCTCACAGACTTTCGTGATGTCTGTATAATCTTCCAGCGAGATTTCTCTCTTGTGACGCTGACAGAACTCCCACCGCACACGGGAAGCATCATTTTGATTATCAGCGGTGCAACGGCCATATCAATTCACTTCATATCAAGTCTTCACACCAAGAACCTATGAACTGCAGCTTCAATGACCGCTCAAGGAAGAAGTCCTCAATCATTCATTACGCCCACACCATCCTCGGTCTGTATTAGCTACGTGAAAGATGTATTCATCCCCCATGCCTATGCACATGCAAGAAATCACACCCTACGCCAATGATGCTGTAAATGCTTTCCCCCAACCAAACCCACAGGTCCCAACTCTTCTCACCTCACGAACCTGCCCCCATCCTTCGAGCTCTCACCCCCCTCATCCCCATACACAACCCTCCTGCCAGCATTCCTAACCGTACCCGCGCTCCCAACACTCGTCGCACTAGCAATACGCCGATGCCCAATATTCTTGCCTGCATCCCCCACCGGACCCTCACCCACCAACCGCCTTCGCTCGACACCCGACCCCACAATGCGCCCAGAGAACTGGTGCCAGCAGTTCGGCGACTGCAGAATGTACTTCTCCATTGCGATCCTGAAGCGATTGCGGTAGTCCTTCGGACTCGTGATGGTTGGTTTATTCTTGCCGCGGTCCTTGATCCACGACTCGAGCTTCTTGTCCCATGTATACGTGCGGATGCAATCGATGATTCCGACGATGATTTCGCGGTTCGTGTCGTCGAAACCCGCCATGAGCGAGTAGTCCATGACGTTGTTCTGGGAGAGGAAGAGCGTGTCGTTCCACACGCTGGCTTTGAGCAGCTTCTTGGTGTGTTCGCGTACGAAAATGGGCGTTTCCGAGTAGATGATGTCGACGAGGTTTTCGTCGAGGAGCACTTCGTCGCGCTCGCCGGTGGATTCGATTTTGCGGTTGCGCATTGAGCCCTTGAGGTCGTAGCGTCTGTTGGGCTCGCGGTCATAGAAGAGGTTCTCCATGACAAGCATGAACCAGTCGAAGTCGCGGCCGGTCGGAGTTTTGATTTGGACTTGGAAAAGGCCGAACATCTTTGCAATGACGCTGGGGAGTCCCTTGAATAAGTTCTGGTGAGTGAAGTGGAAGTAGTTGGGGCCAAATTTGAAAAAAGCCTGGACCTCGATTGGCGAAAGAGACTTCAGAACGAATCGGTCGTCCAACGTCTTCAAGAAGATCGACTTGGATTTTCCGCCCTTGGAATCCCACTTTGAGCAACGTGACAGAGACTCGACAAAGCGGTCCGCAACACCGCATTTGCGACGTAGAGCATCGAAGGATTGTGCGTAGAAAATCTTGCATTGGGCTTTCACCCCGCGATTGTTGAAGCTATAACGAATGTTGGTGGCCTCATCGTGGAGTAGTTGTCGCTCAATGTTTTCTTCAGGAGTCTCAAGCTCTTGGTTGCCGCTCTTTGCTGTATAGCGACGTTCGTGGAATTCTTCCAACTTGGAAACATAGTCGGGGCAGGACAGAGCCAGCGCAATGATCGAACTCGGTTCATCTTCCCGAATGATGATATCTGAGTGTTCCCACACGTGCTCAATTTGAGTGAAAGGATAAGCCAGTGGAGACCATCCACTGGACGAGCGCTCTGACCAGAAACTTGTCAGCATTTTCAAAAGCGTTGTCTTCTCATGACGCGGAAGTTCCAATGAGCTCTCAAGTTGAGAGTCACTCATACTGAGAAGTTGGGAGCTTGCAATACTATCTGGTAGAGGAATGTCTTCGGGCGTGAGTTCATTATCACTCTCATCGTTGTCAGTGTCAGACGGCGGGTGGGTTGGCGTTTCAGGTGGCTCATCAGCCTCGTTCGTAGGGGCGGGCATCTCTCTTGGATGACGTTCTTCAACAGGTGAATGGGAGGCGGTTGTGGTACCACCCGTCGTTTCTGTGATAGTACTGTCGCCAAGTGTACTGTTGTCTATACTTGCTCGCGGAGGAGACCCGGGTTGAATGTCTTCATCAGATGCGTTGTGCTCCTGAACAGCATCGTGGATGTCTTTGTACACTTCAACAACCGGTTTTGATGATGCAAGTGGGTATGCGCGAGCTTGCCTGTTTCGGTTGTTGCGGCGCTCACGTATCCGTTCCTTTTCAAATTCTCGCGAGAGTTGCTCAAAATGTTGTGCTAGCTTCGACACTTTGGTTGGTTTGAAAGGAATAGAGCGTGGGATGCGAGACGTTGACTTCGGCTGCTTTGCTGAGCCAATACCTAAGCGTTCACTCATGCGTTCAAGCGCTCGTGCATGGTCGTTCATGGATGATTTGGGCGTGTTAGGAACACCGCTAAACACCGATGGCGCCGGGAAAGGACCGATGCTTTTCGGAATATTTCCAGGCTGAGATTGTGTACGCGCCAATACCGCAGGTCTAGTGGGAGCTTCACGAACAGTCTCACGACGACTGTTGTCGACTAACCGCGGAATCTTACTCTCAGGAGGTATCATGGTCGCTGGTGTAGGTGATGATGATTCTGGCATGTTATCGATGGCGTCTGCGATGGCCTTATCGATAGGATTGACTTTAGGTAGATTGGTAGGCGTTGGCGACCCGGGTTCGATATAACTAGTGTCAGACCCAAGCGTGGGCGTTTTTAGCAATTGTTCGTCGGGACGTGGAGTATCTGGAAAATTAGATGACACCGCAAGGTCCAGATGTCGCACATCTTCGCGATCCAGTGCCTCGCGTGGCGTTTGTACCGGCAAGTCTGAACTGCTCGCTGGAATGTTCACATGCGATGTTCCTTCAACCACAGAGTTCCCTGGTAGATCGCGGTCCGGACTATCCTCTTTGACGACAGACGTCATGACATCGTGAGCTTTTTCTGGAGACATATCAGACGGCCTCGTGGGCAGCGAGTCTGTTTCACTCTTTTCATCGAGATAAGACTCTTCTGTGCCGGACTCGGTACCCTCGTCAACCGAAGTTAAGGAGCTGGTGGACTCGTCTCTTTCGAAAAGAATCTTTTTTAGTTGCATCGTGGCAAGTCTTCGAATGTCTTTCTCGGACGGAAAGAATTGATCCGCAAAGTCGTTGAACGTTTCGTCCCAGGCAATAGCCTTCTCTATGATTGCCCGAATTGCTCTGTTCATGGGTATGATCTCGTAATACTTGGATTCCATGTACTTCGTTTGAAGCTTCCTTTTCAACCAGTCATGCTCTTCATTTACCCGCCTTACGAGTCGTTCAACCTCGGTCCTGCATTCTTCAACTTTCTCGCTGTTGATGTTCTCGACGTGAATGCCTCTTAGTCGATTCCGGACTGAGTTCATGAAACAGTCCAACCTCTCCTCGATCATCAAGTACTGATCATTCTTCAGTCGCAAGTCGCTGTCCACTTTCCAGGTCACATTGGCTTTCGGTGCGATAATCTCATACATTTCGACTGGATCGTACTGTATGCGAAGGGCGACATGGTTGAACCCAAAATATCGAACATGGTCTTTGTGGATATCATGTGGACACACTCCTGCACGAGGATGCAAGCCTGTACTCCAAAAGGTCAATTCGAGGTACTTGGCGAAGGAGTATTTCCAGGTCCACTCGGACATTGGGAACGCTTGCGTCTCGTGACCGCAGATTCTGCAACAGCTCCACATCAGGATGGTTTGATACATCCCTTTCAGTTTAGGTGGATGCTTTTGGACAATAACAGTCATTTGCCCTTCACCGTGCACATACTGCCGAGAATGGTCCAGCATTCGACGATTGCACCCATCGTCTTCGCAAATAACGTTTACAGTTGAACACAGATGTTCAACAAATTGACCGAGAGTAAAGTCAGGTGTGAAACCGTCATCGTAGTCATGCTCCTGGTAAAAGCCAAAAGCGATGATCTCTGGTCCGGTGCAAGGAGTTGACGTAGCTGTGTTGACAACACTGAAGAGCACAGCTATTCTCTGGTGATTGAAAGGATTGTACAGATCTGCATTGCCAGATAGATATTGTTCCCACTGTCGTCTTTGAGTGGCATATTGGTGCAATGCGCTGTCGTATTCTGATGCATGGACTGCCGAGAGAAATTCGCGTACTTGTTTGGACGCACTCTCGACCACGGTATGTACCATTTCCGGTTGTACAAGCTCGAACTTTTGTGTAGGCTCTTCTTTCTTTTCGTCATCAACAGTGGTATATTGATTCTTGAGCCTTTGAAGATAACCCAGCTTTCGCTCGTACTGTCGAGCTTGTTCAAGCAGGTATGGTTGCATGAACTTGACAAAGGGTGATGAGGAGAGAATCTTGGTCCGATGGTTCTCTACCATATCGCTGTAATAAGATGGAGCAGCCTCTCCAGATTGATCTTCCGAGGTTGGGACAGCAGTCGTTGCGGTTGCCTTTTGCTTGGCTCTGTCTTCCTCGGTCTGGCTGGAAGTAAGTGTACCGGTCATAGAGGAAGTAGGCGTGTCTATGAATTCATCTCGCATGAGGCAAGTCTCAAGTCGAAGGTTATACACCACATAAGTCATAAACTCAGTGACGCGCTTCAATTTAACCAGTTCATCGCTTTCGGCGCCACGCAAGACGATCGTACAACCCAGCTCTTTTTGACAGCCAGATAAGAAGATGTAAGTCTTCCTGACGTTCTTGTGCACGTAGGTCTTGACATCGAAACTGTCACAATACCCAACATTGGAGGGATCCGGTCCGAGTTTGTCAACCGATGAAATCATCTGTAAGCCTGTACATCTTGCGACTGCATTGAGCACAGTCGGTTTGACGTTATAGACTACAGCGATTCCTTCCTTTTCAAGGAACTCGAGAGCTAGGCCGGAAACATTCCGTTGCACAAGGAGGACGTGAGGTTGAAGTGCAGCGATACGACTGACCAAATTACGAAGGTACTCTCTTTCCTGCGCAATAACTGGCTCTAGACTCATGAAGTGAACTTGGTGCCGAGCATATTCGATTGCGAAGGTTATAACGATGATCCTAGGATTTGGTACACTACGCGGCATGCTTCGTAGCGCGACATTTTTTGAGAAGACGACTCCAGAGACATAGGCTGTGTCTCGCGGTTTACCTCCTGGAATCTTCTTGAGCTTGATATAATTCCTCACATCGATGTCATCACCTCGGTCTACGTCTGGATTGACATCATCGGTGCATTGACGAAGTATTGGGATAAGCGCTTTTTCCCAATGAGATACGTGCGACACGCCGTCATCGTGTAGCATTTGCTTTAGCAGTTTGCGCGCATGGTCAAGACTAGCCTTGTTGAGTTCGACTTTGGGAGTGAGTCCACCTTGTATGGAGGCGCTACGAGTCATCTTGGTTCCAGGCGGTGTGGCGGATGGGGAGGGTTGATGTGGCGTTCCAGGCTGCGAGCCGATTGCACTGAAGCTGGCGGTGTACGGGCGCAGGAGTGTATTACTCTTGGATCGCCGTGGAGACGGTCTATGGGTCATGCTGCTCACGCTGAGGTTCCTTCTACGCGAGGTACGGGTGGCCTGACGACTGGTGATGCTCGCATTATCTGTGTCTCGAGCATGACCACCGCTGACAACACTTTTGTCCCCAGCCCTCGACTTGCCCTTCCTCATGGCAGCCAGGAGACCACCAAGGCCGCCCTTCTCGCCCTCCAGACTAGGCCCTGCAGACGAATCACCTCTGAGGGTGGCGAATATGCTGGCATGTTCATCTTCACTGGACCCTTCGTCTGACATGAATGGTGCCAGATCGGGATCGATAATGTTGTCATGGTGGAAGGCGGAGAGACCTGGTTGGCTGCGCGAATTATCGTGATACTGGTGGAACGGCGCACGGTCATCATGTTTGACATGCCGCATATGCTGGTGCTTCGAAGGGTGACGTTTGTGGCTAGACGAGCGTGGTCTCCCACTGAGTGATCGTAGAGATCGAGATGAGCTAGGCCTGGCTAGAGTGTGTGCTCCAACCTCTATGACATGGGATCGACGCTTTTTCTCGCTACCAGTTTTCCTGGACATGGGTATACTGATCGTAGGTGTTCCAATCTTGGTGTAGTCGCTCTCTGGGGCTTCATAGTCATCATCGTCGAAGTGTCCCACAGTGTCTCCATGCTCATAGATCGACGTTTGGTCCCCTTCATCTGTGTACTCGGATGAATCATCGTCGTGACCATATATTATGGCCTCACATGGCTTGCAGACCTTCAGGTTGCTCGGCTGCCCAAACATCTTTCCGGAAACAATAGAAGTGCATTTGGAGTCGAATATCTGGCCGCAGGTACGACAATGGTGCTTTCGTCTGAAAGTGGTGAAGGCGTCACCACAGTTGAAACAATCCTTGGCATTTTCATCTCTCATCCAAAACTCGCGATCGAGTATCTTCCGTCGCATGTGCGTAAATGCAATCTTTGACATACTATCTGCGGCAGACCTAGTCTGAGCTTGACGTTGGATATCTTCTATAGGTGCAACTGCCGGAGTGCGCACTGTCGAAGACGTAATGACAGAGCCTAGCCCGTCTGAAGAAGAGGCTCTTGAAGCATGGAAGCCTGGCAAATGTGAGGCACCGACTTTGAGCAGCAGTGGGCGTTGCGGTTCTGGTGCAACCAGTGGTGTGGCGGTGTTTGCTGAAGCGCGTAGAACCTGTGTGCCTTCTGACGTCTTTTCGATCTGATCTCTTGCTTTATTGAGGGCACGGGAGGTGACTCTACTCAAGCCATCGCGGGCTGGGTCCTTGGGGAGAATAGAGATGTTGTTCTTGTACGCAGCGCTGTCATCTCCATTGAGGGCTAGGTCATCATCGTATGTGTCGTCGCTTTCCTGGCCCACAAGGTCCATGTCACCCTTCAACGGCTGGGAATTATTGTCTCTGGCTGGCATAGAGCGAGGAGAGTTCATTGCCTGCAACATGGGCGCATTCTGTGCCTTGGAATGAGCACTTGTAGGACTTTGAATATGAGACTCTGCATCGATGTTTGCTTTGGCGGGCTCGATTGCTGGTGGCAGAGACAGCCTGGACCGAGTGGTTGCAAGGGAGGACTTGGAGGCGTTTAGTGAAACTTTGCTGGACATGGTGGTGCTGGACATGGTAGAGTCCCGCGAGGGAGGGGGAAGAACATCAGGAAAAGTGACGCCTGAGGGAGATTGTAATCTCGACGAGGGGACGGATACTACGACGGGAGAGGATGCCGCAGTGTCGCCAGGACTTCTGGTCACATTACCCGGCTTTGAGGTTGGCACAGGCTTTGCTCGTGCTGCAGCGCCAACGACACTCTCAGGCAAGGCTTCTTTGGCACTTCCCACCGACGCCCTGAAGCGATTATACAAGCCACTCAAACCGCCTGGTACCAGTTCTATGCCCTTGGCTTCGCTCGTGCTAGCGGGCGCGGGAGGAGCAGTGAAATCGTCAAAGGTGGTAAGCGTTTCGGAGCGCGATGCCGTGGCATGCATCTGGTGGAGCGCCTCATGCAGCGATCCGCGCGAGTCTCGAGCCATGGCGATAGCGGTGGGAACTATGGTGCAAATAGTGTAGACGTTCGGAGGCGTGGAGGCGGCCCACTGTTCTGAGTGGTGAGCAGCATAGGTTTCACGATACGTCCATGAGCTTGAAGATGCGCAGACTGGCTGGGAAGTGGATGGAGAAGCTTCCTGGGCGCGAGCGTGGTTATGCTGGCAAGTGAAGCGGCAAGAGAGACACAGAGGTGGCGGCCATATCTTGAGGCGGGTGTGTGAAGGGCAGCTTGAGGCCAGGCATCAGCAGTAAGCTAATAGCTAGCAGCTCGTGGGGTGCGGTGCTGGTGTGAAGGCAAATGGCACATGGCACTCGACTCTGCAACCAACAGGGCAAAGCTCAAGGGCGATGACGCGCAGCCTGGCCATGGCCCGCCAAGCGCCCAGGGTCCGCGCCGTTCTCCGCCCCGCTGGAAGGCCTGGCCTGCAGAACGAACGGCCTGGTCTACTTGTCGGCGTCAGTCAAGCAAAGCATACCTAGTGGATGCAGCTACAGAAGGGCACGGGCATGATTGGCGCATAGTCCCGTTTATTCGGGGTTTGGCTGTTCTGACTGCGTGTGCTCCATGGCTGCTAGGCTGCCCCTCCAAGCCCAACCAGTAGTCGCGCATCTACCCTACCGAAGCCAGCCCGAGCGACGCGTCGCGTCGACCGTCTGGTGCTCTCTACGTAGTAGATGGCCGTCCGCCTCGTCGCCTGGCTTGAGCAGACGTTCGAAGAACAACTCCTGCTCGGGAATCATTGGCTGCACGACAAGAACAAATTAAAAGCATCAGGCGCCCAGACGGCCCATGACAGAGGGTGGAGAGAGCTGTATCACGACAACGGGTCGTGTCTAGACATATTCAATCAACTCGACCGCTCGCAGCACAGCACCTTGCTGGTAGTCCAGGCACGTGGACACGCGCACCTGCCTCTACAATCACCCCTCTGCTAACGCTCCTTCTCTCCCTCAGGCTTCCCCGCTCACCCTCACCGACGGTCGCTGCCAGGTGCGCGCAAACCTGACCACCGACTGTGTGCACGACTTTTCTGCACGATTCCCCGGTCGCTCCTTCGCCGCCGCGAATACACTCATCGCGGTCCGTCGATACACCATTCAATACACCTCCTACGGTCCGCCAAACGCGAGGCTCCGATTCATACTGCGTGCCGTCGATTGGCTGGGCGTGCTCCAACTCCAGGGTCCGCTAGAGACCAGAGAACCGTGGAACTCTCTCCTCGACTGCGACGAAATCTGCTCCGCGTTGCGACACCTCGACAATACCCGGGCTTGCGAAGATAATCGATGCTTACAAGCAGCTGGTGATGTAAAGGTTGAAGACGAAGACATGGGTGGCCTTGACGACGAGGCTGTCGGTGCGCCTCTGGGAGAGGACTCGCCGCAGACTCAGTTTGCCCATACCCAAATTGCGTTTGGAACACAGCTTGCGCATCCGATCCAGCCACAAAGACCACAAGCAGAGGTCCAATCAAATACTGCCAAGCCAGAGAGCGACAGCCGGAGCAAACTTCTCAGCCTTTTGAGTAAAACAGGGTTTCAATCTGTTCAGAAGGCGGCGCCGCCTCCCACGGCCGATCATGTTCAGCAAACAGCAAGTAGCAAGAATGTTTCTGCGGTTTCAGAGAAAACAGAACCAGCCAAGGACGAGCAATCTGAGCGCCCAAAGACAAAAGATCATGTCCCTGGGAGTGCAACGCGAATTGCGCGAGTCCAAAATATGGAAGAGCCCTCGTCTCGTACGGATTCAGAGGCAACACCTACGAAAAGGCAGAAGAAGCGAGCATCGAAGGTAGATAAGCCAGATGACACCGTTCTGCCGGACTGGATGAAAGGTTTCATATTTGATCGTGAGGCTTTGAAAGTGCCTGTGAACCAACAAACCCTGCTGGGAAATGTCACAAGTTGGCACCACCCGCAGCCTGGGTCGATAGGCTTTCCCCCCGGGAACATACCCATCACAATCCTTGACAAACTCAGCAGAATTGCCGATGAAAAGGCTGCCGAGGAGGGAGTGTCGGACACAGACAGCGAGGAAAACTACGACCCAACGCCCGATTCTATTCTTACTGCAAGCCACAAGCAATCTCAAGAGGCTATCCTACAAGTTTCTCAGGATGAGCCTACCAACACCCAGGTCACTTGGTCAGCCAGTCCAGAATCGCCCGTTCGACCTGCCTTGTCTCACCACGGACTTCCTCCAGATTCTAGCTTCGCGGGCGGAACTCCAACCAATGGAGCCCAGTTAGATCAACAGCGTGAGGAGATCCTACATACACGGCACTCGACTACCGATGAATCCTTGCAGGAAAAAGAGTTGAGCTCACCTCCTTCATCTCCTCCACGGAGGGAGATGCCTGTCGACTCCGACGAAGAAATGGAAATGGAAGCATCAGTTCCCCAGGCGTTAGGCGAGGACGCCATGGAGATAATATATGAAGAGGGGGTTCAAAGTAGCCTTCCAGATGCTCATTCGTCAAAACCAAACCCGATTGTGCTGGTTAAGGAGACACCAAACGCAAAAGACAAGTACGATCAGGGTGCTGAATCTCTGCAAAATCGAACATCAATTGGCAGTCCTAGGAGTACTTCATCCACGTCGATTGTCACTGGGACGTATAAAGTTCCTACCTCTTCTAATGCTATCCAAGGTGGAGAGATGTTCAATGACGCCCAAAGAAGGACTGAGCAGGATGAAGGCCAAGAAGTACTTCCTAGTGTCGAGGATTTACACAATATGGGGGGCAATCCACGAGATGTAAATTTTGCTCCAGACGACGCTTTGATGGTTGATGATCTTCCAGATGCCGAGAAGCAAGCCAGCTTGGGCAGAGAGAGTAGTAATTCTACTCATGGGGCACATGCATCATTGCATACAGAACATCTTGACCACTTTCTTGAAACATCACCTGAACGTCATCAAAACTCTCCCACAGGCCCTCCGTCAGACGATGCCCATGACTTCCCCGCCACGCTTCCCTCTCCTAAGAATCTTCAAACCGGTTCTGGTGTCGCAAAGCGTAAACTTGGAGAATCCCCTGCCAAGGGTGACCGACGACATAGCAAGAGGCGGGAGCTGAAGATCGTAGATTTTGGTGATGATTTATCTGATATCAGCCCTGCAACTTCATTGCGTCAGGAGCGAGAGGAGGCACTCAGAAAATTTCGCGAAAAAAGAAAACCGAAGATCGACATTGAAACACCGTCTCCGTCAACAGCCCATGCGAAGACTGTGGACAAAATCACAGTAGGTACCTCTGGCACGCAAACCAAAGAACCCACCCACCGAGTGATGTCGCCTCGACATCGCAGCCTCTACGAGGAGCCGACTCTCGTCAAATCGGAGAGGATTGACCCAAAGCCCCTTTCTCTATCTTCACAAAAGCCATTTGGCAGGCAACCGTCGATTCCTGCCTCTCAATCTTTGGAAAGCAAAGATTCAACAATCCCAGCACAGGCACCATCAGCCATAGCAGCCGACCAAGTGACTTCCGTGTCGATATTCTTGACCTTCAAGGCGGCATATCCTGAGTACACAGGCGATGCCAAACATTTCCAAGGACTGTGTACTGAGATGTTCAAGCTCGATCAAGAAGATAAGATGGTTCCAAAGTGGCAGTGGGACGACTTCATCATTCGAAACAGAACAGACTACAAGGACTATGCGTTGGATTGTGTCAGTGGCGGAGAGAACCCCGAACCGTATCACCGCTTCTACAAAGATACAATTCGTGACACCTTTTACAGAAAAGGAGTTGTGCAGAGCACAAAAACTTTGCTGAAAGCCCTGGAAGAATTCGGTGTTCCGTTACCGGTACCAAGGACTCAACCTCAAAGCCGCCCTCCAAGGTCCTCACTTCCGAATATCTCCTCGCGGCAGAAGAGGCCTGTCGCAGAACCCTTCACTACACCACTTCGACCACGCCGTTCGCTCGCAGGAAGTTCAACCAAAGTAGCTCATTCGTATGAGGAATCTCCCACGAATTATCAGTCACGTTCGGCGACTCGCTCAGTTTACACTGGTCAAGCTGAGAGCTCGAGCTCGAGATCTAAACCAAAAACTGTTGATCGTTTAAACTTAGGCCGGTTGTCTACTCCCCGTGCATCCGGCGGACTGGAATCCGCAGATAAGTCAGGGGACATTTTCCGCGACTACTTCTTCGCTGCCCAACGTACGACATCATTGACAGGGAGCACTGAAGTGAGTCCAGCTGTGAGGCATATCACTCCTCAGTAAAGAAACTAAGGGACGAGTAGGTGGATCGGAGCAAGCCGTGGCCTGACAATCTTGCTGTGAGGCTATCGATCGAGGACACTCCGAAATGTAAAGTCGATGTGTTGACATGGAGAGACAAGCTATGACGAAAAGCCTAGACATATTGACGAAGGGCCATTCTAGTGTGTTGTTCGGATATTCGGAGTTCTAGGAACGAGGTGAGTGTTGTTATACCCAGACGAGGGGACGAGCAATCTTCGCGCAAGGACCCCAAAAAGTAACCTCTACAAGTACTATCAAGAATAGTATTCATTTTCACCAAGGTTTTGGCTTCAAACCCAGTTCTGATTGTGTTTATCTTTTGAAGACTGAAGATTGGGCTGAACGGTGAATGGCTGGACCCGAGTACACCGTCTGTGTCACAAGCGGTTCCCATCGCCGTGTCGCTGGATATGCGGCCCACCTTTCTCAATGCTGTTGGGTAAGTAGATCTTCTGCAACGACCGATCTCACGAATGGTGCTTTGAAACCACGTGGCTTTCAAGCATCCCCCTCTTTCGTAATATGCAAAGCCCAAGAGCTCGTCGTTTGAGGCTTTACAGCCTGATAACAATTTCAAGTTCATTTCAGAAACTACCTTCGAGGATTTCAAATCGGTACATCCGTGATCCGACCTTCCGTTCACACGACCGGGAAAGGTACGAGCAATGTATTGGGTTGGCATATTGGATTTTCAAACAGGACTTCACGACCAAGAAAAGTATGGTTCGCGATGATGCTGTGTAGCAGTTCCTGCACCAGAAGTGCCCGGTGGGTGATCCTGCATATCGAGTACCATGGAAAGACACGTGCCGGAATGCCGGACACGCGCGCCTTCATGAGCACCATAAAGTCGCGCCGATGGGAATACGACGCTGATTGGAAATAACTTAGTGCGTGCTTAGGAATTGCTGGACCCTTCTGAGGAAGATCCAACAGACTAACAGCTATGCTAGCGACTCATCTATGTTGAGATACTTGGATCAGTTCAGACATTTCTTTGAGTAGCCTAATACACGAAGCACGTTTCGAGCCATACATTTTGGACATGCGGGACCTAATCTCCCTTGCACACTCGATCTAGAAGTTGTAAAAAGAAACCTGCTAGATACCAATACCTCAACATGTTTTCATCTCAGCTCACTATCAGCTTGCATTGATATCGGTATCAAGGAAGTTAGAAAACGCCGACAGCGTCGGCCGCAGGTGTGGCGTGGATAAAAGCAGCGAACCACGAGCGGGCTGCTCAGAGGCAGGCGGCAATGACGTTGCAAACGAGCTTGAAACGAGACAAGTCCAAGAAAAGCTGAGAAAGGCAAAGAATTTTAATGGAAGAACGAGCGTCGGACTTTTGACTTCGGCTCTCCGCACTCATCTAAGGCTTAGCATGAGGTTTGATGCTCACGCCCGCTACAGGGGTCCGTCAGCCATCAGGGAGCGATCCGCGTTTCAAGCCCCACAGGGTCTCTAGCTGCATTTAGGATAAGGGTAACATACAGGACGGTGATTGGGTGTATGGACCAGCTCAAAATAGATTAGCATCAAGGGATCCACACATCAACCACACCATGAGTATCGATCTTCACTTTGACACTCGACAACCACCAAAGTCAACACTTGCGAATTTCCAAGCCCTGCAGCCTAATCGGCAAGGCTCTCTGCACACAGCCAGCCTTTGGCTTGCTCGCTCTTCTCAGTAACACCGATGTTGTACCGTTCCACAGCGTCCCCAATATGCACGCAGATTGCTGGCAGCTTACCATGCAGGGCAAGCCAGGTTCAACGAGCATCAGCTTCTGTCCCAATTCTCGGCAGGGCTTTGTGTTGCAACACTGGTCTCACACTCTGCTGATATCAGTCGAGTAAGGCCAGATAAGTCTGTCCTTTGCGACTCAATGTCGTTGGAGATGGCTAAGCATTGTGGGCTAATGCGATCTCCGCCCTACGTATCTCTCGATTGCTTCTTAGTGCTGAGGACGATCGTGTCCTCCACGGCAAGGAGCGCGGAGTTCGGGCGCGGGGGCGTTCAGGTCTCAGCGCAATCTGAGCATACTCTCGCTATTCCGGGACCAGTGAGAGTGACGAGCAAGCGAGAAGAAGGTAGCCTCCGATTAAGAACATTGGCATGTCAGAGGCTATGATCCACTCTGTCGGCTCTGACACGCAGCATCTTGCGGCTGCGCACGGGAAGTCGGTACTCGAAACTCCTTTCCTCGTACAGGTAGCATGAACACAAGCCTGCTTACAGCCCAAGCAGTCGCCGTCCCACTATAGCACAGGCAGATCGTATATGTAGCACACAACGCTCCCCACCCCCTCTTAAAAGGTTGGACTCTCATAATACCCACCGTGTCCTCTCGTATCAATTTCACAAAAGGGAGAGGTTTTCTGTTCTTTAACTCTGCCTATCATGGCACTTCCAACGTTTCTGTTAGCGGCTGTTCTTTTGGGCGCATATGCACTCTATAAGTATGTAGAGTCGTCTCGTCGTCATAGAATCCCCAAGGGTCTCAAGCCACTACCAGGTCCAAAAGGTATGATTCACCACTCACTATAACACTTGGCAACCGATGTTGACAACATCACTGGACCCTGCGCCTTTGTATTACTTGCAAACTAACTGATAAATACTAGGTTACCCCATTATCGGCTCTGTTCCTGAAGTACCTGATAAAAATGGCTTCATCAAATTTGCGGATTGGGGCAAGGAGTATGGCCCAATCTACCAGGTCGACTTGGCTGGAAGCAACCATGTGTGGATTTCCTCGGACGAGATCTCAAAGGATTTATTGTCGAAGAAGGCTGCCATCTACTCGGACCGACCTCATATTCCTGCCTTGATTGACGACAACCGTACGAGCGCGCAGTACCTTCCATTGTTGAGCAGGAATGGTAAGTTATTGTTTGTGGGCTAGAAGACGGATCCTAACATTCCTCAGATGGCCACACTCGTCAAAGGAAATTTGCAAACATCATCATGCGCGAGTCGGAGAAGGCTTTATTCCATCGCTACCCCGAGCTCGAGGCTAAGCGCATGCTTGTCGAACTCCTGGATGAACCCGACCGATACAATCACGCCTTGGAATCATTCATCTCCCGTGTCACTTGCCGTCTAGCCTGGGGCCACAGCGAAGGCAGCGATGAGCTCAAGCAACGCGCCCGCGAGCTCCTCATTGGTGTATCTCCTACCGGCGCACTCGGCAACAAGCTTCCCTTCCTGATGGCTCTTCCCGACTGGCTCTCTCCAGCAAAGGCTTGGGAGAGAAGGCGTGCGAAGACGGAGCGAACTTGGTTCCAAACGATGCAGGATCAGGTTATCAAAGACATTCAAACCGGCAACGCCGCTCCTTCATGGATGAAGATCTTCCTCGATGGCCGTAGCAAATGGGGCTTCAAATCTGATCTCGAAGGCGCATATGCGGTTGGTATGCACGGTATCGCTGGTGCTCTTACCATTGCTGCACCTATGCAGACCTTTTGCTTGGCCATGACATATTACCCACAGTATCTGCCTAGACTTCATGAGGAGTTGGATCGTGTTTGCGGTAACAGGCTTCCCCGTTCAGAGGATCGCCCGAACTTGCCGTATCTGCGAGCTATCATCCGCGAGTGCATCCGCTGGCGCCCACCAGTCCCAACGGGTATTCCTCACTACTTGATCCAGGACGATGAGTATAACGGTTACCATATCCCCAAGGGTAGCACCATGCATCCGCTCGAGTGGTAAGCTTTACAATTCCAATTGGGAAACTAAGTTGTTAACATCTTGTAGGGCAATTTCTCGCGACCCTGAAATGTTCCCTGATCCTGAAGCCTTCAACCCCCTTCGATGGGTAGAGCCCGGATGGCCATCCTACCAGGAACCTCTCACGCAGTTCCCCACCATCATCAACTCGACTCAATTCGGCTACGGACGACGAACCTGCCAAGGCCAAACCGTCACCGACGAGGATCTCCTCATTGGCATTGGCTCCGTCGCATGGCTCTTCAACATCGAGCGCAGCGCAGAAGACGTGTCCATCCCCAGCGCCACCGAGACCAAAGACATCAAGCACACAATCGGCATGAACGAGAAGGCCTCCCTTTCCGCCGAAGAACTCAACGCAGGCGTCAAAGCCAAGCAACCCACCATGGAAGACAAAATCCTCTCCAAATACAGCTACCCGGGCTCCGCGCCCGCCGACAAGCTCGAGCAAGACCAACTCGCGCAACAGCAAGCCGAGCAGAAGAAGAAGAAGCCCACCAAGCCCACCGAACCAGCCTACAAACCCCTCGAGTGGGGCGACATCTCGCAGAAGCCCGCGGACCCGACGCTCGACTACTCGATCCTGCTCATCGCCAAGCCCATCCCCTTCAAATTCCAGCTCAAGCCGCGCGACGCTGCGCGCGAGCAAATGGTGCGCGCGCTGTACGCCGAGGGCGTGGAGAAGGGCGATTTCCCCGAGACGCGCGAGTACTGGGGTCCGAATCAGGGGCGCGGGAAACCCGTGGGCTGGAGCAAAGTCTGAGACTTTTTTTCGCGTGTTGAGCAGGCAGGCTGTGCTGCGCTGATCGAGCGGCTGCTGATCGGGCGCTGCTGCTGGTGCGGCTGCTTGCTTACAGCTGGGCTGGCTGGTACGGAAAGGCTGTGTTGGTGACCCGGTTGGTGGGCGAGTGGGGAGCCGAAGCCGAAAGTATCTGTATGTCGGTATGTCAACCTACAGTAGGTAGGGAACCTTGGCTTCTTGGGAAATGGGTTTTAATGAGATTCTTTCGAGATTCTCTTGTTGGTTTCTTGTGTTGCATGGCTTGGGCGTTGGCGGAGCAAGATTGTATCGGTAGCTGTGCTAGATGGTTACACTGTTCTCCTTTTCCTTTTGCCCTTCGGAAACCGTCAGATTGTGTGCCTTCAGAATTCAATTCATTTTCATTTTCCTCGATATATTGATGTTCATTTTGTGCCTGAAAGTGAACCGTGGGATACATGTCGCGCCGTTTGGATGTGGCGGTGTTAGGAGGCTAGCGCTGAGTCGCGTGGTGTTGGTCCCTCGTACCAGAGAAGTCCTCTGCCCTAGGTACCATGGTACATAGTAGTTGGACTTGCAGAAAATGGTTCTAAAGCCACAGTACCCCTCTCCAGCCACGTAACGTGTTATGAGCAGTATTACTTAAAATAATATATTTAAGAATTTTCAATCGCTTTCTACGCCTTAGCAACTCCTTGTGTGACCCAAAAGCTTTCTCTTCAGTTCACAGTGTCGGCTTTACTTGAGGACCAGTATGAAACGCAGGAGGAGGCTTTCTCGCTTGAATTGCTCATCGATAGACTTGCAGAGCTGCAGCGGATTGACCAGCTCGAGGCCATCCAACACAACAGGTTTTGATGCCACTTAATCTTTGAGACAGCACACTTTGGACGAGGTGATCAATGCTCTGATTCGACCTGCTTTTTCCTAGCTACTGAATACAAAACTCGCGCCTCTTCCAGACCGGTCGTCAAGCTCAGCTCGTAGACTCTGCATCTCCAACGTTTTCGATAGTTCTGTGGCATTTTCCTGGCAACGTTCAAAATCGATGAGCTTGACTCCATCGCTACCAACAAGGAAATTGTGCCGATTCACATCACTGTGTAAAACACCAAGGTTGTGAAGTCTCCCGAGGGCGAGCTTGCAATCGTGCAGATCAGAAATGACTGCATTCCTACTGCCTTCCACCTTCTCAAGTAGCAAACCCATCACTCGATCCCCCTCTCGAATGTGACCCAAGAACCGTGGCGCAAGTCCTGGATCCTTCTGCTCGAGCAGTTGGTATGCTCGAGTTTCCCGTTCGATACGAGGGATTTCCCATTCGAATCGTGCAATCTTTGCGACTATTCTGGATCGATGTGGCAATATGGTTGCTGCGTTTAGAGTCGAGTGTGTCGTTGCGCAAATCACAGCCTCAAAGGCGGTGGCTGTCAAGCGCTCTACTCTCTCCAGATCCAGAACGTCGACTTCCGTGCTGTGCCATACGTTCTGAACGGTTGCCATCCGCTGTTTCGAAAGCGAAGTTCTCAGTTCGCCGGACCCAACGTCTCGAGAAATGTGTGCGACAGTCCAATTGTCGTCATTATAGGGCAGCGATGGCAGTGAGGGGAGAGGAAAAGATAACGTGTTTCTGTCGAAAGTGGCTGGCGCGATCTTGAGGTATTTGACTTTATTGCCGATTCGAATCCGATATTCACTTTCGCCCTCATTGTCATCATCAACTTCCATTGATAGTACGAAAGGGATCACGGACGTTTGGTCCGATTGCATCGTGTGAGGGATCACTTCTTGAAACTCAGGGTTTATCGTCAATCAGGGACTGACATTGAATCTAGAAGAAGCTGCGCGAACGACAGAATATTAGACCACGTGAGAATAGCCTGTGTATGCTGCGTATGCAGGGGCTCACAGAGGAGGTGCCGTGACACCTAGGGCGCTTGATGTGCCCACGAAAGTGGATCTTGACCTTGACCAACAACGCTTAGCAGACAGACATGCCACGAACACCACCACTCCCCACACGGCTGGCTTAAAAGAGAATAGGGCCGTGCTCAATACGCGCACGCCTACTACGTAGTAAGGTTGCTGCACGAAGAGACATTATGAACCAATGCATGTATGTGCAGTAAAGCTATCAAGCAACATCGCACGCGACTTTGGGGCCGGAATCTTGCCATAGGATAACAGCGCTTGGTAGCTGCAGGTAACATCAACACCTAGCGAACCTTGCTTGAGACCAAACTTTCGTTGTTTTAGCGCCTACATTGCACACTTACTTCCGATCGTCTCTGCGCCTATTATCGCAACGACGGCCACCGTTTGATTAGCTTTCACTTCCAATTAACTGCTTCATCGAGCTATGCTTCAGAAGATGGGTCGGTGGGAAGCGGAAGCAGCTCATCTAAGTATAAATATCGATCATCTTCAGTGTCCACCACAATCAATCGCCAGTCGTCTTTGACTACTCATATATTACGGAGCTACTTCTTGGGAGTCTTACTATTGATATCAGTTCTGCAATCCAAGCCATCAGAGACTTTCTGCTACTAGCTGCGTGGTAGAACCTCAAAACATACAACAGAGTAAATTATCCCAAGAGAGTAAATCATCTATCCTATACCACAGGAAAAGATAACTGATCTAGGTAAAGCAAATAGAGAATGTGCACGTCCTATTTTATCCTATACACGTGTGGCTGCAGAAAGGAGATGGAATTTGTCCAATGCGAGGCCCGGCAGGGCAGCAACGTGAAATGTCAACCACTAGAGAAGAGGGCTGGCAAGGTCTCAGCCAATTATTGTTCGAAGCATCGTGTCAAACCAGATGCGCCGGTCAAGTACAACGACCAAAATGGTAACGCAGCTTGACACTGTCATCGGCCCTTGATATCAGAGCTACCAGAAGAATAGCGTCGGCTTCGCGCTGTCTTTCGGAAAGTGGTCTTATGGCAGAGGGACGGATACACTATGGAGTGCCGTGGATGTTGTACAAATGCGAGAGGTTCCTGGTGCCTTCATGTCGATTACATCGGTTCACGTCCTTTCTAGTACATCTACAGCTGAGCAGTTTGATATAGAAGGGCATGATCTGCGTAACTTTCAGGCTTCAAAGTGGCACCTGTCTTTATTCTCTGTGCTTGAAATAGCCGCCTTTCTGACAGCTGTAAGGCAGCTTTGGGGGCTGTCTTGTTCCACCGTTACTACTAGTCCACAGCAGTTGCGCTTGTTCACAATGGCTGAAGTGCTTTAGAAACCCATCATGTGAATAAACAGCCCAAGCCCCCGTGAAGGTTGTGATGCTTTCCTCTACGGCAACTTGACAGCCGGCACAGGACACTCCTTTCTGAGCTTTTCCAGTCTGCAAATCGAAGCTTGGTAACGCACAGCATGCCATGAAAGCAAGACTCGGTTGCGTGTTGAGTCGTTTGATAATTATTTCTGGCGCTTCAACTCCAGCATGTTCTTCGCGATATGCTGATAAGGCGGATACCGTTGAAACAACAGTCACGCGACTCGAGCGTGGGCGCTCATCCATTGTGTATGTACCCGGTAGAGTCGTGAGTTTTGGAAGCTTCTCAAGAGACTTTCTTGATAGGCGGAGGATCCGCTTCACAGTAGTCAGAGTCGCAACGCGAATCCCGATCGAATCTCGTCTGAGGCAGCTTGAGCAACATCGGATCCAGAGGGGCAAGTGAACAAGATCACCGTATTGGTGTTTGCAGAGTGAGCAGCTTTGTGAGCAGAGAAGCCGATAGAAGTCCAGTAATGTGACGGCTCGAGCCGCACCTGTCCGCAACAATGCACAGAGGGGATTGATCGCATGTGTCGTAACAACGCGAAACTCATGAAGGACACTGACTATCTGCCGTGCTCGAGTATTAGTTTGGCGGAAGCGGAGTAATGACTCAATATCCAGCTCTAAACAGATGCTGCTGATAAGTTCAAGAGGCAACCTGTCAAGTTCGCCACATGCGGCAGTTGGCCTGCTAAGGACGGGCAGCGCGGACGTAAGCGTGTTTGTGTGTGTGCGTGGTGGGAACCATATAACTGCGAGATCGAAGTCCTTCCGGTGATAGGCGCTCACCCGGAGAATGGCCTCGACATCTCCCGCCTGGACTTCATACGCTGTCTGGGCGTGGAATCCAGGGATCGGCTTTCTCGGCGATTGTGCAGATTGGGCGCTCATGGCTCTGAGTATAAGACCACTTCGAGCCGGCGTGGGCAAGTCTGACTGCTCTGTTAGGCAAGCATGAAAATTGGTAAATGTAACATATTATGACGTTCTGCAGCTTCAGCAAGAGCGATGGAGCGCAGGGCTTTTGGACGTGATGGCGACCGAACATTTGCTGATTGGTCTGCCCATGATTTGCCGAACAATCCGCCACCAACCCCTCCCCTTTCCCCTCGAACGCAGATGCTAATCGCAACCTTCCACCTCTGCCCATCACAAAACAACATACACAATCCATGCGGAGTCTGTAAAAGCGCAAACCCTTTGATAGCGACATTACCCACCCATCTCGCTGTAGTATCAAAGTGTTTCAAGCCACAGTAGCCGAACACCGTGCAATCTTAGCCATCGTGGCCGTCCCACGCTTTCGTAGAGCTACTCTGCTAGTAGTGTTAGATAGTTAGCGCTTCTCCACGTCGTAGAAGTTCTATGTATTAGCAGAGAAGTATAGCTAACTAAGTAGATAGAGTTCTAAACAACAGGCGTAAAGGCAAAGTACACTCTCTCCAGTCACATAATGTGTTAGAAGCAGTAGTTAATACTTAAAGTAATATATTTGAGAATTTTCCAATGCCCGAAGAACATTCCTTGAAGTTTTCTCCTCCTTCTCTGTTAACCTCTGAAGATGCGGCTGTAAATAATGAAAAAATCCGACATCGAACGGAGAGAAGCTACACGCAATATAGTCGAATATGCGCGGAAAGTATCCTGCCGATGACCAGTCGAGTAATGTTACCGTACTATCATATACCACCATATTCCGAGGCACGAAGTCTAGATGGCACATTACAAGCCCTTGATCCTCAAAGCTAATACTGTGTCCTGGTCTTCTTAGCCGTATGTTCAACCATTTCTCGAGGCTTTCTTGGTCTTTGAAGACGAGGTCGCTATCAGGCCACATGACACCTTGAACTGGATCTCCACCTAAGGACCCAGGTACTTCGCCATGCATTTCGTGTAAATGAGATAGGATACGCCCGAGTTGTGGCGCTATAGCCAGCGCTTCTTGCACACTTGGTACGTCACCTTGAGCAAATTCCATGACGAGATATCCGATAGCTTCGTGCTGGAAAAAGCGGTGTGGTTTAGGGACGCGAACAATGGAGGAGTCAAGCCGCTGGAAAGCAACCCTCTGGTTGAGGAATTTCCCTCGTTTTACAAAACGACCGAATTTGACGACAATATCGGGGGAAATTTGTATGACTTTGTTCGAACAGATTGGGTCCGAGAGTCGAGGGTAACGAGATGAATGACAGCTCCTTATTATGTCTGTATCGGACATGAGAGTAACATTAGGTGGTTGTGGCGACATTGTGACCTCAAGAAGTTGTGACATTGCGGCTGTAGATAATATACTAACTTGGATAATTCAGGTTATAAAATGTAGGGTAGATGATCTATAGAGTGTGAAATGTCTGGAAGATGAGGGAGAGAAGCCAGAACGAGTGCTGATGAATTGAGGCTGCAACGACGAGCTGCGTGCCTGCCATTGTCCAATCATAATCCAGCCTCCAATCCACATAACGAAGCATAAGGCAACACTGACACGGACGCTATTCCGATATTGTATCACAAGACATACAAAGCAGACTGTGTCTCCCTCGTCCTTCAACCTTTTCTTTTGCATCGAGCTTTCCCAGTCGTTTTACCCCCCCCTCGATGTTGTCTAGCCGTCTTGCCAGGCATATACCTTTCAATCGGCTTGCTTCCTTCACAAGCACCAGAATGGCATCCACCATAATCGGAAAGTCGGGGCGTATATATGTTCAAGGCGAGGTGCTTCAACGTCATCGCGAAAACCACAGATTCAGCATTTTCAAGGCCGAGTATGATTAACTTCGTTGTTCTTCTTACAGCCTAGCTACATTTCTGACTTGTTCTACTTAGTTCCGGGGATAAATCTTTTGTCCTCAAACGCGTGCCCAAGCCGTTCTACGATCTATCCCTTCGCCTTGCAGCCGAGCTCCCAGATTCCCATCGGTTACGGATCTACATCGATCACAGCCAAGAGGAAGGCATTCTAATATACCCTTATTTTCGGGACACCCTACTCGCTCTAATTCAAGGTGATGCAGATCTGCGTATGGCAGAGCGAAAGAAAATCTTGCGGTGTACGGGAGAGGCTTTACAAGAGCTTCATCACAAAGACTGGATTCACATAGGTACACTTTTCAAAGCCCACATATCATTGTCACTCGACATTTTTACTGATTGCTCTGTCGCAGCAGATGTGAAGCCTGACAATATTCTAATCAACTGGACCTACGACAAAGATGGCAACAAAACAGTCACTGATGTGGCCCTGGGCGATTTCGACATTGCTTACAAGTTAGAGAAAGCGGAATCACGTCAGACTCCTTATGCAATAGGAAATGCCATGTGGCGAAGCCCGGAAGGACAGACAGGAAGAGGCGTGACAAAAGCGTCAGACATCTTCTCCTTTGGACTAGCGGTAAACGAGCCATGTATAAGTTCGAGGATTCATGCTGAGCTCTCTTTGTAGTGTATATACGCTCTTGGGGGCGGGGATCTCTTACTCTTGCACGCCTATGATGAGCTCGTAAAGAGGGGAATAAGTCCAGAACAAGAGATTGTGGTTCGGCACTTCTCTTACTTCGGCCCAGTTCCTGAGAGCCTCCTAGATCGAGTCGAGAGCAAGCTTTGGCGTGCTGCCTTCGAGGACGCGTCAAAAATGGCGGATGGTGCTGTTAAAGAACAGCCCTTACTCAGATTTGAGCGGTGGGGAGAAGACCTAGGCCCTGAGGCACTGAGCTTGATATCTGGAATGACGAATCTTGATCCAGAAGCTCGATCAACGATAGACCAAGTCTTGACACATCTATGGTGGGAAGAGGATACTTGAAAAGCGGGTGAACGAGGCTGGAAGGTTGTAAGCGAGGAGACATAGTCGTTGAGATACATCAGTCCATGCAGTGCCTAGCGATTGCTACTTCACCCTCGCAGGCGACAATACTTAATTAAGCTGATTGGTGCACTATTCCATGCTGGACGCTCATCCGTCAATTCATGTGCCCAATTCCCATGGCCTTTTGAGTATCCTTGATGCTAAAATTAACGTTCATGCTAAATGAGATGATCAATATCAAGTTTGCTGTGCAGATTTAATTTTTTTCACCATGGTACAAGAATTGAACTTCAAATTAGCAGCTGTCACATAAAAAACTGCTCTGAGTGATGATTGGACCTTAGAGAGCTATGTGCATAACTGTGAAGGTGGGATCCACGCCGTATATCACGCATGGTCCTCGATGAGGATGAGAAGTCCTTTAGGCCATCATTTCACCGGTGTATAGTCTTTGAACGGGACTCTCCTTATATCTTTCACAACCTCAGCCGATATGTAGTTACAGCTACGCGCCGACTGCCTAACATCTGCCTGGCAGGAGGTCTGTGCTACTCATGAATGTAATCGTGAGCACATGCTGTAAACAGAACAATCTGAACGCACACAACCTATCTCTCGGACGCGATTTCAACCACTACTTGATATTAGGTGGTACCAACAGAAAGAATATTACCATTCGTCACGGTAGCAGACCATGTGCAAGGAATATAGGACCACATGCTTCTACTCGGGAGGGGGTTGCAAAATCGGAGAATGCGACGAGATCAAATACACGGCAGATCCATGTGACAAGAAACCTGCTAGTGGCATTCGAGACTGCCATAGATACCAGATGATTCATTCAGGATCGACTAAGAAGAAAGGACCGCGTCTGGGGCACAATCATGGCGATCAGGGCGGAAGTTCCTAGTACCCCCCACACAAGTAGGTACAAGGAGTTCAGTCTACTTGTCTTCTGCTGACACCCCTGTTGTAGGATGGCCATGCATGAGCGTTCTAGCACCTAAATCTTTCACTGTTTTAATGTCGACTCAGCCTACTGAATTAGCACTGTGGTATGTGGTATACCTAGCAATTGGGAGATTCCGCCTTTCGGATAGTTCGGGTGCACAAGTGTTTGCTTACAGTCCTGTCAGCTAGAGAATCCAATCAATTTAGCTAAATAACTATTAAACTGCTACTATAACTGTCCTAAACTGTTTCAATCCTTTAAGTCATTCAACCTACAGATGTTCTTGGTGTGATCGAGGATTTTTTCCGTCGACGAGAATATCTGTTTCCAGCAGCCTTGAAGAATTACCCCTAGCAGAAGTCCCTCTATGCTCGGGAATTCTCCATTTCGGAAGGATGACTCAATTACCTCGTCATTCTGACCTTCATAAGGGATTTGACCAGCCAGAAGCTCGTCCAATGTAGAAGCCAATGCGAATAGATCTAACACCACCGTATCATCCGCCTCTGGATCTCGAAGTAAGCAGTGGCTTGTAGCCTCAAGCCCTTGCACCGGTTCCCTTATATTCTGAGGTCTGACTGATCGTCAAACCCGGCAGCATTGAAGTCGCTAAGTCGGGCGTTGAGGTCTACGTCAACTAGCCACTGCTCAAGCCTGAGATCTGAATGCCGGACTCCCTTTAAATAATTATATGCCAGACATTTGATTATTTGATACGACCAGCGCTTCAGATCCATTTCTGTAATGCTCATGCGATTTCACCGTATATAGCGCTTGAGGGTGTCGTGAGGATAGTACTCAAGCTCGATGTATTCGTTTCCGGGGTCAATTGACAGACACGTGGCGATGAGTGGGTGGTCGCCTAGGATGCGATAGGCCTGAACCTCAATCTTGCATCCGTCCAGGTTTCGCTTCGTGATAGGAATGTCATCGACGTACACATGACATTCTTTCCTGACGGTGTCTCCAATGCGGTAAGTTTTAGCACTCATACCCACCATGAGCAGCTCACGCTTTGCTGGCGCCTGGAAGTACATGGTTAGGAAAATGAAGCAAGAAGATAGGATGACAAGCGAAGGTGGGAGTCGCTGAAGTAGCACGTAGTTATGTTGCGAAATAGCCCGTGCGGGTTTGTATTCTCTAAGCCGACTTAGCGCAAACCACGGGAAATATGGCGATATGTCTAACCACAAGTTACAATAATGCAATTTATGGTCTTGAAAAAAGGTTAGGTTGGGCTGAGCACTGGTGCCCACTTCACTCGTGCTAGTCGCCCAGAGTGCCTCTTTCAGATTAGCTTATCAAGAATTCCATTGCCACGTATTCAGCCTCGCACTAGAACCACAAAGCTAAAACGTCTTATTATAACAATTTCTCTGGAATTACGATATGTGCGACAATGTTTGCGGTCATTTCGGATTATGTGGACATCTAGCAATCGTGTTTATAGCAAGATGTGCCGCAGCAAGAGCAAACCAAATTACCTGTCCGCCGGATCGACGTCAAGACACTCATGACTGGCAAGAGGACAAGGACGACGAGAAATGCCCCCCATGCAAAGGAGAGACCCCTCCTGACACTCCTTGAGACGTGAATGTACGCGCTCTGAATCATCATTACAAAAAGCAAATCTAATTTGAAGCCTTGTTCAGCTCAGCAAGATCTCTCTGTTCTGCTCTGCCGCCCCAGGTGTAAGAAGAGCTCAGATGTTTTGCCTTTTTGACCCACTCATTCCTCGGGACGAAGATCCTTGGTAGTCAGCAGGATATCAATGAATATGAATTCAAATATTTACCATTCCTCGCCTTGTCTACTTGCTATGAAGACCTCGTGTGGCACTGCCAAAGTCTGTTCCTTCGTCAAAGGCCCTTTCACGTTGAAGTCGTAGATGAACCATCGTTTTAAGGCAGTTTCGGAATCAAAATCGCCAGGGATATGAGGATGGTCGTACCCTGACAAGCTTGGTTCATCTCGTATTGACCTTTTCAGCTGGAATTGACTGAAATCGTTGCCTAGGGTGTGGAAGCGCTTTTGTTTCGAACCAGGAATGTCGGTGACAAAGGCGAGAAGTAATACACGACGTGGGTCAGTAGAGATATCCCAAGAAGAGGCCATCCCCGTGCCTGCCTCTCAACTATTCTTGTACGTATGTCTAGTAATGACAATTGCTGGCTGGCCTTGCGAGCGTCCCTACTACTGCTGAATGTCGCCCCGAACCTCCAGACTTCAGCTGGGTAAAGTTCTCTCTAACATCCCTGGTTGGACCTAATACGGTACGAGTGATGGCGAACTCGAGGATGGGTATGCTGAATGAGGCGGATATAACGATCTATCGCATGTGTCCTGATGGTGGCTGGTGTTGAATGAAAGAATCGTTTACAGGGGCGGCGATAGCGGCTGTAGCTGTACTCTTTGCACTGTATTAATATGTTTATAGTCCCGCACGGGAAAGTTAGGTAGGTAGGTGGTTAAAGGGCTACCACGCGACTAGACGCATTACGGACGGGTAGCATCCCAAAGTGCACTAGCCCTGTCCATTTGACATCATCATGCGGCTCAACTCATCCCTCGAACTATTGGACTTGAAAATTACGCCCAACAAGGAAGTTCGTACAATGTAGAACCAAGGCGGCATAGATCTAAGACCACTATATTATCACCCTCTAGATCTTGAGGTAAGCAGTAGTTGACAAAGTTTAAGTCCCTATGTCCCTTCTATTTCAAGGTCTAGCTAGTTATCTAACCCGTTACTACAACTAGGGGACTATCTTGTGCTCCTCAACTTTATTATCACAAATGTCTCGGATTTCCAGGTTCATCAAATAGAGTCCATAGACTACGTTCAGCCTCTAACTCGCCTTTGTATCGAGGCATAGCATGGTCAAGCTCTGAATACCAATCTGGGATATTCATCAGGCCATAGTGTGCCTTTGTGTATTCCCAATACTCGGGATACCAGCCACTGAACGCCCAGTCAATAATTGCAACAATTCTGCCGTTGTCCACGACTATGTTGCGCTGGGTAAGATCTAAATGAGTGAAGCATGTACGATAATAATTTAAGTAGCACTGTAAGACTTGTTGCCCGAAAACCTTTCCACAATCCTCGAACGGAATGTTGCCCCAAAGAAAAGTATGAAACTCATCATAACTAGAGAATAGGCCAACAGGTCTAGTTCCAATTCGGTAATCGAGACAGGACTGCAGATCAGCTGACGCAACAATCCTTTCTTGCGGTGGTTCAAGCTCTCGAAGTTGACGAATGTAGCCAGCAAGCTCCTTAACAACGGCCTTCTTTTGAACTACAGATAGTAGATTCCGGGTCCAAGCTTGTTCGAGATCTGACCCTTCAATGTATTGCAATTCAATAAAGAGCTTCCCGTGGTGTGTATATGTTCTATAAATGCTAGGTGCTGGTATAGACGTATGTTGGGCGACAAATCGTAAGGCTTCAAGTTCGGCCAGCTGACAGGGGCCTTTTACAATTCGATGTCTTCCTACACGGACCACGGTTGGACCTAATAAGCCGAAGAGATTCCTTGCGGCTGAAGTGCGGATAAGTAGCAACAGGCCTTTGGCTTGCTCGGTGGCGGCGTTCACCATCGTGCCAGTATGCAAAACCTCAGCATAGTTTTTGTTATTTAAATTAAGGAGATTTCAGTTGTATAGAAAGGGTGCTGGGACATTCGTTAGTGGGAAGGGGCGTGAGGGAGATGGCAAGTGTAGGAGCGGAACTACTATGTATCTCGTTGACTTAGACACGTGAGTACGTACCGGTGTTCGGGCAATCTTGTGAGCCGAAGTGTCGGGACAATTCACAGCTATCCCAAAGTGCACTAGCCCCGCCCATTTGACATCATCAAACGGCGCAACTCGTCGCTCGAACCACGGGTCTTCAACCGGACGTCCAAAAACACGTGTTAAACATCTTCAATGCGCCTCCGATAAAACCAGCCAGACCCGCCCGTCTAGCTTCGTCCCGCGCACAAGCCATGTTCGGCCTCGCCTTCACCGCGTCGCGCACGCAAATCGCATCGTACCTGTTTGGCGTCGCGCTGTTCAGCATCAGCTTCCTCGTCTTCCTCAACAGCTCCATCTCGTTTGTGATCACGCAGCGCATCGGGCAGGCGCGCAATGTCGGGGACGCGGTGGGCACGCTGGGGTTTGTCGACGAGCTGGTTGCGCTGGTTGGGTGTCCGGCCTGGGGCCTGCTGAGCGACCGCGTCGGCGTGCGGAGTGTGGCTGTTATGGGCTACGCGATTGTGGGTGTTGCACTGTGTGTTCTGGTGCAGGCGCGCAATGTATATCCGGAGCTGTTACTGGCGAGGATCTTGTTCAGTCTGGGCGGATGTGCAACGTGAGTGCAGGTGTATGTGGGTGGGTTGGTGGAGATGGCTGACATCTGCGCAGTGCCACGATGGTTACAGCTATTCTTCCTACCATGACGGTTATCAAGGAAGTTAAGCCGGACCCGCGATCTCCCACGCGACGGGCCAATGGCTCCTCGCATGCTCTGGCGCCGTCGATTTCTTCAGAACTTACCATCACTCCCGCACGCTTCCGGTCGAGCTCGAGAGAACCGTCCAACGATGCGGTCGAGAAGAAGGATACAGGGGCCTCTACGTCCCAACTTGCAGGACTGGTGGGCATGTTCACAGGCTGTGGTGCTCTTGTTGCGCTCCTTGTATTCCTACCACTGCCGACCCGTTTCCAGCACGCTGGTGAGAGTCCAGCGGCAGCTGTTGCAGATGCCTTTTATGTCGTCGGGGCCATTGCACTGCTCGTAGCAGTTGGCTGCTTCTTTGGGCTGCGCAATCTGCCCGGAGAGGAAAAGAAGGGTTGGAAACTTCTCGTCGGAAACGATGAATCCAAAGCGGCAGACCATCATACCACTCGCCATGTCATACTTTCATATCCCCGACTGTTCCTGGAGAGCATTCGTCTGGGATTTCAGTCGCCAAACATTGGACTCGGTTATGTTGGCGGCTTCGTTGCACGCGCATCCTCAGTTGCCATCTCGCTCTTCATTCCACTCTTTACGAATCACTACTTTCTCCAGACAGGACAATGTACTGTCGATCCAGCTAACCCGTCTGACATCAAACATGCATGTCCACAGGCATACAAGCTCGCAGCCATGCTGACCGGCATCAGCCAGCTCATCGCACTCATGTGCGCACCACTATTCGGCTACCTATCTGGTCGCTACCCCCGCTACAACATTCCCCTCCTCGTAGCAGCCGTCGCAGGTATAGCAGGCTACTCAGCCTTCGGCTCGCTCAAGAGCCCAGACTACCACAGCGCAGACGGCACAGGCGCCATCTTTTTCATCGTTGCGCTTCTAGGTATCAGCCAGATCGGCGCAATCGTGTGCTCTCTATCCCTCCTAGGGCGCGGCATCAACAATGACGAGCCCATTCTTCCAGACACATTCCCCTCTGCCCCTGAGTCTTCAAACGGGACATCCCACCCTTCTGCTGGCGCAACACCGCCTTCCAGCGCCCCGATCACGCCCCTCGACGAGAACGCCCCACTGCTGCCACAGATGCATGCGCGCAGTGCGTCGAGGCCTGTGTCGCCACCCACAGGGTCGCAGTCGCATAACCATATGAAGGGGTCGATAGCGGGGACGTACAGTCTGCTAGGCGGCTTTGGCATTTTGATATTGACCAAAGCGGGGGGCGCGCTGTTTGACGACTCGGGGCCTGGTGCGCCGTTTTATATGATGGCTGCATTCAATGCGATGCTCCTTGTCGTTGGTGTCGTGGTTGTCATATGGCAGAGCACACGGCCGTGGAGAAGGCAGAGACATGAGAACATATAGAAGGCATCTTGTGGCTGTTGGAATGTACCTCTCTCTGTATTCAGCGGCATAATCCTTAGATGTATCATCATATAATCATACACTATCCACCATCCTTACATTTTGCACGTGTGTGTCTCTCTAAAATACAAACATACGCGCATACTTGCGATCCATCTCGGCATACTCCTCCTTGAGCATCTTCGCCCTCAACTTATTCAGCCTCAACATGACACCCTCAGCCTCGCCCTCCAAATCTTCAACCGCATCATCCACACCCTTGGTCCCCCACACCCGCCACAGCAGCCCGCTCACCCCGCCCCCGTGCGCCGCATCCGCCTTCTCGCGCGCCTCGGCCGCAAGGTACGTCATTATCTTGCCCCAGGCCTCAAGCCCAATCTCCTCGCAGCCCTCGCACTTTTTGCGCAGGGCGTCGTGTGCGGCGATGGGGTCGAGCGACTGCGCGAGTTTGGACGTCGAGACTGCGTCACGGACCCATGCCAGCCCTTGTTGTCGCTGCGTCGCGGAGCTGCCAGCCGTAGCGAAGAGGATCTCGCCGATGTAATTTTTCAGCGCGGCCTCGTCGCAGCGGTCGGTTTCGCGGCGCTGCAGGGGCTCGTCGCCGGTGGGTGGGACGGGTGGGTAGTCTGGTTCGCTGAGCAGGCTGGTTAGGGTACCCGTAAGAGAGGAGTCTTTTGCGGCGGGGAGAGGGGGGTTTGGGATAGTGTCTGCGGCGAGGCGGGCGCGCAGGACGGAGATGAAGATTGGGAGGGCAGCAGTGATTCTGCCTTGCTCTGCGAGGTGGGTTGCGAGGTTTGTGGCGGCGTAGACGATGTTGGGAGTGATTGCTTCTTTGGGCGCAGAGGAAGATAGAATGCCTGTTTCGCGGTTTATGATTGTTGAGGGGTCGGGTGTGGGGAGTCCTGTGATGGCGATGTCAAGAGCCCAGCGGTACATTTCTTCTGCCGAGTCTGGGAGTTTGCGGAAGCTGAGCCAGTCGGCATAGCCTAGTGCTGCTGAGAGGCGTTGGTAAGTGGTGAATCCTTTGGATATGATGATCTTGAGGTAGAATGTTTCTGGTGCCTCGGCGGCTGGTATTCGGTGCTCTTCGTCTGGGATTTCTTGCATTCCTGGGAGAACCGCCTTTGGTCGCAAGTTCGAGGCTGATGGGACAAACTCGGGTGCCCATACGTTTCTCCTCCACTTCGTTGTCACCCACCCATCCAGGCGTTCTGCGGACATTGCCATGCCCATCAGGACCTCGTAGTATCCCTGCCGCCATTCCTCGCTCTTCGCTGAGATATCAAATCCCGCTTTTCCTACACCAGGTACGAGTATGCCGCCTTCCTCTTGCTCCAACAAACCGGCGCCATCCTTGTTGACATCTTCTAATCTGTTCAGTGCATATTCTAATTCCGAATACACCCTGGCCCAGTTGGGAAAGCCTTCCTCTTCATTATTCTCTGGGACCTGCCACCATTTCCCTCTCCTAAACCTGAATCTTGTAATGAGGCTCCATTCATGCGGCGACGGAAAGGCTCGTTCTTGCTGTTCGCTCAAGACACCCAAACTCGCGATGCTGAAACAGGATGTAAGGAGGAAGATTAATATGCTGTATCGGACGCTTAGACGAGCGGTTTCTTTTATGAATTTCTTGTGATTCGCGCTGATGGAGAAAAGACGGAGCAGTTGTCCATTGGAAAGGTGCTGCCCCGCGGGGTAGAGAAACGGAAGCTGTGGTCGTGAAGAGCCCTGGTGCGCAACGAGGAATTGGCGAGGGTGCTTATACGAAAATTGACGTGGACATGGATACTCCGAGGACCAACTGTTTGGACACTTGAGCGCTGCCCGTGGAAGCTGTATTCGGCGTGCTGGAAGCCGCATTGTTGCCCTGAATCAGAAACGTGAGGGTTCGCGAAAGTGGTGGTGTCAAGGTTCGGCACGCCAAGAGGATCCGCGCTCACCGCCTCGGCAGAACTGGGTCGCCTCGAGAAAAAGTTCCAAGTCGTGAAACTTGCACGTTCCTACCATCCGACACATTTCTTCCACTGCGCACCCACAATGTCGCGAACCAAGGAAGAGAAGAAGCGCAAGCGCGACGAGGAGGCCGTTGCAGAGGACGTCGCAAAGAAATCGAAAAAATCCAAGAAGACTGAGGACGTTCAAGATGCGCCTGCACCAGAGACTGCTGTAGTCGAGGCGAAGAAGGACAAAAAGGACAAGAAGGAGAAAAAGTCCAAAAAGTCCAAGGACGTCGCGGATGCCGCCTCAGAGGATGCGCCCGTCAAGGAGAAGAAGGAAAAGAAATCCAAAAAATCCAAGAAAGACACCGACAGCGCCCCAACCGACGAAGCAGAACTTATCCACGATATGAAAGCGTCCGAGAACTTCATCAGCGTTGACGACGACGAGCCAATGCCTGATGCGGACTCGAAGAAGGACAAGAAAAAGTCTAAGAAGGACAAGGAATCCAAGAAGTCTAAGAAGAACAAGGAAGCCTCAGACGACATCGTTCCAGATGCGGAGATTCAAAACGGCCAGCCTGAAGAGCCTGCTTCTGAAAAGAAGGAGAAGAAGGACAAAAAAGAAAAGAAGGAGAAAAAGGAAAAGAAGGACAAGAAGGACAAGAAAGCGAAAAAGGCGGCAGAATCCGAAACCAATGGTGCTGTTGCTGAGGCTGACTCTACAGCTGAGACGAATGGTGAGACAACAGCAGAGGAGCAAAATGGCGAAGTCGTGGACGGTGCAGATGGGAGCAAGAAGGGTCGCTTCATTGTCTTCGTCGGTATGTGTGATCCAGTGACGAATGTCAATCTCACGCCAGCTAATATGCGTCGTCAGGCAACCTTCCCTACTCTGCCACCAAGGAGCAAATTGAAGAGCATTTCGTTAAAATCAAGCCTACTGAAATTCGCCTCCGTACGTACAAGGGCACCAACAAGTTCATGGGCACATGTTTTGTCGAGTTCGACCGCTTCGATCGCATGGAGACTTGCTTGAAGAAGTACCACCATTCCCTCTTCCCTGATGGAAAGAAGGGTAGCGAGGGTCGCAAGATCAATGTCGAGTTGAGGTAGGCTATTCATATTCGCATTGGCGTGCTACATGGTGACTGACGATTATTTAGTGCTGGCGGTGGTGGCAACAGCGAAGAGCGCAAATCCAAGATCGCAGCTAAGAACGAGAAGCTCCACGACGAGCGAGCCAAGGACCGGGAAAAGCGCGCTGAAATCGAGATGAAGCAGGGCGAACGGAAGGAGAAGAAGGACGCGAGGGCAAAGAAGGGTGGAACGGAGGCCGATACCAGCTCTGCAGAGGACGTACAGCCTAACAACGGCAACATCAATCCCGCCAGACTTGCAATGATGTCACGCCCTGAACCAACACAATTCAGGAGGAGATTCTAAAAAGTTTGTCCTAGTGTTGCAAAGCCTTCTGGATATCTGCATAAGACTTGGATATCAGCGTTCGACTTAGATGTTCGGCTGTTCGGCTGCCTACTATACACATTTGTCTTATCATGGCCTTGGTTGCATTACCCTGATACCAGTTTCTAGACTTTAGAATGATTTCGCACTTGCACAATTTACCGCTTTTGCTCATTCAGCGACTTGACTTCCTCGTGACCAATCAAATCTGCTTACGGGGCGGCCCGATGCGGACTTTTGACCTTAGTCACCATTACCCTCTATGTCTTTCATGCTGTTCAATCTTTCGATAACAGTTTCTTAACAACTTTTACGATCGCACAAAGTCTTCGATACTCTAAAAGTCAGCATTCAAAAAGGTAAGACCCTCCTCCATGAACTTCCTGTGATACACGGACTCAGTGGCGACTTTGGTTACTCTCAACTTGACGAATATATAAGACAGTAACAAAGATTGAAGCAAACTTCAAAGTCCTTAGTTTTTGTTTCACTAAGTTTGTTTCCACTTCTCTTTACTTCTCTTCCAGTCACGTATTGTCTCGTTCTTGTGACAACTCGACCCCACTTTCGAACCTCATTTGCAACTTTTCCCCGTCTCCTTCCCTTACTGATACGGCCGTGATCTAACAAATACCAGGTGCCATAAGTCCTTCAGTCATCAATCATATCTAAGCCCAAAATCCAGAGAAAGGACCTGAGAAACACAACCTCTCTCTCAACCAACCTCCGCCCCAACACAACCCCCCCAAAATCTCCACCAAAATGTCAACAACCGAAGACTCCAGCTACACAGCCGCCATCCCCTCCTCGCCAATCACCAAAACCACTTCAACCATCCACATCGAACTGACCCCACACACCCTGGACTCGCTCTCAGCAACACGCTTCGTGCGCTCCCCCTCAGCCGGCGCAACCGTCCTCTTCATCGGCACCACGCGCGACTCCTTCAACGACCTTCCCGTCTCCTCCCTATCCTACACCTCCTACCCACCGCTCGCCATCGCCACGCTGTCCAAAATCGCACAGAGCGTACTGACCAAGCACGGCTGCACAAAGATCGCCATCGTGCACAAGCTCGGCGAATGTCCGATTGGAGAAGAGAGCATCGTTATTGCGGTTAGTTCGAAGCATCGGCAGGCGGCGTGGAGGGCGGGCGAGGAGGCGCTGGAGGAGACGAAGGCGAAGGCGGAGATTTGGAAGTTGGAGAGGTTTGAGGGTGGGGAAGGGGTGTGGAGGGCGAATCGGGATGGGGCGGTCGGGGTTAGGGTTGATGGGGAGGAGGGGGAGGAGAAGAAAGTTTAGAGGGCGGAAAGGGGTAAGGGGTGGGGACGGTGCTGGTGAGGGGAGAGATGGGCGGTATGGAATGTTGGTGGATGATACAAGTCGTGGGGAACGTTTATAGTGACCGGATTATCAGGTCAAACGATCATTCGCCCTCTTACATGAAAGAAAGAAATGGACTTTGGCTTTCGCCGTACTGCTTGTGAGCGACGATCGCGATCTCTGCGCCATATACACTCTAAGCATGTCAGAAGTAACCATCATAGAGGCGAAGCACTTCCCATGCTGACACCATATGCTTATGGCATGATTGTATCCCCATCACAGCCTTCTATAATCTTCCGAGGGCATATAACTTGGACCTGCAGACATTCGAGACGAGGTACTCGCAGCATACTCGCTGTATTATCACACATGTCACGGAAGTGTTTGGGAACATGTTCGGCAGGAACATGCTGATGGAAACGAAGGTGACTAGTCTTGTGTAGCGATATTGATTCAGCTCATGTAGTGCTACAAGCTAAGAATATGTATTCATACTTAGAACGTTTTTCCAGGGTCTTACAGAAGTAATGTGCTGAATTGCAATGTACCTTTAGGTGTGCAACTGCATGTACAAGGACTAGCGTATTCAAAGTAGATGGTTCCACTACTTCTCAACTTTCACGTCATTTGTGATATTTGGTGTGCTCATATGCAGAAGAAACCCCACTACGAGGATGTTGAGCAGTCTCGAGAAGATGGTTCATACGGTTTGTTTAGCATTACCCGTACCCTGAATGTTCTATTCAATCCCCACGAGGCATATTCATTTAATTGTGCCAACATCTACTCTAGTCTCGGGCCATGCTTCGTCCCTCTTGGGTATTTCAGCCGATATATGTTGTACATTACTTTTACATCCATACTCATACACTTCCAACCATCGTTATTGCTTTTTGTCATTATCACTCGCCTCATTTTCGTCATGAACTATCATCTCTCGAGACGCCTGTAACATCTCGCTGATAGTCTGCGGCACTTCCTCCTCAGACTGGTATATCTTGTCGTAATTCAGCCGACCTCTCAACGAAGTCTGCGCCTCCTTCAGATTCGCGATATCAAACGTCCACATTGCCCCGCCCAAGAACATTATCCCAAGGCTGGCTGTATTCATTGTCGCCAGGTTGAAGGCCTGACACGCATCTGAGAAGGGGCTAAAGAACTCGTGCGGATTCGTATTCGATTCGTAGAACTTGGGCTTGAGTCGTAGGGTTCGTCGCCAGATGGCTTTTCGCGTTATCGCAGAGGATGCGAGGAGACACGCGCCTCCGAAGAAGAAGATCGACAGTTGTCGGAGGGAGCGTGGTGAGGTTACTGGGGTGCCTTCGTAGGCGATTTCTTGCGCTGGTCGCGGCGCAGAATTGGCGGGTGTGGGGGTTGGCCTGGCCATTATTCGAGCAATCGGAAGCTTTGGTAGGGCTTCCATGGGCTCGTCCAGTAGGTATTGAGGATTTTGGGGCGAGATTTCGAGGTCACCTTCCCATGCTGAGATGGATTGCGGACCCCCGAATGGGTTTTGGGGAGCGATTGGAAGGCTTGCGTGACTTTAATTTGTCGTGCGATGCGACTTGAGTGTTTTTGACTCGTAAATTGCCCCAAATAATGCGAAATAATGAGCGCTTGTTAACTGGGAACTTTCAATGGTCTGCACAGAAAAGATGTGAAGGAAGCCGGGTCGGTGGAATAACATCGGGCCGGACTTCAGATGGGAATCGCGCACCTAGCCTCCTAGTTCTTTCCATCACCATTGGGCCCTTGACTGCATTCACATCATTATCGATTTGCAGATCATGTTCCTGATTCACCTGCTGGGAGTACCGACGCGTATCAAATTAGGACACCTGATACGCACCATCACTCCTGAATTCATTCAGCTGGACTCGACCTCATGTCGCACTCATGCAGGAGTTCTTTATAGATGCACGAAACTTCTTCTTCGGCTTCCATCATGCTAGCCAGGTTGCTCAACAGTCAAGTGTACTCAAAGTCTGCTATTGCCATGTTGATACCTTCGGAAACTTATGTGGATACAACAGCCCGTGTGACCATAACGTGTCTCACCGCCTGATGCACGGGCCTACGGGATGCACGATTTCTGAAATTTTCCACATTTTCAAAAACCCACAACACCACGAATATGGGAGATATTGAGGCTGCGATTGCAGCAATCAAGTCCTTGAGTATCACAGAAAAAGTAAATTTAACAAAAATAGCAGAGGAGTATAGTGTTGAAAGATCTACGCTCTCCTAACGATATCGAGGCATCACACAGTTAAAAGAAAACCAGAACGAAAATTAACGCCATCTCAACAAAAAGCAAGAATCTGAACTTGTACAATATATTGAAAGGCTATGCCTACGTGGTATTGCACCTACAAGGCAAATAATTAAGAATTTTGCATCTGAAGTTGTTCAAAAACCTCTTAGAAATCACTGGGTTGATAGGTTTATCAAGAGGCATCAGATTGATCTGGTATCACGATGGACATCAGGCCTAGATAGTAACAGGCATCAGGCTAACTCTGCCTTCAAATACAGCTTGTATTTTGAGCTGATAGGTCAAAAGATCTCACAATATAACATTAAACCACGGCATATTTACAATATAGATAAAAAAGGCTTCCTTCTTAGTGTTCTATCTAAGCAGAAGAGGATATTTTCAAGGAGCCTGTATAAGGAGGGGAAACTAAAGAAGATTTTATAGGATAGGAATCGTAAGTGGATTACTACGATAGCCTGTATCTGTGCAGATGGGACAGCCCTTTCACCTAGCCTTATCTACTAGGCTGCATCTAGAAACCTACAGGATAGCTGGCTACAGGATTTTAACCCTGAAATTTATAACACCTTTTTTGCTTCATCTCCATCTGGCTGGATGAATAATGAGATAGGCCTAGCATGGCTGAAATAGGTGTTTAATTGAGAAACAGCCTCAAAGGCTAGGCTGAGTTACTGCCTCCTCATACTTAATAGCTATAGATCTTACATAACTCGAGAATTCCTTAAGTACTGTAATTCAAAAAAGATCCTTATTGCAATCTATCCTCCTCACTCAACGCACACGCTACAGCCACTTGACGTTTGCCTTTTTTCTCCACTAGCCACGGCCTATCAAAATCAGATTTCAGAATTCCTTGAGAGATGCTAGGGGCTTATATCTATTACAAAACGAGATTTCTACTCTATGTTCTATACTACATAGACTATAGCCTTTCAGAAATTAACGATATTACGTTTATTTAAGGTTACAGGCCTATCTCTATGGAATCCTAATATCATCCTTCAACGCTTTCAAAAACGTCAAATGAGTAAGGAGAGGCCTTCCTCAAGTAGTAGTAGAGGCTCATCAATTAGTGCATCAGACTAGAGGAAGATTTAGAGGCTGTTAAAGGCTGCTGTAGATGATATGAATAAGGCTACGTTGAAAAAACTAAGTTCTCAGATCTATCAGCTTTCTGTGCAGTATCTGATCGTTAAATACGAAAATGATCAACTCAAGGAGGCCCTAGTTAATGAGAAAAAACGTAGAAAACGAGGCAAGCCCCTTTAACTTCAGCAGCCTAAAGATTACTATGGAGGAGCTGTTTTCTAGTCACCTACAAAGATCCGTGAAGCACGTGATCAAGAGGAGCAACAGGCTTATAAGGAGATTGAAATACAACAGCAGAAGGCTGAGGCTGTGAGGCTACGTGAGGAGAGGAAGGCTGAGAAGGCTTTACAGCTTCAAAATCGAAAGAATATAAGAGCATCTGCACGAGAAATTCGACTTCAAGATCAGGCAAAAAAGAAGGCTGAAAAGGAGGAGCGTAAGGTGACTAGAGAGGTTTAAAAACAACTCCAAAATGATATCAAATCATTAAAAAAGGGCAAAAGGATAGCCTCAAAAAAGGAGCCTCCTGTTGAGCCTGTAGATAAGGCTGTAGAGGCTGTGGTGGTTGAATATCCTACTTCTTCAAAATCTCAAAGGGGCCGAAATATCAACCCACCTCAACGATATCTCACGTAGATTTTAACATTAGACGAATCCTTATATCTCAATTACCTAATCTCCTAAAAATCTCGTGATAGCCATAGTGCTGTGTGGCTGTAGAGCCTCATAAAATAGATGGTGTTGTGTTGATTTTCGTGCATCCCGTAGGCCCGTGCATCAGGCGGTGAGACACGTTAAACGAGCCGATATACATGGTACAACATCGACCCCGCAACAGCTCTATACCTAAGCCTCCATATTACGCTACTCAACCACATGCTGTACTCGAGTTTTCGGGGTCCCTGTTGAAACCAATATGGGAATGCAACACCGACTGTTCTGTTTTTGTTCTCTGAGGTTACAAACAACAGTAACATCTCAACGCTTCTAAGATTCTCGTCAAGAGATCATTCTGTTGATTTTATGCAGCAAGATTTGCTTTGATGAAGTCAGCCTCTTGCATTATCTTGAGGAACTGGACTTAGTAGCGATTTGAAAACTGACAATATGGATCTCCGGCTACGGCACACCGACCGTTCATGGCAAGGTATGACCTCGATCTCTATCAGCACTCTCAATTCGGCCCTCTCATGCTGGATACGTGGCTCGCCAAGCTCTATAGTGACACTGTTGCTGGCTCAACCTGTAAAGATGTGTCCAAGGTACGACCGTCCATGTACCTTCTTGCTGGGTGAACGACAGCCCGGTCCCCGTCTGCCTTGTGTTCGCTGGTCAGCCATGTTGTGAACGACTGCTCGTGGGCGGAGCAAGACACGAACTTGGCCACTCGGTCGGATTGGGGGCGACCGATGAGGGTATAAAGGGATCTTGAAATCTTAGAAGGTAGAGAGAAATCATCAACGCTCGTTGCGCATCCTCTTTGCATTACAATCGCTTTGGAGAGCGTGTCGTTAAAAATCTTGAAATTTCAAGACAATATTACTCACCATGTTCAAGAACATGATCATTTCGCTTCTATCGTTGGCCTCACTCGCCCTTGCTCTGCCCGGCGGTACCTCTGAATATCCTCCAAAAGAGACACTTGTATACCCACCACCGCCTCCGCCACCGGGGGAGGAGATTTGCACACCATGTAAGATATATTGAATAACTTCCCTTCGCAAACCCTAATTATTGTGGAAGCATACTGGACGGTTACTTCTGTTGGGGAAGAGCAAACCACATATCTGTCTACCGAGACCGTTGTCATTCCAATTACCTCTGTCATCGACAAGGAAACTACGTCGCTTTCGGAATGTCTCTCCACCAGCACTGGCTTTTATACCACGGTAAGGGCACTTCTTGATTTCTGTGTAACGGTATATCTGACGACCTCAGACAATCGTGTCGCTCACGACTTACCTGGCAACAAATACGTATTCAACAGTCACTACCATTTATGATACTGTAGTTGAAAGCGACGTCGTGTCGGATACATTTGTCGAGACAGTTCCAACCACGTAAGTACACGCGATTATTTTTTCAATGAACTTCTTTGTTAAATTGTCATAGCTCCGTGGGAACAGAGTACAAGACTAGCATTGGAACTGTGCAGGAAACAATTGTCACTACTCAGACCAGTGAGTCGGTTTGCACGCAAACAGTACAGGTTCCAATTACTTCGGTGTCCACGGGGACGACTGAGGTGTGCACTACGAAAGGGTATGGGGATGGGTATTGAACTTGTGGGAATGTTGGGGAGCTGGATGTGTGAAAGCGTTCGGCTGTGACAGGGGAGATTTGAAGACTACCTAGGTACAAAAGGATGTGAGACATGTGGAGAATGTTTTAGTCTGGCAGTCTATGATCATCCTTTAGTAGGAATGCTTGAAAGTGTTGAATGTCGAGCTTGTGCTTTACTGAAGGGCCAATCAGATGACTTCGCGTTGACCTTAGGAGTAGCCCCGAGATTCGACTTTGCGAGAGGAAAGGAAAACAAATGGACCATGCTTACAGCAGCTGCATGATGGTCGCAAACATTTATGTTCCTAGGAAATTTCTTATGTAAATGCATTCATGGCGGTGGATGTCGAAGATGCCGTCATAGGTCAGCAGGCGGAGTCGGTGTCGATCGCTGCGTCGCTTCTCCACACGTGGTAAGTCCGGGCCCCGCCAGAGCTCCAACGGTCGCGTCTCACATCACCTCTCCCACGGCTCACGGCTCCGATCGCTGTCGGGGGTTCTGACTAAGATTTCCTCTTCAAGCTATCAATCTGGCTTGTTGCTCGCAGAAGCAGTCTGCACCCTTCCTTTGCTCTTCGATCGCTTCTGCCTGCACGCCACTCGTTAGCCTTGCTCTCCACAGTACTCACGCCGACGCGTTGAACCTCGAGTCCCGTAAACTCCGAGCTTCGCCCACGTTGTCGAAACGCCGAGATCCTTTCGTGCAATCGTATTGCCTCGCCGAATTCGCAGTCATAGCTGGGGATATTCAGGTCTCGACGTGGAGGATGGTCTGAGCCGGCACCCAGGACCACAGCAAGATGAGCGGGGATTGGGGCTTTGGTGCCGTGCTGAGGACATTCATCTGGGGCTATCTGATCGGAGGGTTGACTCTCCTGCCGACTGTGCTTGCACTCGCCTGGTTCCTCGGCACTACACCCGTGGATCAAGGAGACTTGGGGCCAACCGACGGGAACAGCAACGATGCCCTTGGAGCTCGCAGACAGTCCGGCGAGTCTACAAAAGGAGAAGACGAGGACAATTTACACCTGGGCCTAGGGCTAGACGAGGAGATATTAGAGAAGCTGAAAGGGAGAGCACATATACCGGACGTGTTCGCGGGCTACTTCGCCGTCTGTCGCGAGTATGTCCCGGGCGGTGTCAATGGTAAACCCCCGGATCGGACCACGCCCGCTGGGGCTGTTGTTTCCATGGAGAGCCCCAGCGTGTACCAGTCCATGTATAGGAGTATCTTCGATAGGAACAAGAGCATGAGTCCCACCATCGAATCTTCGAATGCGAGGAGCAAGAAAGCGCGCAATGTCTTCTATGTTGTTCTACGGTAAGATACCACAACAGGGTTGCCACCAGCAGCAGATCACTAAAGAAACGTCAGTCTTGGACACCTCATGCTCTACGATAACGAAGACCAGCTCGAAGTCCGTCATGTAATATCGCTCGCACACTACACTGTCGACATCTATGCAGGCGGAGAGAAAATTCCCGAGGGCGAGTTGTGGATCAAACGCAATTGTGCGTTCTACCATCTCTATTCTGTCACTCGTTCTGTGTAAGCTTACCAGTGCAGGCATTCGACTAGTTCAAAAACTACATGACGATGTCACCGAGGCCAAGTCTTTCTTTCTCTTCTCCGACAACTGCGCAGACAAGGAAGACTTCTACCACGCGATACTCCAAGCGCAGGAGCATCACAAAGACCATACATCTGGCACTACCCCACCAGTTCCGCTCAAATTCGAGACCCCGGATCTTGTCAAGCTTGTACAACAACTGCATGCTTCAGAAGAAAATCTACACACACGATGGATCAATGCATTGATTGGCAGAATCTTCCTCGCTTTGTACAAGACGTCTGAAGTGAAGAACTTCATTGCGAACAAGATCAACAAAAAGATAGCTCGTGTACCGAAGCCAGCCCTGATTAGCAGCGTGCAATTACAGAAAGTCGACATGGGATCGCTACCGCCTTTCATTACGAATCCGAAGCTCAAGGAGCTCACAGTTGACGGCGATTTGGTCGTAGAAGCCGATGTCAGCTACAAGGGCAATTTCCGAATCGAAATCTCCGCAACTGTACGAATTGATCTGGGAGCTCGGTTCAAAGCGCGAGAGGTCACTATTGTGCTCGCGACTGTGTTGAAGAAGCTCGATGGCCATATCTTGATCCGGATCAAACCACCACCTAGCAACAGACTTTGGATGACTTTCGAGACACCGCCGCGAATGGAGTTGTCACTCGAACCCATCGTTAGCTCGAGACAGATCACTTATGGTGTTGTTCTTCGTGCTATCGAAAGTCGCATACGGGAAGTTGTCAATGAAACACTGGTCTTGCCAAACTGGGACGACATGCCATTCATGGATACGATAGCACAAACCATTCGAGGAGGTATCTGGGAAGGAGAGAAGAATGGCATCCTAGAGCACTTACCGAAGATAAGGTCGGACGATACTTCCGAGGGCGCCATGACGGACCCCGACAGCAAGGACGTCGACTCTCAAATATCAATTTCATCGGCTCTCGAGTCTGATGGGGTAGGAGCTAGTCTGTCTTCTTCGACAGATTTCAAGTCGTCATCCGCATGGCCTCGAAAATTGCGATCGACTTCATCAGCTGGTCAAGGGAAGCTCGACTCGACCAATGCTTCAACAGACCTTCTTGAAGCTAGGACGCCAACGAGTGTACGTTCTCTTCCTATTTCATCACCGATGAGGTCACCCCTAGGGCCCATTACCGCAGCCAACGCAGGAGAATCTTCAGGAGACTCTACTGAGGATGATGGTACATCCTCCCTCGCAGCTAGCACGAAGACTGCACCTCTTCTGGAATCTGAGAAAGCCCATGCCCGTGGGAAATCCAGGGAGCTTTCTCCCGAGGAGATTGCTACAGCGGCAGCAGCAGCGGCCGGCGCCACAAACATGACTAAAAAGCAGACATTGAATCAATCACTAAACTCAGCCACCGCAGCAGCAAGAAGCTGGCTAGCCTCAAAGCAAGGCCCACAAAGCTCACGCACAAACAACCCCACAGGAAGCAAGAATGGCCTCATCAACAACAACGGGTCCAAAGCACCCGAAGACCACGGCCTAGACCCCAGCACCGAGAACGCGGCCGACAAATCCCCCTTAGTCTCCAAATCCCACACCGAACCCATGGGCCGCGGCCAACCTCTCCCACCTCTGGGCCAACCCCTCCCCCAGCCCTCCAAGCAAGAAAAGCGCCCAACCTGGACCCTCCCCGCAGCATCAACATTTGCTTCCCTCACAAAGCGCAAGCCCGCGCAAAACACCCCATCTCTCTCAGAGCGCCGCAGTAAAGAACACCTCGCACCCGCCGCGGACCATGCAGATGCTCGCACCACGTCCCAGGACCTAGAGGAATTCTTCCGTAGGAAAAGCTCGAATTCGAGTACTAACACAAACGTGGGGGCGAATACGCCTGAGAAGCCGGCACAAGCGCGGAGGAAGTCGTCGGCTGCGAGTTCGACGAAGAGTATTCCTACGCCGGTGCCGCCGTTGCCGAAACGCAGACAGCGACAGCCGAGTTTGAATCTAAGTGGGCATTCGCATGTGCATGGGCATGGGAGGAGGGTGAGTCGGGACGATGGAGATGAGGGCGTGGGTATGGGGATGGGCATGGGGGAGGGACTGTTAGTTGTCGAAGCCCCAGTCGCGGAGGGCAGTGTGCCGAATAGTCCGCTGGAAGGGGAGCACGAGGTTGACCATGAGCATGAGGACACTGGGGGGAGCGAAAGCCCGCTCAAGGACGACGGAGCCAGTGGGAGGGCATCGCTGAGGTCGAATAAGTCGAGTGAGCGGGAGAGGGGGATTACATAAGTAGGAGAGAAGGATCAAGTACACCCAGGGACTCACTGCCCTTGTACTGCCAGCAGCATGAATGAAATGAATTCTCAACTCATCGATTCGATCGATTGTATAGTAACTGATGCTACCTCAAGGCCCCGACCGCTTCACGAGACGATCAATCAAAATGCTCAGCGTCTCCGGGCCTTCCCACTCTTCCGATTCAGCGCTTTCCTCTGCTTATTCGACAGCCCGTCCAGGCTGCAGAGCTGCTTATCCGCCTCACTTAGCTCGTTAGATATGCTCCCATCCATCATCTTATCCGCGATCTCCTTGTCCAATACACTCACGACCTGGTCTGCAAGGATGCCGTTCTGGCGGTCCAGCTCCGCAAACGCCTTTTTTATAGCTTCGGCGGCAAGTACTTTTTCTATCTCCTCCAAGACAACGGGTGACTTTTTGGCGTCGTCTAATGTGAGAAAGTTCCTGAGTGCTTCCTCGGCGGGAGACAGTTTCGTAGTACCTTCTTCTGTTGGGGACTCCTTGGCTGCGTCTTCGCCTAAGCTATCTACTTTCTCTTTCCCTTTACCCTTGCCAGTATGCTCTTTGCTCACCAAAGCAGCCTTTGCTTTCTGAAGATTATCTCTCGCCGCAGTCGCGCGCCGCATATCAGCGAGCATCTTGAAGAATTCGTCGCGCACGCAGCGGTCCTCTTCGAGTTTCATCATCATAGAGGCAATCTCCTTGGCTTTTTCGCGCATGAGGACCCTAAGTTTCGTGGGGTCCTCGTCTTTGTCTTTGAGCCGTTCCTTGAGGGCTCCAAACTCGAGTTTTTCTTCTTCTAACACTTTAGATTGGCGGTTGATGAACTCGGTTTTGGCGTCGCAGAGTGCTTGGAATTTATCGTAGGTCTTGTTTAGCTCCTCGGCTACTGGTCGAGGTGGACGGACTGGCGTGATGTTTTCCTGCGGTGATGCGGGAGATATGAGGGGTTGGTTTTGAAGAGACTCGGCATTTGGGACGTCATGGCTTGAAGTCTGCTCTTGGATATTTTGTTCTGAGGTCTGCTCTAGAATGTCCTTCTCTGAGGTTGATTCGATAGTGTCAAGCTTCTTGCGCAACTCTTCGCGGAGCTTGCCCCATGATGAGCTTTCTGGGGCGGGATCGCAGTCGTTCTGCAGGAATGAGACTCCCTTCGACTGCCAATGGCTTCGAAGGAATTGGTAGACTTTGTTCCCTGAAAATACCACCATTTCATGCAGACTGGTTTCATGTGGTTCGTTCTCGGAAGCGGTTTCGTTGATTTCTTCCTGGAAGGCAGCACTATCCCGTCGCTCCAAGGATGAGGCGGACCTGTCGGGATATAGTTGAGACTTTTCTGTTGGAGGAGTTGTTTCATCGCAAAAGTGCGTATGTTTTTCCTTGTCACCCTGGGGAATGGGCGTCGGGCTCGGTAAAGCCGTGGAAGGAACGTGGTCTAGTTTGGGTGAAGAGAGATTCTCGTTGGAACCCAAATCAGGGACGGGTTGTTCGCCTGGGACCGCACTCTTCCTAGTTCTGGGGGGAGGGCCTATTATTTGATTTGTGATATCTGCACCAGGTTAGTGAGATGTACGGGCATTTGAGAAGCAGGTTGAACGAAGTTACCTTGTAGTAGCCGTACTTTCTTGTCGTACTTATCTATTTCCCTCTCAATTGCGGCCAGACCCCTGCGGAGTAGCATGTAGGTGCAAGTACCGAACGAACGCGTGTTACCAATGTCGTCAAATACATATCCTATATCGACCATCTTCGTGCAGACACGTACGAACCTTTCCTGAAGCCGATGACCTTCTGCGTCCAGGTCTTCAATGCGCTGGTCTCGCAGTACCTCAAAGTGTGCCGACGCAGGACTTCTCATTGCCTCATTCTCGTCTACACTCCCCTTCTCCAATTCGAGCTCCTAGTCGATCAATTGGGTATGGAACCTGGAACGGTCCCATAATAAACCGTTTTCGTCGATTGGCATTTGAAGGTCCTCGGAACGTTCGTCGTGCGCGAATGCTTGCTTGAGATCCACGAATTCGTTATGGACAGCCGAAGCATGGTTCCGGATCTTTTGGTCTGCTTCCTTGTAGATTTGGCTGACGTAGCGTAGCCAGAATGTCGACGAAGGTCGCAGAAAAGGAGTGTTCATGATGTGGTGTTTGGAACATTTGTGAAGACTCTTGAGTCCGTTGCACATAGTGCTCTTATGCGCTGGTGCACCGAATGCACTGCTGGGCCATAGTCTACGGTCTCCAAAATACGGCGTGCGCATGACCTTCGCTGGTCGTGGCGTGGTTGACTTTGTTGAGATGTTGACAGCATGATTGTCTGTAGAGTGTTGAGTTGTATCTAAGTTCCCGTTCGGTGGTTTCTTTGCTTTTGATGAGGCGACACTCTCATCTTTGCGATTCCCTGGGTTGCGTGTGCCATTTGCCATATTTGCTGATATTGTTATGTAAACGATAGACGAGTAATGATGGTTGTTGGTGTGGTGTAACAGTAAAAGTGGATGTTGAGAGTAAACAGGGTGAGAGTTCGTGGTGGCACCTTGAACAGAAGGAAGCTTCACTGGGGGCAGTAGCGGATTGACAGGTGGAAAATGCCGGCACGACAAAAGGAAAGAGCAACTACAGCACGATCAATCCTCCACGGCTGAACTTTGAATCCTCAATGTTGCACCAGGGAGCTATTGCACAGACTCGGATCAAATATAGAACCACCTGGGTTGAAATATGACAAGACAACTTTTGTTACCACGCCTGTGTTTAGTACTCTTTTGGGTGTATTGTGCGCGAACAACTTTGGGACCAATCCTTTTGCTGTGCTACGTGGTAGTAGTTTTAAGACTAGAATATCCCAAACCACGATGAATCTCAACTCCACACCATACCTAAGCGATTGTCGCGGGTATCTAGCTGTGATCTAACTCATCAAGATCGAAGATGGTGTGTGAAAATCATAGGTGGTTCTGTAGAGAAGAGTTCAGGTCAAATCCAGTCCGTTTGCCCTGGTATCCTCATCCCATCTTCACATTGGAGAAATCCATCTCAGGATGTTGCTTCTTGAACTGCTCCAGGATATCCAGCTTCTTCTGTTCGTCGCTCGTCGGCTTGCCCTGCTCCTTCTGTCTCTGATCGAACATCATCTTTTCAACCATGCCACGCGTCTCGCCGTCAAGATCGCCGAGCTGGCTGTTCTCGGGCTGGATCTTGGAAGTGTCGATCTTGGGGCCAGAGGTGACGACGTGTGCCCACCACTCCATCTGGTTGACTTTGTCGAGGTGGATGGCGATTTCCTTGCCAGAGCCACTGGAGGCCAGGGTCCAGGTGGAGTCGTCGACACGGATGGCATGCGGGAGTTCGCCCTGTGCAGAGAGCGTCAGTTTGAAGCGACAGTTGACATAGCTGGCACGCCACGTACGTCGATGAAGGGCTCTTGGCCCTTAATGCCAGCTTTGAGCGTGTTTCGCCCAATCTTTATGTCCAGGTCCTTGCCTTTGTATTTGGCGTCGATGGTGATTGTGATGTCGAGGTCCTTGATGGTCTGGTCCCACTTGTAGGGCAGGGCAGCCTGTTCTGCCTGCTCCTTTGCGCGGGCTTCGGCGTCGGCCTTGTCGCGCTCTTCGGGAGGGGGTGAGCCGGCCATGGTGGGTGTTGGTTCAGTGGTTTGGCCGGCGTCGAGATGTTTGGCGCGGCAAACGTGGGCGGGCCTCACAAGTGGATCGCCGACAAGCGCATCGTCATCCAAGCTGCTGCCACCATGCGCCCATCCATGCACCCCAGTCCGGACCTACTCGACAACGACACCTCACTCCGGCACTACCATCCGCGCGACAGCTGCACTGGCGTTGGCGCAGACCCCACGGCTATTGCTTGCTCCTATTCTTCCCCTCCTCCGTGATGCTGCGTTAGCAACACCAGAGCTACTCCCCCGGCGAGCCAAGACACCCTCCGCCGGCCCTCGAACTTGTTGCGAGCGGCCCGCTCGGGCAGCAATCCATCACAGCAGCAGGACCCCCAAGGACCCATGGCGAGCTCGTTTGAGAAGAGTGTCAAGGGCGGGACCAAGATCAAGGTGAGCCTCGCCGCCGCCCAGCCTTCCGCCAACGACGGCCTTTGCGCCGCCAGCAACCTCAATTGCCGTGCACTGACCTGTCGTCTAGCTCGCAGCCCCGAAGTCAAAGTATGTCGAGCACATCCTCGTGGCCACGCATGCCGGCGAGGCGGGCGTCGCCGAGATCTTTCGCGCCCTTACCAACCGCCTGCGCGACTCGACCTGGACCATCGTCTTCAAGAGCTTGATCATCGTGCACCTCATGATAAGAGAGGGCGAGCCGGAAGTGACGCTCAAGTACCTCGCCCAGAATCCGCACAGGAAATTGGCAATCAACAGTTTCACAGAGGGTACGTTTGCAGACAGAATCCCACATGTGCACGAACAAGACGTGCTTGCTGGCATGCGCACAGAAGTTTGGCGGCGCGAGGGTATGACCCAAGGCTCATTACTCTGTTGCGGGTGTATCGGAGAGTCTTGAAGTGTTTCTGGATAAGCTGCATGCTGACATATCTCGACAGTACAAACACAAGGCCATAACATTCGCACTTATTCAGAGTACCTCCTTCGCCGTGCGATAGAATATGGCGCAACCAAAGTCGACTATGTCCGGGGCGGCGAAGGGCGCCTCAAACGATTGACTGTCGAGAAGGGCTTACTTCGCGAGGCTGAGAGCGTACAAGACCAAATCAGGTCTTTGTTGAAGTGCCAGGTACGCAGAAACATGCATCGTTTAGTGTATATGCTAATGATTATGAACATAGCCATTCGACGACGAACCTGAAAATGAGATAACCCTCACCGCTTTTCGATTGCTCACCATGGACTTACTCGTGCTCTTCCACGTTATGAACGAGGGCACCATCAATATCCTAGGTTTGTAGCTTCCCTGCTCATTCAACTTGCCGTGCTGACTGTGCAGAACACTACTTCGAATTATCCAAGCCAGACGCGACCCGCGCGCTGTCCATATACCGCACCTTTGTGAAGCAGACTGAAGCAGTTGTGCAGTATCTGAGCTTGGCCCGATCTCACGAGCACTCTACGAGACTTGAAATTCCCAAGATCAAACATGCACCAACCAGCTTAGCGGCATCTTTGGAAGAGTACTTGAACGATAAGGACTTTGATGTCAACAGACGTCAATACTTGGCCGAGAAAGAGGCCAAGAAGAGCGGTGGAAAAATTACTAACGGCAACAGTAAACCTCAGGAAACGAAACCGGTCGTTCCAACTACAACGAGCAGTCAGCCACCTGCTGCCCTTCCAAGGCACTCTGCCAGTGCACCCTTGATTGACTTGTTTGCATCAATAGAAGACAATCAACAAACTATGATGACTCAGCCAATGATGCAGCAATACCCGCAACAAACCGGCTATCAACAACAAGCTTTCCAGGTCCCTCAGCAGACGGCGAATATGGGCTTCCCTCCGCAGCAACAACAGGGTTCCATGGGGCAGAATGCGCAGAGCACCAACCCTTTCCAGACCCAACAACAGTTACCCCCTCAACTATTACAGGGTCAACCGCAACAAATACAAACGCAATTCACAGGTGCTGGATTTGGTGGTTATACACCGCAGCAAGCGTTTAGTCCTCAGAATACGTTGGCACCCATACCACAAAATGGTATGCCCGACTTCTCGCAACCCCAGCAGCCTTTGCAAATACCCAGCATCGCAGAGCCTATGCAGCCTATGCAGCCACAACAGACATCAACAAATCCTTTCCGACAGTCAATGCTACCGAGCCCAACTGGCATGACCGCGGAACCCAAGCTGCTCAACAATCCAACTGGCGCAAGCTCTCTGCATCGCTCGGCCACCAATCCATTTGCAAAGCACAATACTGGGTTTCAACCGTCCCAATCGCCGACCGAGTTATCACCGTACATGTCATCGCCGGTACAACAATCACCCTTTGCACCCATGCAACCACAACAACAAGCGTTGGGTCCATTACAGCCAACTCCGACGGGAACGAATCCATTCGCAAGACAGCCTTCCCCTCAGGGTAACGCATCAATTCAGGGTGGATTGACGGTGCATGCAACTGGTAGCACCAATCCCTTCAGACAGAGCGCATTTGTCAATCAACAAACTGGCCAGGGTTGGCAGACGACAGCTGGCCAAGGCACGTTGGGGGGCATGAGCCTCGATCAAGTACCCACGACAAGCGTGTTTCCACGGCCAGGACAGCAGCAACAGCAGCAGCAGCAGAATTTCCTTGGATAGAGTCGAATGGCTTGGAATGAAGGCTTCACGGTCTAACAGACGTAATTTGACTGCTGCGATCTGGTTTCGCGGAGATGTTTCTTGTCCCTTGTCCTAGTGATGGAATTTTCATTAATGGTTAATTAGATCCTGATCTGCTTAGGAAAGCAGGGAGGAAGAGCTTGCTGATGACGGATCGCAAGTGAGCATGGAGCACATGGTTCGGAAGGCTACCTACCTAGGTACTTAAGTAGATGCAGCGCGCTGTCTCTTCAGCTTCTTTTTGAGCGGACTACTAGCTCATGATCAGTAAAGTCACAGACGAAGTATTATCGTCATTTCATCTCCATCTGAACAAAACCAATGCCAGTTTGTTTCAAACTGTATGGTTCGCCTGCACGTGATGGCGCGGTGACGCGTTTTAGCGCACAGTCCCGCATGCTCGCTTCTCTCACAGGTGAAGTTGCGACACTAACAAACGCGAGTCATGAACTTCTCTTGCATATTCCAGGTCATCTAGTGACCTGCTCGCCTTCTCATCACAAGCACAACCCTGCACTGGACTTTATTCCTCAGCTTCGCCTATGGCCGACAAGCACGGCGACAATCTGGACCGTGCTGTCCCAGTCGATGAAGGTCAGTATCAGGTTGGGCCGGGAAGGCTCGCAGAGAGAAGGACAGCACAACCTTCGAATCCCCCTCCAGGCGCTGTTGTCATCACTCTGTCCGATGGCGAGGAGGACATTCCTAGTCCAAATCGCCGGCGCAACGAGCCAGTTGACGATGATGAAGGCAGTGTTGAGATCGCGGAAACAGCGCTTGCATGGACTGCGGCGCAGAACAAGAGAAGGAGTGAGCATCGGACTCAAGTAAATCAACGACCCTCAAACGGATCCTCTCGAAACTCACGTCAGCCTGCACCACCTCATCCAACTGCCCAACCCAATATTGTGCTACTCAATCCAAATCGCGCTCTGACGCACTCTATCTCAAAGGCCACCACTTCTTCTGCTGCTCAAGCAATCTCTTTGCCTACAAACGTACCTCGGACAGCCAATGCACCTCTCGATGTTGCAGCGACAACTCAAGTATCTGCTGATCCAGGACCACAAATTGGATCGAATGTACCAATCGGCGCTCTTGCCGAACACAGCGATCGTGAACAGGCCACCTGCAATCGCGACCACGCGACTCCCGAGACTGAGCGCGTCACAAAGAATGGGGCCATCAAAGTATCAAACCCATCCCTGTCTACTTCTACGCAACTTGTTGCATCACAAAGTATGAACCAAACTAAATTCCGATCAAAACAGAGAGCAATAAAGACGGCGCAAGAATATGGTCCACCGCGTGCAAAACCTCTACCATTACAAACCAATCGCTATGGAGCGACAGACACGGTCTCAAGATCAGTACCAGAAACTCGAAATCCATCAGGGATCAACAAAGTTGATGATGCTCCTCTTCACAACCACATTGCGGAAACATCATCAATCCTGGGTCAAAGTGAAGCCCGTTCGATGGTTACTTCAAAGGAGTCTCCTGTGCCTTCACCAGCCCAAACAAGAACTCAAACTCTTCCAACTCGCGGCATTACAAAGCCGGACTCCGCAGACACACCGAGACTCCAAAGTTCAGACGCACCTCTTGATCCCAATGAGACTGGTGGAAACCACCCGTCCACGATGGCAACAAGTCAAATGAACACCAACGACATTTCTGCTGTGCGCTCTGCAATAGACGGATGCGTAAAGCATCATTTGCAGAGTCGGTTTGAGGCGCATGCATACTTGACTAAAACTCAGTTGTGGCGTCAAAGAACATGCCACGAGCAAGAGGCTCGCGCCTTGCGCAACCAGCAAGGCCCAAAACGCCCAAGTCTACCCGTCAAATACTCCCAGTCGATCTCCCCGTTCGCAGACATGCCTTCTATCCAGATACCTTTGGACAAACACTCACATCGCGATCACCATTCCATTGGCTTTAGCCAGGAAATATTCCCACATGGCAAGCCAAAGTCCGCCGTGAGCCGATCGTCCTGGCATGTCCCAGTTACATCCTTCAAGTCCGATGGGATTGCTGTTCCTCCATTCAAGGAGTATGTTAGCTTGCAAGAAAGTGTCCTGGCAGATAACGAATCAAAAATGCATTTGATGCCCTACTTTCACGACTTCACTGATAGTCCTGAGGATCTTAGAAAGGAGCTCCCTCGGCAATACGAGATTACACAGGACAGCAATGTGTTGGGGGATCTTCGACAAGATCAGTGCCGATTTTATGAGGATCCCGTACAACGTGTCTTGGAATATCTTGGGATTTCATGGGATGATGTCCTTTACTGGCTTCTAGCACCAGAACAGGACATCAAATTCATCAATAACAAATCAACAGGCAGTAGTCAGTTCGAACGCTGCTTGCTTGAACGATCACAGTATGAGCGTGAGACCTCCAGCAATGAAGAAGTAGACATTTACATTCTATTTGAACGGGATACCAAGGATACCAATAAGTGGCAGTCATTCTTGTCCTCTTTGCCAGAACCCACCACCAAACGGCTCCGGCTCTCAGCATTGACTTGCGCGGCTTTCTTGGACCAGTGTCACTTCAACATCTGGTATCTCGCGGAAAAGGCTAAGTCATTGCTTGATTGGAAAAGCAGAAAACTTCGCCATCCTAGCGTTCCAGCACCATTCCAGTACAGGAACATTATGTGTAGGGTTTGTCATTTGTACGTACAGATTTTCTATCACGCAATAACAATGCCACTAACACAATTCAATAGGCATACTTGTTTGCATCATGGTGAGATCAGGCAGACGCCCGGGGATGCAGGGTCTCCAGAGACGAGGGATGATATCACGAACACGAGAAATGATTCCGATCACACCGAGCCAGATGCTCATACCATGAGCGATGAGGCCAGTGTTTTTAGGAGTGGTACCGGCACATCAGAAGACGAACTTAGCATTGCAGACAACGTACCCCAACCGCACAACTCACAGCTTTCGATGAACAGTCTTACGGAAGAAGCGAATACAAGGCCTGCACACGAGGATAGCGATTCTGATATTGAGAGGGTGATCAACTACAGGGTTTTCGCCAACGCCACCTCAGTGACGACAGAAGTGCACCCAGATGCGATAAGAAGAAAGACTCAAGATCCACCAGACGGAAAATTCAACATCCAATATTGGAAGAGAACCAACACGTGGAAGATGGATCAGAGGAAACCGTTCATACCATGCTCTCACGAAGGAAGCTGTGATCAAGCCAAATGCCGTTGCTACAGGGAAAACATCAATTGCGAAAAGACATGCAAGTGTTCACGTTCATGCAAGAGACGTTTTCCGGGTTGCACTTGCGCGGGCAAAGGGAAGCCTTGCAGTTCCCAACCAAATTGTCTGTGTCGCGAGTTCAATCGCGAGTGCGATGCCGACCTGTGTTCATCATGTGGTGCGGTGGAAGTACTCGATCCAGTGAACAGGTATGACGAAAAGGTGTTACAAGGACGATGCACCAATGTGCAAATTCAGAGAAGCGTTTCTCGAAAGACATTGATGGGGAGCTCTAAAGTACATGGCTTTGGTTTGTACGCTGGTGAAGACTTCCAATGTGACGACCTTGTCGGCGAGTATGTCGGAGAGACCACGTCACAAGAAGAAAGCGACCGACGGGCCACAATCTACGACCACCAGAAGACCATGTACCAATTTCAACTGAATGGGTGTAAGTTATCCTTGCTTATCCTTGATATGGTATAGAACGCTAACCCCCCTGTGTAGCGCAAGAAGTCGATGGCACATACATGGGAAACAAAATACGCTTCATGAACAATGCGGATCCAAAGTACGCCAATTGTCGTCCGATGCTTCTCCTGTGCAACACCGTGATACGAATAGCACTATACGCAAACGAGCGCATCACGGCAGGCACTGAGCTGCTTTTTCACTATGGGTACCCCAAAGAGAAGGAGGAAAAACAAGATTTCCGTAATCCCGGGGGAAAAGAAGTTGACGGGGTGAGGAAAGCCGCCAAACAGTCTACAAAACAGAACACCAGACAGAAACCACGACATACGTCTTCTCACGGGTCACCACGTCCTAGCTCAGCAGAACCTGCCTCCCGTACCAATGAAAAGACTACCAACCCAAGGATTCTAGCGGCTACCGCCAAGGCCAGGGAAGCCAAACGACTCAAGTATGAAGCGCGACTGGCTGTAGAGAGAGATCAAGCTTCCACAACGGTTAGAAACTTTTTGCGCCCCCAATCACGGACGCAATCACTTGACTCGCGTACAAGCCAACAAGTATCCACAAGAGCCTCTAACGAGCGCGAAGGTCCAAACATCGAAAACCTGGAACATGGTCTCATTCCTCGTAACAGAGGAAGATCGCGTCATGCGAGTCCAAGAACGACAAGTGTGTATGCGGTCAAGGATCAGACAGAACGGAGGATCCAGTCGAATGCGGGCACAAAGAGGAAACGACCAATTATCGCTAACAGCGATGATGAGTGAGAAGATCTTTTAGCAGCAGCAGCTTAGGGTACCATCCACGACACGGAGGGTCAGGGTATTATTCCCTGATCGTAGGATCTTTAGAAGCTACCTAGGTAGAAGATATTATCTTCCTCTTCATTATGAGATTATGCTTCTCCATTGCTTGAAGCATGATATCCCGTTCAAAGTGATCTTACACATATTCATAGCACGAAGCGCATCCATCTCCATGCCCGAAGGCACTCCAATGTGTTATGTCCACCATGGCGCATTTGATATGCGCATTCATTCATATTCCTCCACTGTGTTTCTCTATGATTCATAATTCTTCCTTGAATCTCATTCATCCCCACAAACTATAGTCCATCCTCTGCTCCTCGCGCATAAAACCGTGCATGGCACCATGCACATATCTCGCACAGCACTACCATTCACTGCCTTCTGAGCTCCCTATACCTTTCACTCAGAAAGCCACTCCAACAAACGCCTTCATGGCCTTCACAACATCGCCCTCGTGTTCCCTCAACAGCTCGGTTGCTTTCGCCTTGCTGAGCTCCAGCTCGGTGACCAGCAACGCGACATCTGCCGCGTCGACCTTGACGACCTTCTTCTCGACGCCCTTTTTCTTGTCGACGCTCTTCTTCTTCTCGCTGACGCTGAGGTGTGCGATTGCGGCGTCAAGCGCGCTGCTGTCGATGTGCTTCTTTGGGGGCGTGCTCGAGGCGTCATCGCGCGTGTCGAGGGCGTCGAGGGCGGCGGCGGCTTTGCGGGATTCTGCGTCGGTGGTTGGGGGCGGAGGGGTGGATGCGCCTTGAGAGAGGGTTAGGAGTGAGAAGGGAGAGGTGTTTGGGGAAGCGGGATTGGTGGTAGGAGCAGTAGTGGAGGTGGGGTAGCACAGAGGGCAAGTACCTTCATGGACCGAGGAAGGCTGGGGTTCGGCCATGGTGATTGTGTTGTTTTGTGAGTGGCTTTCTGGATTGTCGTGGATTGCAGTTGCGATTAATCTCAAGGTACCTAGCTACGTAGGTGTAGGGAGTTGTGGGGTAACAGGGCTGGAAGCTCCCAATAAACACGCGAAATGTAGCGAATAGGAGAAGAGATCGGCCGTGATTGGCCGGCATTTCTGCTTTTTCTCCCCTCGACGGACGAGATGTCCCGTTTTTATTGCGCTCCACTTTTCGCACGCTGGATAAACATTTATTCCCACGAACTGGCTCGAGAAGCTTACAAGGAGCGATCGTCTACCATTCGCGCCTCCCTGCCTGTAAGTCGGTTCCTTCTATATTTCCTATTTCGAACTGTCGTTTTGCCTTCCTTGAGTCATGTGCCAGGTTCCTTATTCACACCACTTTGTGGCACGGCACAGGGACCCTTGCCGAGCTTTCTATATTAACGCAGTTGGATGAATGAGTCAATCTGTCAACAACAACTGCATGCTAATATGCGCTTCCTATTTTCTTCTATTTTACATCCAACCTAGGATAATCCTACATTGTAACTAATGCGAACAATATTCAGGGACTCGTAATCTGCAGCAATCCCAAGGGTTGTACTTTACGTGAACAGACTTGTCAAACTACCTGCAGTCAAGCAGGCATACCTCTAGATTGTAATATTCTTAGGTTCAAATCGAATCGCGGACAGCACAACCATGACCGACCAATCCCAAGAATGGTCACCTTCGTGTAAGTTGAGTCAAGCAACTCAGCATACCTTTCTCACATCGAACTAGCCTGGCACTCGAAGCCCATCAAGCAGGTTGTCACGTACGAGGATCAGACAGCTGTCACTGCTGCGTTGGACAAATTATCGAGCCTCCCACCTATTGTCACACCTACAGAGATCGCTCGCCTCAAAGCAAGCCTTCGGGATGCTGCCCTGGGAAAGGCTTTTCTCTTGCAGGGTGGTGACTGTGCCGAACTCTTCTCTTACTGCGCCGACAACCCAATCGATGCCAAAATCAAATTGCTACTTCAGATGAGCTTGGTCTTGATTTGGGGATCCAACAAGCCCGTCATCCGCATCGGTCGTATAGCTGGCCAATATGCTAAGCCGAGGTCGAGCCCTACCGAAATCCTCGATGGCAAGGAAATACCTAGCTTCCGAGGCGACATTTTGAATGGCTACGATCCAGAACATCGTAGGGTAGATCCAGACAGACTTGTCAACGCCTACTTCCACTCTGCTACGACGTTGAACTATATTCGCGGACAACTTGCAAGCGGAATTGCGGACTTGCATAACCCCATGGATTGGGAACTTGGCCATGTGCAAGACCAGGAGTTGCAGTCCAAATATCAGAATATTGTCCACAGTATTTCAGACTCTCTTCGTTTCATGAAGACAATCGGGGCAGACACGTCAGGAAAGCTGCAAACTGTCGACCTCTTCACGAGCCACGAAGGTCTCGTTCTAGAGTATGAACAGAGTCTGACACGAAGACTCAAGAACCCTGCAGGCTACTCGTCCACGCACCCATCATCAGATGGAAAAGGCTGGTATAATACCTCGGCACATTTCATCTGGATTGGAGACCGAACCAGGCAGATTGATGGAGGCCATGTCGAGTACTTCCGTGGCATCGAGAATCCAATTGGCATAAAGGTCGGACCCTCAATGAAGAACGATGAGCTGGTGCAGCTTCTCGATATCGTCAATCCTTCCAAGGAGGTTGGAAAGATTACACTAATCACGCGTTACGGCGCGGAGAAGGTGGAATCGATGCTCGGAGGACACATCGAGGCAGTCAAGAGCAGTGGACACGTTGTAGTCTGGCAGTGTGATCCCATGCACGGGTAAGACAGCACAGTCTTCTGACAAGATTTTTACTAAAACTAGGCAGAAACACTCGAAGCACACCTACGGGGATCAAGACTCGTTCTTTCAACAGCATCTTCTCAGAACTCTCCTCTGCACTGAAGGTCCACAAGGAACATGGTTCTTTCCTAGGTGGAATGCATCTTGAGCTTACCGGTGATGCTGTCACGGAGTGCACTGGAGGCAGTGAAGGACTCATGGACGAGGACCTCAGCTTGAATTACACCACGTACTGCGACCCAAGATTGAACGAGAAACAGGCGTTAGAGTTGGCTTTCTTAGTCGCCGGACATTATCGCGCAGACGGAGGACTATGATCGAATCTGGTCAAAATGCCGTTCATGTTCAAAATGTATCCAATCAATACAAAAGTGTTTCAACATGAGATTGTCACGAGAATGTCACTTCTCGCAAGCATATACGTTAACGGCGTAGCGGGCGTGCCTCACGTGAGGGGATCTTCAACCGGTGGCCCGAGCTCAAAATTGTAGGTTCATCTGACGTTATCGAAAGCCTACATCTCAACAACACTCCCTCGCCTCGCACCCTGTACCCCAAACATGGGCGCTTCTGCATCGAAAGGCGCAAAGGCCGCCGGCTCTGCGACGCGTAAATACCCTACGAGGCCTCCGCCAACGACTACAACTCGACCTCCCGTGGCATCCGCACCTCCGGCTGCAAACATTGCTGCGAGGAATACCCCTGGATCTTCGGTACCTCCGCGGGCGCAAGTAACTGGCACCAAGACAGCTGGTATGTAATTGATCGAGGAGAGGGACACAACCAAACAGCTTGGACTAACAGTTCGTCCAATATAGCAATCGAACAAGATGCGCGGGATCCAGCCTTCGCGTCTCGCTTGAGCAGCCTCGGCGCTGTACAGCCAAACCCTCACTACTCGCCCACATCCACCTCCGAGTTTGACCCACGGCCGAATCGATCGTCCACCATGCCATCAGACATGATGCAAGCCCCGCCGCCGTCTGCGTTCCCAGATCCTCGAAACAATCCCGTGCTCAGAGTCCTCGAAAACCGACAGAGAATAACTGACGAGGCAGAAGACGAGCTCAAGGATATCGGAAGGCGAGGGTTCGGTGGCAGGAAATATGTCGATGCTAGCACCATACAATTGGCCTTGATGAGGCAGGCCAGAGGCGAACCGACCAGCAGGATCGAACAATCACTTGGAATCAAGCAAGGAAGATTGAGCATTTTAGGAAGGGGGACAACGGGAGCCGTCAATCTGACGGAAGCCGAATAAGACGTAACGATTGCGTCGAGATTGTTTAGAGACAAAAAGGCGGACAGCATAACTCCTCGGCGCGCGGAGATCCCAAGTCCTTTGCGAGCGCGCGCATATGCGTCCATGCAAGACGAAAACATCGAAAACCAAACCAAAATCAAAAACCGGTACTCCATCCGATGACATATGCAGTTTTTCTGCCCGTTCCATGTCGTAATCGAAGACGCCGAAGCAACACCGAATAATGCAAATCCGTACACGACCTAGGCCTCATCGTGGTCCACAGCCTCATGGATAAAGTTGTTTAATGCCATGAGAGCCTCCTTGAGGCGCTCTTGCTCGATCTCAAGGCCATCTCTCGACATCTCGTCGTAGCCGATTCTGACTAGTCCGTCCCCTCTCGACATTTTGCGGGGCCATCGCCGGGCCACTTCCCATCGTTTCCTAGTCTTGGTGAAGGGGGGACATGATTCTGATATCTCTGTGCTTTCGCGAAGGACGGTCAAGGCATTGAGAACATTGAGGAAGATGCTGTGTTGCTGGTTAGTGATGCGGCTGATGAGATGGGGCGGTGGCTTGGCATACCCTTGTGTGAGCTGTACATCGTGGTCCCAGTTGTAGGCAACATCACTGAAGCTATTGCCCTGCGCGACGATGTCGAGGAAAACAAAGAGACTTTCTTCGACGCTGATGTCGGCGCTGATTTGCGATTGGACGTGTGCAAGGATCCAGTCGGAGAGTTCACAGAAGGACTTTTGATCCATGTGGGCGAAGCCTTGAAAGCGCTCCGGGATTGTGAAGAGGAGCGCCATTGCGCGTTTTGCGCCTGGTGAGCTTTCTGAGCAGTCCATAGGAGATGTGTTGTTGTTTTGTTGAATTGGAGGGATTGGCTTGGTGTTGGAGCGGAGTCCGAGTCAGGTGAGACGTTGCGGATCGGGTATATACAGCGTCTATAAGAGCCACGTCTTAAACCGAATCTAGACAAGCAGAATCGAATTAAATGTTCCGGGATGAGAAAGCTGTGGTGAAGGGGCTTGATGGGGTGGAGAGAGAGTGTGCCGATATGCGCTCGACAGAGGCTGATGTGAAGGGCAGGTGAGGCGCGCTGGTGCGTGGGGCCGCTCCGTTCACTATGCGCGAGTCCACGAGCAGAAGCATGTGAAAGCCCGCACGGGCCGCGCTGCCTATGACATCAGCAAGGAGCCAATCGCACGGCGTTTCATCCGGAATTAGACGTCCATGGCGTTGCTTTGGGCTATTTTGGCTTGGTGCCATGGGCCTATGGACGCACTTGGATCTTTTGCATCGATGCAGTTTGGCGGTCCACGGTTGTGGGATTTGGCGTGGGAAAGCCATGAATAAAGGCCTTGGGTGTGGCGCCGAGTTTGTCGCGAGGGCGGCCTGGAACCAGAACAGAAGAAAAGAAGGTCATGTGTGGCTGTCGCGGTTATTAATGCGAATCGGACCAGTTTGAGACGGAACGTCCTGTTTTATGCACCGCCCGCTGCAGAGAGCTGATGAAGATTCATAACGATGGATTACCATTATCGTGGGCGATCTGCAATGGGAGAAAGTTGAACAGAGGCGCTGCTTATGTAGTTCAGAAAGTCTGCACAATATAGGTGGGCGTTCCTTTGCAAGGCACTGTCGCCAATCGCCCGTCGCCAAGGTCCTGATCGCGCGCGGAGTTCCACCTCCTCGCATGTCGAAGGCAGCCTTATGGGATTAAGCTGAGTAAGATGGAAATATCATCGGATTTAGTGGTGAGATAGATATTCAAACAAGTTCCCCGCAATATTTTCCGCTCGCTTTGTTTCCGTTCGACGAATTCGTTGTGTGCTTGTCATTGCATTCACGTCATCACCGGACAACCTTGCGGCAAGATATGCTTGGTTACATCTCCAGCACCCGGAAGAAGAGTTGCCACGCCTGCGTCAAAGCCAAACGTCGCTGCGATCTAGGCTACCCGTTCTGCAAGCGCTGCTTCGTCAAAGGCCTCGACTGCACGTACCCCAATGCTCAGAAGAAAACGGTCCGCGACGCCGAGGTGATCATTCGCCAAAGCACACCTGACTTCATCCCCGCAACCACCAGCGTTACTAGCAGCTTGCCTGACGCCGTTGCCGAAGCTACACCAATACCAATAATTGATGCAGATATCGATCCAATATTCTTGCAATCCGATCTCACGCGGGAGAGTGAGACCGGTAGCTCAAGCCCAGAGACATGGCCAACGGACTGGCGACATGACTGGAGTAAAGAACTCAAAGCGCTCAAACAACGCCGGCTTCCCACAACCCAACTCTGCAAAACTCTCCTCCCAGAACACTGGGCGCCGTCAATCCTAAACGATGCCCAAGTCGTCGCCGTAATTCGCGGCCTCTGCGCCTTCGTCCCCGACATGGCCTTCTCAGGCTCAACCACCTTTCTCCACCCAAACCTCTACCAGAGCGAACACCCACAAGCGTACCAGGACTGCGTCGCCCTGTCCGCCCTCTACCTCACCAAGAACCCGAGGAACCAGGCCATCCTCGCCAGCAGCATGCACGCCAAGATTGCCGGCCTCATCGCCGCCTCCAGTAGTTGGACGCTCGTGGAGCATCTCGCTGCCGTGCAGGCCCTCATCGTCTACCAGATCATCCGCCTCTTCGACCCAGATCTGCAGATGCAAGCTCACGCTGAGAAGCACAACGCGCTGTTGGAGCTGTGGAGCGCACATCTCTGGAAACGCTTCTTTCTCGAGCCACAAACCTTCAAGACCAGCCACCAGGCATGGGTGTTCAATGAGTCCTTGCGCCGGACGTTTCTCATCTCCGTCTTCACGCGCTGCGGATGGAGCGTCTTCACCAAAGGCGGATTGGCGGACCAGATTCCTGTGCTGGTCAGGCTCCCTTTTACAAGGGATCTTGGGGCGTGGGAGTGTGGGCCCGAGGACTGGGGGATGCGGTCTTTGGATTACATCACGGAGGAGGAGAAGTTGGTTGCATATGGGGATTTGGAGTGGACGCTTGAGAGGGAGGTTGAGGGGATGGACCCGTTTGAGAAGCTGCTGCTTGTGCCGTGCGTTGGAGGAATAGATCCGAGGCTTTTGGCGTGAGGAGGTGGATTTGATGCGTTCTTTGGTTCACTCAATGCGCATGTGGTCACAGCTGCTACCAGAGAGTTGGGGAATACCATACTGTGGTTGTAAGATTCAGAGAGAAAATATCCAAAGTGAGTACTGCTTTTCCACTCAATACATTTTCAAGGACTGACATATCGATTCAGAACACCCAAGCGTTCCCACACACGAGCGAGGACGAAGTTTCCCTGACGCTACCACCCCACTCACGTCACCATCGCCCAGAAATCCCCAACGAACTCTCCACCCTCCTCCAGCATCTTGACGACATCTGCGTGCTTCCCCAGCGTCCCAACCTCCCTAGCCATATACTCGACAACCAGCTCCCGCAGCTCGTCGAGCTTGTCGTCGGCTCCCCTGTTTGTTCCATTCGCGTACGCGTACCGCGCGAGCGCAAGCACATCTCCGACCCGCTGATTGTACAGCTGGAAGCCGAGAAGTGTGTGGTGCAGCTTGTGCAGGGCGAGCTGTTTGAGGGAGTCGACGCTTCGCATGCCTGCGAAGGTGTAGAGGCGGGCATGGGCCAGGAAGATGGGCGTGAAGTTTTGTCCCGCATTGGTGTTTGATGGTGGTTCGGTGTTCTTGAGCAAGACCATTTTGGGGTGGCTGTCGGGGAGACAATTACGCTTTTCGAATCTGTCACGGATGTCTTGCTGCTCCTTGCCAATCTTTTGCTGTTGCATCTTCCACTGGGCTCTGGATACCCAAGCTTGGCGTAGCTGTGGAATAGGTAGATCATATGGCACTGGCCCTAAAAACTCCGGTCTACGTGGCGCTGGCTCTGGAAAAGGCGGTTCATATGGCTCCGGCTCTGGCTCTGCCCCTACATATGGCACTGGCCCGAAAAACCCCGGTCTACGTGGCGCTGGCTCTGGAGGGGGCGG
>KV441636.1:2582097-2806798 GCA_001644535.1 Pyrenochaeta sp. DS3sAY3a
ATATCGATTTCCATCGCGAGTCCCCGGGCTCCCGCTGATTGGCAACACGCTGCAATTCCCTCTGCTGCAGACCGAGCAAGCTCGATGGGCGGCCGACCTCGCAACCAAATATGGCGAGATGTACGTTCCGCCGCGGGACATGAGCATATTCACCAACTCACGAAGAGACTAGGTTTACGGTGCGCGTAGGCGGGAACGACATGGTCTTCCTGAACTCGTCGCGCGTCGTCTCAGATCTCATGGACAAGCGCGCAGCAAAGTACTCTTCGCGACAACAGTTCCCCATGGTGCAAGACCTCATGTCCGGCGGCAAGCGCATTGTGCTGATGCCGTACGGCGAGCGCTGGCGCGCCATACGCAAAATCATGCACGGCATCCTCAATTCGACAAAGATGACCGCCTTCGCCGATTACCAGGACATCGAGACCAAGCAGCTCTTGCTGGACTACGTGCGGTATCCCGAGCTGTGGTACCGGTCAAACCAGCGGTATATGAACTCGGTTGTCATGAGTGTGGTGTTTGGGAAGCGGCTGTTCCTCGACGACCCGAACTTGGAGCCGCTGCTTCGCCAGGCGGCGGAAATGGTCGCGCATTTGCAGCCTGGATCGACTATGGTCGATGGCTTTCCTATCCTCGCAAAGCTGCCGAAGTGGCTCCAATGGTGGAGGCCGAAAGGGTTGAGGTTGTTTGAGGAATCGAAGCGGTGAGCTTACAGTATACTCCTCTACCTTTGAAACATCTCTCATCATGACTAGGGTCTACGCCGTCCAAGTCGACGATCTTCAAGACCGAATGCGAAAAGGTACCGCGAAGGATTGCTTCGCCGTGCACTTCCTGCGCCAAACGGAAAAGTCCGACATGGACCACGATCAAAAGCTCTTTGTGCTAGGCTCTTTGCTCGAGGCCGGAAGCGACACTTCGCGAATGACGCTGAGCCAGATAACCGCCGCGGCGGTGCTGTATCCAGACTGGGTGGAGAAGGCTCGCGCCGAGCTAGATCGTGTGTGCGGCGACGCGCAACGGTTGCCAGGCTGGCAGGATAGACCGGAGCTCGACTACATTACCGCCGCGGTGAAGGAGAGCTTTCGGTGGCGGCCTTTCGCGCCAATTGGGGTGCCGCATATGCTTTCTGTCGACGACGAGTACGAGGGCTATAAATTCCCAGCCGGGACCCTCTTCACGTGGAATAGTTTGTATATTTCCCAGACTGAGCATGAGCAGGCACACCGATTCTACCCAGAGCGATTCTTGAATGACAAATTGCATAATGTGATGGACGGCCACTGGGCGTTTGGACCAGGTATCTTGTTCCATGCCGCGGGTTTTGCTGTTGCTAATACGTCTCTAGGGCGCAGAGTATGCGTCGGATATAATGTTGCCGAGACGAATATCTGGCTAGCTATTGCGCGATTGATCTATTGCTTTGATTTCGTGGGAGTCCAAGTAAGCAAAAGAGACAGACGGGGGTTTTCAATGCAAGACTGACGCAATCACAAAGGGCAAACCGATTATACCAGAAGAGATCGAATGGTCGGAATTTGAGAAGGCTCCATTTGCAGTCAAGGTCTCGCCTCGAAGTGCGGCCCATGAGGATTTGATTGCCAGTCAGTGCAATGGGATTGATGACGTTCAGCTATAGGAGAGCAATGTTGCTCTAGATTTTTACGTAAACCTGGCACTGGGTTTAGGGACTTTTTTGTAATTTTGAAGATCAGAATTACTGTTGGAATAAAAAAAGGAGCATCCGTAGAAATACAAAAATGTTATGGCTTCCTTCAAGTTCCCTAGAGCATCACCTGTAATCTGTTACGTAGCCTTGGATGGTCATACAGGCCTCCTTCTTCCGGGAACCCATCTCCCATCATGACAAAGTCCTGCCGGATCCTTGTTGGTGAATCGCGGGAGTTGTCGTTCACGTCACTCCGCAGTTTGTCAAGTTCGACCCTCCATGCGCGAAACGCGACACGATCGAATATCTGGTCCATAAGGCCAAATAAAAGCTCTAGCGCGTTGAACTCACTACTTAGAACGCGCTTGGGATCTTCTTCATTTGATAAAATGACTGAATATTATTAGAGAGTAGTTTACCGCAGCAATAGACTTGTTTTACTTACTACATATCGTGACGTTCAAGATAGCTAGAGCCATGATAGGTGTCTTAGGGATGTCGTTCCGTGCAGATGAAACACTGATAGCATGGAGGGGTTTCAAAAAGTCTTGACAGATTTGCAAGCATATCTCGTTTTGTAAGGCTGGCATTTGGGTTCGAGAATTGTGCCATGGTGATACAACCCAGAGAAAAGATAGTGTACGTATTGCATGGACTGCGATATCGTCGCGAATTACGCATGGCGTTTGAGCGTAATGGCTGTCGAGCTGAGCCTTGACCTTGTCTCTTATTGGGGTAGGATCAATCTCTTCTCTAGTCCTCAAATCAGCCGTTGTCATCATGATGATAGTCAATCTTAACTTACTCTCGCTCTAGTGAAGAGAACCAGACTTTGACTTCTCTAAACAGATAATGCGCTCGAACGTACCATTTCAAGTGACTTTGCAATTCTTTCCACTCTAATTGTGGTAGAATTGGGGGTCGGAACTCCCCCCAACTCAATAAACACTCTAGCATAAAGCAGCACCAGAAAGCTTGTTTGCTAGCACGTTGTGCACCTCCAGCATGCTGGATTATCTCGGTACAAAACACAGCTTGTCGGAGATACTTCCAAGCTAATGTGCCACGCAAGTGTATCCATTGTGAATATGAGAGGAGGAGCAAGGTCTGAACTTGTTCGAGAGATGTGTCGTCGCAGAATTCGCGGTTCATATGTAATCGGGACGCATCGGCGAAGAACAAAAACGTTTTGAGAGGGTCATTCTCGAATTGCGAGGGAATCGTGTCGTGTTGCGCAGCAGTGAAGGCAAGGAAAGCGAAGAGCAAAGAAGCAGAGAGTTGCGGGTGTGGATCCAGGAGTGTCTCCTTCTGGAGAAGTGGTATGTCAGATGGAAAAGAACTTTCGTATATATCATACTATACGTCTTGTGAGCAAGAACCCCTGGCTACTGAGCCATCCAAGCTTACCAGTTCTTTCAAGATAGAGACTGTAAGAAAGGGGGCTTTCAGATAGTTCTCATAGTCATCGATCGGACGTGTTCTGGAGAACCGTCTCGACGACACCTCAGCCATCGCAACAATGGTGAAGGAAAAACTCTCAGGTGCTGCTATCGAGTTGGGGCAATGCATGGGCATCACAGGGACATCACGGCGATGAGCGCAGTTGGTTTGAGCGGAGTGGGGTACTATTCTGCAAGCCTCTTCATCGATTCACTTTGTGTGTCACTCTGCGAGCGGCTGGATCAAGCAGTGCCTTTTACGGCGACTGGTCGTTGCTACGCTGCAAAAGCGCCGATCGACTAATTGGAAGTTACAATCTTGTGTCACTAAGCCTAAATCTCTCAGTTTTTGGTCTCCTGTGATATGATTATTGCGTGATCTAATCTGGACTCAGCAGGTCACATCAACATGGTTTCGCCAATTAGAGAATACCTCTTGAATCTTTTTCAACTGGGAACACGTTCAGCCATCATTGAGACCGGGAAGACACCCGAGGCAACATGGTTCAGTCTCCGATCGCCCCCACCTCAACTGCCTCCGCCCTAGGTTGAACCATAGGCGCGGATGATTTGTCCGGCACCAGATGGTACTACCCTACCACATGCGGCCTCCCACACAATGTCGCTGCTTGCCACACCGTCTTCGCCGCCAATCACACTAGCTGCGCCGTCGCAGACCACACCATCAGAGCATGTTCGACTAGTTATCAAGGACTATCTTTTCTGTGACATTTTTTATCTGAAGTTAGCGTCTAGCGATACGACTACGATGGTGCTTGTAGGAGATGACATATCGGCATGCTTTGAGAGAAGACGTGTAGCTAAGGTTGGCCGCATCGCAGCCCCAGTCATTGCACAAATTGGCATTCATTCTTTCCTAGTGTATTATTTCAACGTTCCTCAAATGTGACCGAATTACCCTATCAGCGGAGCTACAGCATCCAGAGTGCATGAAGCTATTGCAGCCAGCCGTTGTTGCGTGAGACGAGGACGATGTCTGTGTGACGAGGTGTGGCTGCGTGGGGACGCGAGAATGCTGCAGTAGCGTGCAGACGAGATGTAGTTGCAGTAGCGAACGGACGAGGTGTCGTTGCAGTAGCGTACGGGCGAGATCTCGCTGTCGAAGCATGCAGACGAGGTGTCGTTGCAGTAGCGTGCGGACGCTACGTGTGGATAGAGATGTTGGTTTGAAGCGTACACAACAAAAAATGCAGTTAGGGAAAGGCAAATTCGTATTTGGGCACGACTTTACATCGATTCCCAGCAAGGAAATATATTCCATTCAATAGAGGAATACGAGAGCGAGAGTCAACTTGCGTGTGCATGACGATGCAGACTCAATAGGAGCATTATCTTCGCGACTACAAACGGCGCCCATCAAATCTGACTGCAAGCTGCATGAAAATGAGACATGCACGCAATTGAATAGCGACTTGGGTACAACACGGCGACTTACAGAGGTAGCTTTGCTACACAGGAGAAAACTTGACATATGCTTTGAGCACATGACATTCATAGCCAGCTTCTACTACCTCTTTCTCTATTTTCCCGGAGGTCTCGTCGAAAGACTTGACCACATTTCCTTGCTCATTTATGATACTACAGGACGCTCCTTCAAAAGCCATACCCATTTTTTCTGTCATGCGGAATCTGTAGGCTACAATGTACGTGCTCGTGCCGTTAAGCGCCTTCTTCACGCTGTCCGCAGGCATCGTCACTCCCGATGAGTGAAAGGGGTTTGGTGTATACTGCTCAGTGCGGGGTCAGCGAAGAACGTGGAGATGTTGAAAGCGGATACGAACGTTGCAAATGTCGTAAAGAATACGAATGTCATAAAGGATGCGACAGTACTCAAGAAGTTGCGGAAGCTGCCCTGCGCTGATAAACACTGCAAGACCAGCCCAGATTTATTAACTTATTTTTGCTCCCAGCCTCATTCAGGATACGGGAGTAGCTGCAGTAGTGTGATGACAGCTTGTCGCTGCAATCGCGTAGCTGCAGAAGTCGGCGCTCTGTTTGTTGAGAATTGCCGACTTATCGAGAATAAGCAAACCTGGTAAGCTGAACTCACGTTCTACCAAGTTCTCGTTAACGCCTTTGAAGATATGAATCTATTGGGAGCCGATCTTCAACAACCACAGCTCATCTCAGTTCCGCTCCTATCACGTCGACAACTAGATACGCCAAGGATGTGGTCTTCCCGACCATATTCTGGGTGGCTCAGGCTCACGAAGACCTTGCGAAAAACTCCTTGAAGGAGGACGGTATTGATTGCTAGGTAACAGTTGGGATGGAGGGGAAGAAGGGAGGAGTGTTAGCGACTATCCGCTCATGTCTTTTTATTTCCTACCATCTACACGATACACTAATGCTCGCTTGTCTAGTTGCGCTCAGTCAAAAACATCCGTAACATATCTCACATTCCGCAGCTCCTCAAACCACTTCTCAACGTCCTGTTCACCCACGCTCTTGCCCTTCTCCTCCGCAACCTCCTTCCTGATACGCATAACAGCTTCCCTTGCACTGTCCGCAACGCCTCTTGAACCACAAACATACACCTTAGCCCCCTTTCTCCAAAGCTCCAGCAGCCGTTCCTTCTCCTGGCCGATCCGATCCTGCACATACTTGCAGCCCTCGCTCTCCTCTGGCGCTCGGCTATACGCCCTCCTGACCTCAATGACGCCGTTTTCTTCCCATTCATTTAGTTCGTCGCGGTACAAGTCCTCCCTCGGTCCGCGGCTGCCAAAGAAGAGTACCGCAGGTGCGAGATCCCGTCCTGCAGCTTGGAGAGCAGCGCGTTCCTGGATGAAGCCGCGGAAAGGCGCGATGCCCGTGCCCGCCGCAATGCAGATCAAGGGTGTTTCGGCAGGGTTGGCGGGTAAGCTGAATGCGGCGTGCGAGGCGCGAATGGCGACTTGAACTTTATCACCCTTGGACAAGGAGGAGAGATATGATGTTGCAACGCCGAGATGGCTGCCGTGGCCGGACTTTGATGGAGCTTGGAGTATGGAAAAGGATATGGTTGCTTTGGACGGGTCGACTAGCGGGGAAGATGATATTGAGCTGTAACTAGATTAGTTCTGGTTGGAGGAATGCAGATCAAGAACGTACTATTGACGGACACGCATCGGAGGGAGCATGCTTATGAAGGTGGCGAACGGAAGGGCTGCCTCCGGGAAACGCTCAAGCAGTTCGAGAACAGAAACGCGTTTATTGCTGATCTCGGCCGTGAAGTCTTCATTAGCGAGGCGAGTGAGTGCGCTTTTGGTAGCTTCATCTTTTGCAGAGGCGGCGATTAAGAGTATGTTCTGGAACTCGTTAGTTGGCTTGATCACACGAGTTTTTCAACAACTTACCCTCTTTGTTGCAGGCTGTGACAACTCAACATACGATCCAAGAATGTCATGCGCGGGCAAAACCGTATCGGTTGGTAATGTCGTTGGGACATCCGTGCGGATTTCAAGTTGCGCATCCCATGCTAGGTGGAATCGTCGGAGGACGCGATTGACGGTGTCGCGCGGATTGAACGGCAGGACAACGAGATAGTCGCCAGCGGAGTAGGACATGCCCTCAGGTAGTTGAACTTCCACATGCTTCTTGATGACTTTTCCTTCGGCATCCTTGGCCAAAACTTTCGCCTCGGTTACTTCACCCTCTGTAACTTCTTGTCGCAAGGTAGACGCTCTGGGAGTGGATATGGAGATGTTGAGTCCAGGAGATTCATCATTTGTATTCGCTTTGGCGTTGTATTTCGATGTGAGAGCCGGCCACAGGATGTTGTCTTCCCAGTTCTCAAAATCGGTGAAGACCTGGCCTTGTGATACATCTGACAATCCGATTTCAGCGACTGGTTCGGCTCCAAGGTCCTTGAGTCTGTTGCTGACGAGCTTAGGGACGCGGTGGAATGTTTGCGTCCAGTTCTTATCACCACAGCCAAAGACCGCGTACGACACGTCCTTCAGCGGCTTGGTCTCGTCTTTCGACTCTTCTAGCCACTGCACAAAATGAGCTCCATTATCAGTCGGTTGACCTTCGTAGGACGCCGTGACGATGACGACAGGTTGATCCGTAGGCAAGTTGCCGTTTGCGCTGTCCAAACAATCAATCTTTGTCGCTCTAAAGCCATGGGCCGGAGCGTCGTTTCCAATCCGCTGCGCCAAAGACTCGCAGGTTCCGCTATTTGAGCCATAAAGTATCGTAATGGGGATCTCTTCGCCTTTTGATGCAATGTTTGCAGCCATGGCCGCACCATTCGGCTTGACAGATGGCTGGCCTGCCAACCTCCGTTGCAATGAAGTCGAGTCAAGTCCATCCCTGAGAATAGCACGCATGGTCAAATCCTTGGGCTTGATGGTCAATGTCTGCTTATAACCCAGCTTATAGTTTGGTTCCAGCACGAAATTGAAGTTCTGCAACAACATTGCCATGACAAGAAGCGCTTCCTGCCAGGCGAATGGTCGTCCGATGCAGCCTCGCATGCCGTTCCCAAAAGGCTTCCAGCAGTTCGGGAAATCTTTCGTGACCTTCGCGAATGGTTCGTCAAGCATGCGCTCCGGTTTGAATTCGTTGGCATCATCACCGAAGACGGTTGGGTCGAGCTGTGATTTAGCCAGTAGATTCAAGATGGTTTCTCCGGCCTTTACGGGAAATTTGCCGCCGAGAACAGTGTCCTCGAAGGCCTCAACAGTGAACGCGGGGATAGTCGCATTGATTCGCAGAGTTTCTCGGAGCACAGCGTTGATATACGGGAGCTTTGACATGTGCTTGACTTCGATCGCTCCTTTCCCAACCACGTCATCAACTTCTTGTTGGGCTTTGCGGTACGCTTCAGGATGAGTGCAGAGCTGATAGAAGACAAACGACAAAAGTCCCGAGGTGGTCTCATGTCCTGCGATCAAAAACGTGATCAAGTTGTCCATGATGCTCTCATCTGTCATCTTTTTACCAGTCTTGGAATCAACGCCCTTCATCATTGCGTTGAGCAAATCATGACGGTCATCTCCGCCTGCTTTTCTCGACTCTAAAACTTCCCTCGCCGTCGTTCGCAAAACGTCAATATCGGCCGCGTATTTTTTATCCTTTGCACTGTAAAATACAGATGGCAGGGGTAATCGTCGGCCCATGGCGCCCGCCTCGGTTAGGAAATCGCCCATCGCTTCGATGAATGGATGCATCTCGGGAGAATAATAGCTGTTGAAACGGTATCCCATCGAACACAAGGCTAGTGTGTCCAGAGTGAGTCTTGTGAAATCGTCCGTTACAGGAATCGAGTAATTTGAGCCTTGCCGAGCCCACTTGAGTGCTAATTGCGAAGCGATATCGTGCATGTCGTCAAACATTCCTTGAATTGAGAGGGGCCCAAATGCTGGCATTAATATTCGATGCGCAATGCCCCAGTTCTCCTCTCCCATATGCGCGGTGAAGAGACCATCATGAACACCAGAGCGGATCTCTTTCAGTGCCGAGTTGATGGATTTTTTGAATCGCTTCTCGTTACAGGTCTCGTTCACGAGAGCCTGGGTTGATACGATAACGACCGACCGAGCCGGGAAGCGTAACCGATATATCTCTCCTTTTGACAATTCAGTTATACACGTTGGGTTCGGTGGTGGTGAACAAACCATATTGATCTGCCAACGACTTCATTGACCCAAGAGGGAACTCTGAATCTATCGCTGCAATATTTCCAAGAAACGGAAGTCCCGCTGGTTCTGGAATCTCGATGTGGACATTCTCCTCTTGTCCCTCACCGGACATTTCGGTGTTTTCGGGACTTGACATAACGCCTAATGAACGCAGATTCGACGACCCAATGTGAAGCATTGAAAAAGGTCGCTATTGAATATGAATGAAACCGTGGAGGAGAATATTGAAATGATGGGTATCAAGAAGGTAAGATGGAGTTTAATAGGTCTAACAAGGAGGGTGGGACCCAAAATATTTAAGTATACTTGCCTAGGTACGCATCCTGGCGTCATACCTAGCCACCAGCGTGGAGCTACTTAATTCATGCAGCGGAGATTCATTGCCGACTACGGTCCGTCGGAGGGACTGAAACAACCGCAGGGCATGCCAATCACGCACAATGTTCACCCATCTTTTCGCCTAGAATTAGTGTTTAGGGCCTCGCAAGACTGTCCTCGAGTGGGATGGTCCCCGAGGTGCCCCATTCGTACGAAGCATGTGGACGGGAGCTAGCGGCAGTGGCAGTGGTAGGGCTGAAGGTGATGGCGGTGTGGCGTCGATTGCACATGTGAAAACTCGCGTAATGGACGTGGATATGATTGGTCTAGTCAACAGGCACAGTCTTTGTCACTTACATCGTGACAGGCGCGTGCAGTAGGAGTGGAGGTGTTGGAAACGAAAACACCCTTCGACCAACGTTTGATCTCGCCGAGAGCATCATTCTTCTCGCCACGAATCCCCATGCTGGCATAAGTCTCTTCACACGTCTCGTCGAAAGTGAAACTCGGCCATCCCGAGACTCAAGAAAACCCAGCGTTGATCGTCTGGCATCCCCCTGGTGACATCGAAAATCGGACTCTCCGAAGCTCCGACGAAAGATCCATAAATGGCTGCGTGTCTCCATGACGAGCCAATCACGTCGCTGTCTTGTGCCTCGGTCCAGCCAGCACCATGAGCAGAAAAGCATTGCTGCAAAATTATTTCAGTCCTTATCGGTGTTTTATCAGGTGCCTCGGCTGATGATTGCTTCGGTCATCATTCGTTCTCCTTTTAAGGAGACTGCGGGCCTTGTTGTGTGCGCAGCCTTGTGTTTGGGTTGGGGTGCCGGAGGTTGGAGCCTTGGTGCGGAAAGATTCCAGAGTAGGGAAACGGATTTCTCGAAATGTTGCAGCACCGATGCCCGTTTCCACAACGTTTCTCTAATTATAGTATACCAAGTCACTACCAAGAGGAGGACCCTAGATATTCATAAGCAATAGGGTTGCACATGATTCTTGCCAACACTGTGCGAATTAGAGGAACACGGCGGACGCACGTCCAAGGCGACAGTCCTTAGGCATACCACAGAAAGGCAACTTCGCATATCCGTGTCTCTGTACTCCAACAGCCCTTGCGGCCTCAGTAGTCAAATTTTAATCTCCTGGACAATGATTGCTCAGTTCTTAGGACACCAATGATGGAGCTAGAGGGTATCGTATTCATGTACTCTCATTCCAACCTTACTCCCTCCTCAAGGCAAAACATACCCCCCATCAATCAACACATCGCTCCCCGTAACATAACTACTCGCACTACTCGCCAAATACAAGAACAACCCCTTAATCTCCTTAACATCCCCTTGTCTCCCCAGAGGAATCATCCTCAGGCCCTCAGTAATAACCTTTGGGCCAGCCCCCATTTTCGTATCAAAGAACCCCGGGGACACGATATTCACGCGCGCAAAGTCGCGCCACTCGCGCGCCAGCGACTTGCCCAGGTGCGACACAAACGCCTTGGTGCCGTTGTAGATGGGCTGGTCGACGGGCACGTTGACAATGTGCGCAGATATACTGGATGTGAGGATCAGGTTGCCGAAGCCCTGGGACTTGAATACCGCGCCTGCGTACTTGGCGCAGTAGACTGGCCCGTCGACGTTGGTTGCCATGAGGTTCTTGTACGAGTCGAGGGTTTGCTCAAGGAGGGGTTGCGAGTCGCCCGTGCCGGCGTTGGCGACGAAGACGTCGAGCTTGCCAAAGTCGGAGACGACTTGGGCGATGGTGGATTCCACCGCCGAGGGGTCGGTGATGTTGACTTTGTAGGCTTTGGTGGTGACGTCGTGCTGTTTGGAAAGGACTGAGGCGCGTTCGATGGCCGCTGGGTTGGAATGATACCAGAGGGCGACGTTGCCTCCGGCTTCAGCCATAGCGTCGGCGACTGCACCGCCTATGCCCTCTGCGGCTCCGGTTACGACGATGACTTTCCCGCGCATGCTGAATTGCTCGAGAACATTTGAGGGTGTGTCCGGCACTGGCTTTGGGAATCCCGGCCGGGGATTCTGGCATTCTTCTATGGACATGGACATTTTGCTTGTTTATCGACGGATTGGACCTTTAATGATTGGGATTCTTAGATGAAAGGATATATTGAAGGATGAAATCGGAATATATGGTTGCCAAAACAAGGGTATCGTTTGTACGTTATATGGCCGTCAAGGAATTGTTGAAAGGAAAGTTTGACGAAGGAATGCGTAGTATTAGAAGTCTTAAGTCTCTCCAGGTACTCGGAACATCAATACCCCGCGGTAAGATTGTCAGGGTTAGTTGCGTCACTTAATTGGTGTTGCGGGGCAGAATGGACGACTGTCGTCCGATATGGCGGGGTGGCTTCCGCTTTGCGAGACTTGCCCGCCCTCGGCTTACTTGCCTTTTGGAAATTTCATGCTTGTCTCTGCACTCGCCTTGGAGTTGGAGTCGAGGTACCTTTGTAGGTCGAACTTGATGAAAACGGTGAAACTGATGCATTTGACACTGTCGTGGGTATATTTACTCCTCTTTCTTATCCTTCGGTCCATCTCCATCCGTGCTTTCACCACTTGTGTTTTCTACGTTCGCATCACCCAGCCTGGCCTCTTCATCCCGTCTCTTGTCTTGCGCAATGTCAGGAGCAGGTGCAAACTTGCTCTTCGCACGGATCTTCTTGCCGAAAAGGTAGAAGATAATTGGCATAGGGACTAGTATGGCAGCGACACAGCCGAGTAACTGGTATTGTCAGCTTCTTTCCCTTGGAAACGAAAAGATATGAAAGTGGGGATTTTATACGTACAGTAGCAGCCCACTGGATACCCATGCCATCAAACATGAAAGTGGCAAACAGAGGGAACACACCACCAAAGATGGATCGCATGAAAGTGTTGGCGGCGATTGCGGATGCCGCGAACATCAGGTAGGCGTCGACAATGTAGTTGAGCAACGACAAGAAGATGGAGAAGATGCCGAAACCAGTGAACAAACCACTGAGCACAGGGACTATCCAGTGGATTCTACCCGTGTAGCCAGTCCAGCCAAACCAGAAGAGACCAGCTAGAGCTCGTTAGCTTTGCGATGATTCCAAGATTGCTTCCCACACTTCCACCGAGGTAGTGCGGGTGTTGGGTGAATCGGTGTACATACCAGCAAACAAGACTCCTCCAACCATACTGATTGGTAGACGCCACTCTGGGACCGGAATGTTGTTGTTCGCATTCAACTTCTTGACGTATGCAGGATTGAGAAGAATAATAGCGATGAATGCAATAATCTCGCCGAGGACCATGCCAAAATAGGCCAGTCCAGCGACACCGCCAGTCCAACCGTATTTGCCCTCAAATACAAGTGCGTAGGCGGTAAGGAAGAGATACAAAAGACCATCTGGACTCGTGTTAGCTAGAGGTTACCTTGACGTCAATGGAGAACCCTTACAGATGAAGCTCATGTAAATGGTGATCAAAAGCACAATTGGCTCCGTGAACAAGATGCGCATAGGACGACTGACGTTCCTCACAATGAGTTCCTTGAAATCGACCTCGATTTCCTCCTGCTTTGCGTGGATACCCCAATTCTTGGTTCTTCTCCTAAGTTCGCTTGCCTTGTTGATCAGCACTACGGGCGGGTATGTCTCCTCCATGAAGAGGAAGAGCAGGACAAATGCCGCGAAGCCCATGAAGCTGCTGATGTACTCGGTCCAGCGCCAGCCAAGGTAGCTTTCCGTGATAAAGCCGCCGATGAAGGGAGCCAGGAGCGGCCCCATGAAGACTGTTGCAGAGAAGACAGCTACGGCCAAACCACGGAGTTTGTTGTCAAACATGTCTGCAAACACAGCGGCGACGATTGCAAGCGGCGAGGAGCCGAACAGGCCAGCGAAGAAGCGACAGATGAGAATGGTCTGGAGGTCTTTCGCAACGGCGACTGCAATGCTGAAGATGGCGAAACCAAAGGCAGCGATGATAAGGGGAGGCTTTCGCCCGTAGAGCTCGGAGAAGGGGGCCCACATCTATGCTTGTCAGTCATTGTCTTCTCACAGAGCACGTATGGAGCTTACCAAGGGCCCAAAGGCGTAACCAAAGACAAACAGACTCGTCCCCAGTGTCGCAACCACCGGCGCAACATGATACTTTACCGCAATCACGCGGGTGGCGCTGCTGAAAATGCTGCTGCCCATGGTGGCCGCAAGGGCGTCAAAGGCGAGGATGGCGGCAATTCCCAGCTTCTTCTTGGTGGGCCAGTTCTGCGCATGAAGGGGGTCGTCCACGCCATCAAACTCGACGACATACTCCTCGCGATCGGGGAGGAGCGGAGGGAATGGCTTGCCGGCACCGAGGTTGGGGAGGGGTTTCTCAGTCTTGCGCCGTGTAATGGTGCGGGTGAGGCGTGACGGGACGTCTTCGGTTCCCACGGTGCTGCGGTGCTGGCTGCGGTGTGTCTCGATGCGGCGGATGGCCTCAGGGTTGCGCTCGGTAGGGTGCAGCTGGAGGAAGTTGCCGCTCGAGGCTTGCGAGTTCATGGTGGGACGGCGGTCGCGTGCAGGCGTCGAGTGGGCGGTGCGTATTTCCTCGAGGCGGGCGCTGTGAGTCGAGTTGGAGCTGGTGGTGCTCGACGACGATGCGCTCGACTGGCGTGTCAGGGGCGCGGCCACCTCTTCCTTTGCCGCTACGGCCTCATTTTCTTCTTCAATCCTCTGCGCATTCTGAGTATGCGAAGTTTCTGGAGTCGCCGGCTGAGCATTGAGGAAGCGTGGGTCGTTGTCGTGAAGGGCGGCGTATTGGCGTCGCATCTGGCCCTGCTGATCCCACTCGCTGTAGCGCCGCGGCGTGGCATTCGCCTCGTTGCGCAGAATCTCATAGTCTTCTTCCTGCATTTTGGTGCCAATTGCAGTTTCTCACTTGGATTGTCTCTGATCGTATATGAACCTGTCGTCGCACGCCGATATAGCGCGATTTCGAAAACCCTTTCTCTGGCCGCTGACGTCAATCGTCGGTAGATAGCTCGTAGCCTCCAAAGACGTCTTCTTTTTTCTGGGCCCTCAACGCGTCCCTTATTGATCTGAAGGTCTAGGGCTTATGTAGAATTGGTCCATCTGGGGCCTCGCTGGATATATTTGGGCCCTCGGCCGTAGAGGGCCGAGTTGTTGGGCGTGCTCGCCCACTCGCGCTGTCCAACCCCAGGCGTGCCATCGAGTAATCGGATTTTGGACCTCTCCGACGCCGTTGATTCCCTGAGTAAGCCATGTCCCATGCCTTAGACACTATGGCGGCAGAAGGCGGTCGGTCGTCCCTGGATTTCCATTGGCCACGGCGGGAAGAGGAGATAAAAGATGAGTGATACGTCATGGACACCGAGCTCTGCTGCTCGTCTCTAGGTTGGCGCTAATGCACAATGTCAGCATCCCGCTCCATAAGCATCGTCACCACCCTGGGTTAGTGGTCCTCCTAAAGCTTAACGGTAATTAGGATGCTTGAGAATCTACTTGCAAAGTAGTATCGATTGATTTCGCTCTCCACGGCTTTAGGTGCCGGTGCTATGTTTCGTTCAGAGAGCGACCACTCTCCCCAAAGTCCAACCCGTTTTGTCAGTCAACGATGTATCTGTAACATTCACGTACTAAATCAAATCAACGAATGCTTCACAGGGCAATCGTATCGATCTAAAGGCTCCACTTGGTATACATGAATTAACTCAACTTCATTAGGCCAGTATCACGGGGAACCTCTAACGTTGATATGCCCTTGAATTACTCGCTGGCTTTACCAAACATCGCAGCCGTCTCCTCCCGGAACATGATCGGCACGAAAGCATGTTTCGTCTCGCCAGGTGGAAATAGTTGGGTCGCAGAGAACCCGCAGGTACCACCAGCTCGGTCAATCCACCAAGTTAGATTTGGGGCGCCTCCCCATCGCAGAGTGCCACCCTTCACTCCTTTCGCCTTCTCCAAGGATACAATACCACCCAACGCATGGGACCATTCACCTGCCCCAGGCGTACCGACATGAGGCTCACCGGGAATCATAATGTTAGCCACAAACGGGATGGAGAGTACCTGATGGAGCGCCTCCTTGGATTCTGGTGTGATGCAGGGTGTGAAAAGTCCTTCGATACTTTCGGTTTTCAGCAGTTTCCCATCGTCGTTGAGAACGGACTTGAGGAGCTTGAGATAGTCCTCGGCAGTGCTAAACAAACCAGCACCGCCATATTCGTCTTTGGGATCTACAAGGGCCTGGAGACTGGCATCTGGATCGTATCCATCATGAAGAGATCCGTCTGCACCCCGCGTTGTCATTGGCATCAGCCGCTTGCCTATGTCGTTGTGCTGAATATAGAACGACGTATCATGCATCCCAAGGATGTCAAACACATTCTTTCGCATGTATGCTTCCAGCGTGGAGTTGTTTGCCCGAGCTATCATTAACCCAACAAGATCAAGTCCAGCGCCGTATGTGAATCCGGTTCCAGGTTCAAAAAGCAACGGCGTTGTAAAACATTCGGGGATGGGTGCCCGCATGGATAACGGCCCTTCTCCCCGGCTTTGTCTCCATTGGAGCAACCTGGGATCCAAAAAGTCGTAACCCACTCCACTCGTATGCGTGAGTAGCCTCCTTAGAGTGATTTGCTCTTTTGCAGGTTGGAGATCCGCTTTTCCGTCCTTCCATCCAGCTAGAACCTCGGGGTTATTCCACTCTGGGAGCAATCGAGAGACATCGGCCGGGTCATCGAGCGAGAACAAGCCACGTTCAACGCATTGCAGCGCACTCACGGCTGTGGCCAGTTTCGAGCACGAAGCCAGCCACATGACTGTCTTGGTCGTTACCGGAGATGACTTGGGGTCAAGCTGCAACGTGCCGTATGCGGCAAGATAATCTTGGTCTTCCGATAAATCATCTGTCATGTGTGCGTCAGTGGGGATGTGCTTGGCATCTTTGGCAGCGTTGCGTTTGGCATGCGTTTGACAGCTGCGCGTTTCGGAGAAAAGAGCAAGAGTGAAGAGGTTCCGCCAATGAAAATGGAGCATTCCAGCCATCCGAACCAGTACCGTGCTCGCTTAGCATGCTTTCTTTTGCGGCTTGCAACGTCTTTGAGAAAGCAAGCTGGGACAGAAGAGCTAGTTCTTACCTGTCCTGCGAGATCCTGCAGCACCAAGAGCCACACCCGCGAAAAGGCGTTCAGGGCCCGGGCTGACCGCTCGGTTCAGGGCGCCTTCCAATGCTGAAGAGATACCCATCCCGATGCCTGTCAATGAGAGAGCTGCAAGGTGATAGCGGCGGGAAAGTGGCGGGTGTAAGGGCCAGGGGTTGATTTGAGTTGTAAGAAAACGAAATTCAACCTCTTATCGCTCATTCTGGGTACACATGGCCGTCTGCGTTTTATACACGAGTCGGCGGAAGGCTCGGGTATTCCATGCGGTTGTCATCGTGTGTAAGGAGCTTGCAGACAGTGGTACATGCATTAATTTTAGGATCGGGTTCAAGAAAAAGGGCGCAATGGCAGACAAGCATGCATTTCGAGCAAAGATGGTATGTGGTGTTGAGGCTTGGAGCCTTTCGATCAAGAAGTTCGTACGAGATTATCGCCTCCTTCGGACTAGCGCGGTGAGATGCACATGACACCGCGCCAGAACCGCGTTCAGGCGTTCCTTTCCCCTCCTACAACGCCGCCCTTCCATTAACGGTAGCTCATCGTTTCCAATCAGAAAGCACCTGTCCCTTCTTCTGTGGGCTCAAATGCTCGGATGCATTCGAATTTGGCTTGGAAACTTGATTCGTGCGATTGTATTTACCCCTGTCTTGCTATCATAAGTTTGAACTTTGCAAAGGTCACAATCATGACTCGGAGTACTGGGCGTTCTGGAGAAGTCATCCAAATACTTAGTACCAGCTAATGCTTCCATTCATACATAGCATCTGAAACGCTTGACCGGAATCTATTCTATGTACTGCTCGTTTGCCTGGAGCATCATCAGATTGACACTTACCACTTTCGGTTTCACGTGCAGCATCTCGTGCAGCGCAATCACACTTGGGCCCACGGTACCCTGTCGATGTGAATTCTGCTGCATGATCTTGCAGCTGCAGGTGGCACATTTCTCAACTGCAAGAATAGGCACGGCAATTGCCAAAAAGGACTGCTTTCTTTTGCTTGAGTGTTTCTCATTCTAGGCCTTTGTGCCCAAATCCCACGCATGACTCGACCTCATCATTCCAACGAACTTGTCCGAAACTCCCACCCGCCTCCGCGTAGGCTGTGACAGTCTCAGACTTATTGGCAAACCACATGTCTGCCCGTTTCGTGTTGCAGCTTTCCGCTTTTGATAGATGGTCATCATTTGTCAAGCTCTTCCGTCCGATCTCAAAAACAACACCAATTTAAACACGATTCAAAATGATATGAAAACCCGTCCTTTCTCGTGCAGGCGGGCTATTGTTGCAACCCGCATGATCGAACGGAAGATCGAGATCGAGATCGAATCTCAACGATCTTGCGCAAGTGTTGGCTGTGTCCTGGCGCAGCTCCTGAGACCCCATTCAACGACGATCTGCTCGACATGGAGGGCGCATTCACACGGCGAGGTACGCCAGCATGTTTTACGCCACGCTCCATTAGCGGAAAGGCCCGAGGACCCAGAAAAATGCATAGGCACCTTTACTGAACTTGCCTTCGCCCGCATCGATTTGCAGGCTTTGTGGCCGCCTGACGAGCAAAAGCAAAAAAATCTTACGAGAAGGACATCATGCAAACAGCAACAGGGTCTTTGTAGGCTCACTCTGTCTCTAGCTGGAGTTTAGAACCGATATCTCCTTCCCAGAAGAGCCAAGTCGAGAGTCGGTGATGTTTGAACTCACTTCGTGCGTCGTAACTTCATACTCTGATGCATGAGAGGTTAGGGGTCCGATTTCGACACGATTGATAACGTTCCTTGCTCGAATAGATGGCAAAGCTCATGTTCTATCATGTCAATCAGATATCGTACTGCCGTAGGTATAATTCCGAGCTCTCGCACCTAAAACGTCGAACTGCATGACGGTTATCATATCTCATCAGCCAAGCTCGCGGCAACAAGCTCCCGTCAACGGTTCCGCATTGCAGGCGCCACTTTTTGATCGAATTGATTGGATCCATCATATTCTGTATGTTGTTCCTGATCGGGGAAGAGTCTCAAACATTGACGCTAGCGCGAGGAACTGTGGCGAAACGTCCTTGGAATCACATTGGCCGTTCATCTCAACTTACTTTTGAAGAACAAGTTCCTTTTTTGTTTGGGCCCTGGTAAACAGTTCACGCCTCCGATATCCGCCATACTAAGATGCGGCTTGCAGCCGCAGGCCACGACGCCCTTATGGCAGGCATCCCCTTACTTTCATCTCACTACAACCTCAAGCCCGCACGCTCCAGTTAACCTATTCCAACGTTCAAATCAAGGCTGAGGACATTCTTTCAAGATGCCTGGCGGACTCCATGCTCCACTCGAAGTCATGCTGACATGGCCGACGCCAAACTATATCAACCCTGAGATCAAACCCAATACCGTCACAATACTGGCTTGCATATGGGGGCCATTGACAGTATTCCTATTACTCGCCCGTCTATGGGTACGGATATTCTATCAAAGAAGTCCAGGATGGGACGACTGGTTGATTTTAGCTGGCACAGTATGCTCATCCCCAGGGTTTCGCGTTCTTGTACTGACTGGTGTAGATACCTGTCATTGCACTCACAGTCACAATACCTCTCGGTAAGATCTCTTCTCACATATTTCGCATAAACTCATGCAAATCAGCAATCTCAAGAGGGTTTGACCGACATATCTGGGACTTGAATCTTCTAGGAAACGTCGAGGGCGTTGTCAACTCCCGGAAGTATGTCCTCGCTATTGAGTGCACCTTCTGCGTTGCTTCGGGATTCATCAAGGTCTCAATCCTCCTTTTCTACCGACGCCTTTCATCGCGCGTAGTTTCAAATACTTTCCGCTGGACCACCAGGATCAGCATTGGTTTTATTATCGCCTACAGCATTGCGCTGACACTAGCTCCTATTCTGGGTTGTCAACCAATCTCAGCATTCTGGGATCAAGTTGACGCCCGAAAGATTCTCAAGGGTTACAAGTACAAATGTTTCGACGAAGGCGCCGACGTCCTTGTTGCGAGTATCATCTCGGTTGTGCAGGATTTCATCACCGCCTTGCTCCCAACATTTCTCTACTGGAACCTTCAAGTTCCGTTTCGGCAAAAGGCAGCTCTTTTTGGAATATTCGCTATCGGATACGGTGTTGTTGCATTGGGAGGCCTTCGTGTTTACTACACCTGGCGTACCTTTTATCAAACATACGATGTTACCTGGTCCACGTGGGACCTCATGCTCACCACCCTTTTGGAGCTTCACATTGGTTGTTTTTGCGCGAACTTGCCGGCACTCAAAGTCTTCTTCAAACACTTCTTCCAGGAAACTCTCAGCTCGAGGTCGAGAACGAAGACGCCCGTTGACTCGGCTCACTCAGGGACAAAGTCTAGCTTTTCAAAAAGTGTCTTGCGAAAGGTGGCTTCTTTTGTATCCAATGGCAGTCGTACACGCAGCACTGATGGCTACATCTCCGAGCCTCACTCTAAAGTCGGAGTCGATCACCACGGTGGTGTACAAATACGGAAGGAAGTGCATGTTACACATTCGCCGCCTTGTAGCATCCACCATTCCAAGGGCAGCAGAAGAACAGAGTCCGTCACTACGACCGACCTAATATATGATCATTACTACGACGACATAGAACTCGGCCGATACACCACCGGGCAAAACTCTCAAGCTTCCAGCATGCGGTCGACTAAGATCATCGAGGGCACCGACCTAAGCGCCCTTCCTCCAATCCCAAAATCGCCCAAGTCGCGGCTTTCTACGAAGTCGCTTTGGTCGCTCAAACCCAGCTCTCATTTACAGACAATGAAGGAATTACCGCCGCCGCCGCCACTCCCAGTCACGGCTCCGAAAGCGGAACCGGCCAAGGAGAGACGCCTGACACCTTTCGCACTGCAAGGCTTGAATCAGAAAAGGCTTGATGTGCCCCATGGTTCTGAAAGTGAGATACAAGAGAGTCTGAAGCGGTGAGGTTATCCTCATGTTTGCTGCGTGCGTAACCTTCGTGTAGGCCACATTGGCTTCGGTAGAAGAGACCAATTAGGCATTTTAAGAGACATATCATTATTTCATCTTCTTCATCAATTTAACAGCCCTCGCTTTGTTTTAGTTTGGGAAATATGGGCCGTTGATATGATTTACGATACCAGTGTGTCGCTATTTACTTTCATGCTATTTCAGAAATTTATGATTGAATTTCATCCTTTGAATACCATTTTATTATCTTTCAACTTGATTACAAGATGTGCAAAGCAAATAATCACAAAATCATCTTAGTGAGACCTCTCCGATTCTATGAGCAACATAAGGTCAACAATTACCATGAGCATATAGCGTTCAGTGTGACTTGGAGAAGCTAAGTTCTGATGGATCAAGGTACATTCGGGCATCTCGAATGTCTTTCTCTACACAGTATATGATTACAGAGTAGCACAAAAAGTCGACATGTTCATGTACAATTACTCCAAAAATGTCACAAAGGTGCCCTAGGGCGCGAAGTGGCGTCATTTGTTCGCCTATTGCTAGCACGAATCTCGAGGGTGGAGAATGAACGCGAAAATGTATACGAGAAATGAACACGCGATACAGGCTGCCAAGTGACTCATACTCCAATATAATATATCTTCTCTTCATCGAATGCTATCTTAGACTTCGACGCGATACCCGCGATTTGAGCACCAGATTATCCCCTAAACCATGACGCAACCCCTCCTCTCAACGCCTAAACTCTTCACACCCTCAGATCTCAAGGCGGACCCATGCATAACGGAATCCATCACAAGACTCGCAAATGATGCTTTCCTACGCCCAAAGCGATCTGAACCCGAGAGATGGGATCTCACAGTCCTGCGCTTCCCGACCCATGAGTCATACTTTGCGATGCTGGACGAGAACAGCATTGTCGCATTAATTTTCGACGATGCTACAGAACACGCACAAGGAACACAAGCAGTCTCTGGCCCTCACGCCAACGGAACCACGAAACGTGCTGGTCCAAAGGTCGTTGCATGCGCCGCTGCGGTTCCCTGGCGCGGTGGCATGACCCGCGAGGGGGCGCGTACGGAATCTGGCTGGGAAATCAAGGCTGTGTGTGTTGACGGCGACGAAAAGTATCTTCGGCAAGGCTTGACGATAAAACTTCTGGCATCGTTGGAGGAGCACCTTGTTCGGCGCGCTAAAGCACAGGACCAGCTTGTAGATGTCGATGCCACTGCGGGACAAGACGGCAAAACGTTGACGCTGTGGATTTTGGCAGCGGAATGCTTGAATGGCGTTTATTGGCGTAAGAGGGGTTTCGTCGAGGTCAGGAGAAGTTGGGGGACGAATGGCGCTTGGGGCAGTAAAGTTGATTTCGAAATTGTGGTTTTTAAGAAAGAAGTTCAGTATTCGTAGAGATTGAGGTGCGCCAACCTTATTAGAGAGAAGCCACGGGCATGGCGAACGACAACAAGAAGAGAGGCTTCCAGGAGGAGTACGTGCAGAGAAGACGTGAATACCAAAGATTTCGCCTTCGCGCGCAGAGCTTACGGACTCTGGGGCATCATGTGTACTAGGGTCCCACGAATTCGCATTCGTCTCTTAGGGAAGATGATTTCAAGGATGGTTACATTTCTCCTGCAGGTCATTCGCCTTAACACCGAGAAACAACGACATGTAGATTTTCTTGTGAAGATCCCAACGTCAAATATTCAAATCAGTCTTTCATTTTGAATGCCGTGGTCATAATTTCAACTAGAAGTTCGTTTTGCCACTCACATCCGTTAGTAACTATTCATACATCATTTATACAACCCAAGAAATATTCAAATGCAGATTGCCCGGAACCAAAACGCCTCCCCAAACGCAATCTTCAGCAATCATTCCATGTCATGCAGAAGCATCATCCCTAGCACGACCGTGTCTTGGGGGATGGAGGCTCTTCATGGCTCTCGGTATTTACCACCCGTTCCTTGACTTCCTGCAGTGACTATACCAGCACATTGGAGCCATCGTTGAGGCCCATAGCATTGATTCGAGATACTGCTATCGTATCAATATTCAAGCAAATCGGCTCCTGGACGTGGCTCCGTTGATTCAACTATTCCAATGCATGATCTCATCATTGAGCGTTTTTTACACTCAACGGGCTTTTCGGCGGCGTGTCCACAAAGTTCACGCTCCTCTTCGGAGACCCAGTTGGCGTAGACGACATGGTATCATACTCGTACCACACTCCTTTGATCCTTCGATTAAGTTTTCGTGGTGGTGGACTAATCCGATTGGCCATGGCGCTGAAAGTTGCGGCAGATGGTGTCGAATGATTGCTGGCCGTGTCCGACATGGACACGTTCAAGCTCAACTGGGATACTGAATCGCTCATGCTGTCGATGCCTCGCGTCATCCCGTCGCATGTGTTTACCAACTGTGCGTGGTTCTTCGACAGGTTTTGGATCTGAGTGGCGGTGGTTTTCATGATTTCCTTGATCTTCTCCTGGGATTGGAATGAGGTGTTTGATAACGCGATATAGTGTGATGCATTTTGATCAACGAGTGCCTGGAGCTTGATTTGAGCGTCTGCAATCGCCATAATTTGGGTGCTATTCGACTCGTTAATCTCCTGCATTGTTTGTAGTCCTGCAGATTGTGCGACTGAAAGCGCATGGATTTGCTCTGCCGTAACTTCCACCACTCCCGCAAGTCTGTCAAGCTTCTCGGATAGGGCGTCGATCGCGGAGGGCCCTTTCGTTTCAGGAGTCGGTCGTTGCGGCGCAGCAATCGGATCGCCACGCATATTCTGCAATGGTAAGATTGACGCCGGGCCCGTTGATTTTTCAGGTGCCGTGTAGAACCATTTGTGTTGCAGATCAAAAAAGCTTGGATTATCTTGAATTTGCTCCAATTCATAACTTTTCAGGACGAAGAATTGTGAGCTTGGGCGCGTCGAGTCGGGATATTCACGTTTGACGAGAGTCCACCATTGCGAACATATAGCGGCCGAGGCGAATGTAAGCACGTTTGGTGGAGAGTTGCGATAGTCGCTCTGAGTCCAGTATTAGTGGTCGTATCAAGGCGACAGAGCACTGAAAAGAGCATACATTGAGTGCATAGGCATAGAACAGTCCATCTTGATCATCTTGCCCATCAACCTCTTCCTCAATCGTCCGCTCTCGACTTTGTTTCCTCGGTGAGGGAATAGGCCCTGTTGTTTTGGGACTTTCGGAATTCATAATCAATCCAGCTGCGAGCGAAATGCTGGGTTTCTTTCGCAGATGCTCGAGTTTTCGCTCCGGGGATGTCGATCGCCGGTTGTGTATTCGTTTCTCAAATATTGGAGTCGACGCATCCATTAGAACGGTGAAATCGGGCATGCTTTTGGGCCTAGACATGATGCGCGAGACGGAAAAGAGGTAGCGAACGAAAAGTGCAGGATAGCCAACGAGAAGACAGAAACGGAGAGAAGAACAAGACGGTCGTGTTCAATGATGGATATGGCGGTTTAAGGAATGGTGAGGGGTTCCTGAGCTATAATAAAAGTGCTGGGGTGCTGAACGCGAACTGGTTCCAATCCCGGTCTATGACCTCACAAGGACGAAAAAGACACCAGGATGTGCACCCGAACTGTGGCCACCGTTGTAAAATGCGGAGAAGGGTTTCCAATACGGGTTTGATATCTTATCAGAATAGAAGCACTGCCAAAAAGGAGCCTCAAAACCTGGTAAACGACAGCAAGGAACTGGACCCGGAGCACGCGGAGCTCAGACAGGGCCTGTTTCAACAACGGCCACAGAATGTTTTGGCGGAGACTGTAACTTCGGAGGCGATGGCCAGGGGGAGCACTGGGGACTGTAGGTAAGTGGTCGGCAAAAATAAACGTCCGGAGACGTTTGAGGTACAATCACGGTGATGAAAGGAGATGATTGCGGAGATGACGTCAGACACGTGATTTCGTGAGAGTTTCGTGATGTATCTTTCCAGCTCGAACCTAGCCATACTTCCCATCTCATGCATGAACTCGTCGCTGGCAAATCTCTAATAAGAATATCGGAACCTCTGATTCTCTCGATCTGTCGTGGCAGCCCATACCTCTGGCGACATGAACGCGCTCTCGTTCTCTTTGCTCGCACCCTGTCGCCGATCTCTCCTGGAGTTTTGTAAACGATAGTAGATGTACAGCAGCACCGTGACGACGGCGCACCCAGCCTGAGTCCCCATCACTCCCAGCTTAGCAGGTCGATAGTTGGGTGCGTCTCTGGCCTGGAATGTCTGGGGCCCGATGATGTTACCTACCGAAAAGGAACCGCTCACCACAGCAGCTGCAAAGGCCCGCTTCGTTGCTCCGCTAAAGTTGGCCGCTGTCCACTGAATATCCGTTAATTGTCGCATACTATCACTCAATCATTGGATTGGCTTACAGCGTATAGAACGGGCAAGGGAGCGACAACTGCATTGACTAGATATAGACCAGCAAGGCAGCCAGATCTGTTTGTGACAGGGAGGAAGGACATCAAGGCAGCTCCAAGGATGCTAGGAGACTTGTCAGATAAGCTTAGCGACACAGTACGATTTACCCACGCTGGTATGATGCAGCAAATTATCCAGAACCATCGATGTGACTGCCTTCGAATACCGAATCCTACCAGAAGAGTGAAGAATATGCTGACAACCCCAGAGGGCATATTCATCAGTGCTGCCTGCTTTGGCTTGTACCCCAAATTCCGGATCAAGGTCGCAGAGTACGTCGTTACAACCCCGCTGGAGACCGAAAGCTTCGCGAAATTAGCTTTTGTGCGCATATCTCAACTTCACAAGCTGCACTTACTAGTAGCACTGCGAGAACCATCAAATACAATTGTGGGTCCATCAGTGCCTCTGCTATTTGCTTTGGTCGGAACTTGCGATTCTGGATACCCGTCATGTTGATGCTGACATGCTTCAGCAATGCCACCTTTTCGGCATCGGAAAGCCAAGTTGCATTCATGGGCGTGTCAGGCACCCACAGAATAGTGCATAGTCCGATGACGACCGTCAGACATCCCAAGACAACAAACATGATCTGCCAACCGGCCAGGCCAGAACGCGGAGTTACATGCTGGAAGCCGTATGATATCGCTCCACCTAGAATCTGACCGAGACCCAGGCCGCAGTACCAGAACGAGAATCGCGGGGCTTGCTCAGATTTGGTGTACCATTGCGAGCTGATCAGCAGTAAGGAGGGCCCGATTGTTGCCTCGAAGATACCTAGGAATATTCGCGATACGAGGAGAGTTTGGTAATTGTGCGCGGCAGCACCGCAGGCAGTTGCCGTGCCCCAAAGGATGACATTGATGCCGAGCCATTTGGCCGCTGGAACCATCTGCAGGAAATAGACTACGCCAAAATTACTCTCTGCAGTCTCCTGGGATGGTGAACATACTATTTGGTACTTCAAAGCACAGCAGTCCGACAAACAGGAATGTCGCGATGTTTGAAAAGTCGTTTCCGCGTAAGTTCAGATCCCGTTGAATTCCCATGACTGCTGCATACTGGCGCAATGGTCATCATTCATACTTGCATCAAGCCTCAAGCAGCACCTGATACGTACATTGAGAATGACCTTGTCTAGAAATTGCATTGTGTAGCATGCGAACATCAAGGGCACGATGCGCCAATCAATCTTCCGCCGAATTGTCTTCAAGTTCATGGAAGAAGTCTCGATATCCCCGCCATGATGCTTGTTGAGGAAATTCCATGCGGCGTCAACGTCCTTCTCATTCGTGGATCTTGGTGGTACCGTTTCCGTTTGTGAGTTGTCGTATTTAGACATCGTTCACTCTGTGTGCCTATCAGCAAGCTTGAAAGGGCGCTGGTGCTAAGTGGCAATCATGAGAATTGAGAAAGAAATCTAAAGAACGTGCGATTAGAACATTGGGAGGAACTTTAGCTTTTTGAACAACGGTCCGACACGAAGCTGCCAAAAGCTCATCCTTGTCTCGTAGGGGTAGATCGCACAGCTACTGCTTACTTGTGGCCCCGCACCAAGCTGGGCGCGCATGTCTTGTAAACTTTGCGTGCACGCTCTTCATACCCAAAGCGGCAATGGAATGTTTAGCCTGATCTACACTGCTATTTCGGCTGACAAAGACAGCCGTTTCCTCAGCCTTTGAAATCAACAATCATTTGCCTTCTCGAAAGCAACGGGCTGTCCGGAGTCAAGGCCTGCCAATCGTGTGCATCGAGACACGCTTTCCTGGATGCTAGCACTGCAGGGCGGGTCCTGGCTACCAGGTCCTCGCCAAACCCGCGTAAATCGTGTTTCCGGGTATCGCAATTTGATTCCACGGCCTGCAGTAGCACCTTCTCTTTTAATCCAAGTACATCCACGATTGCATGATTGGCGCCTTCGCCTCGATCTGTGTCAAGTTCAGCATGGCGTGACACGCGCGCGTGGAACTCGGGTCCAATATAGAAGGGCTGGCTTACACATGGCCATCGCGTGGAAGGCATCTCCAATGAGGACAACTCTTCCGCTCACTTCCAAACCAGAATGCGGCGGGAAGTCGTCGATGTCAAGTTTCTTGACATTTGCAGTGTCGGGTATGAGGGAGAGGAAGGACCGAAACGGCTCGGCCCAGCCCGAGACTATCTTTCGGATCAGATCGATGCGTTGTTCGTTCGTTGATATCGCACAGGTTGTGTCGTCGCTGGCAAATATCGGCTTGTTTGTGTTCCATGAAATACAAACCTGGTATAAATAACCGTCTCCTTCTTCTGATGACTCGATGACGTCCAATACTAGTGCGAGGTCAGGAATTAATGACTTACCAAAATAGCAAGCAAGGGATGACTTACGACTGATGTACGTGAACGTATTCGTCGCCGAAGCAGTTCCCTGGAGGAAGAAGGGATCCACCTCGCGAATATGCTTCGCTTGGTCGGCAGACACCCGCATCGTAAAACCAAACATGCGCACTCCGATCTGATGGTTTTCGTATTCCTGTGGAAACAGGGCATGCCGCACTTGTGATCGTATGCCATCGCAGCCGACAATCATCTGAGCCTGAACAGTTGATCCGTCTTCAAAGGTTGCAGTTACACTATCATCCTCTTCTCTGAAGTCTTTGAATGCTTTACCCCACTGGAGATTATCAGTACACAGCAGCTTAGAAGTGGACTGCCGCCGTAGTTCATACCTGCACATCGATCTCTGTGGCCAGCAACTTCCGCAGCTTTTCCCTCGTTACCCTGACCCTCTGATCCTTCGACGCCACTGGCACCGCGCTCTTCAACTCTCCCGTGCTCAAATCATAGAACGGAAACCGGGATACGTCTCCCCGCTCAACCGCAGCGCGATCCACGTACGTCTCCGGGAGCTGATCAAGCAAATCCGCAGGCAGTAGTTCTCGGAGCGCAGGGAGCGACCAGTGAAGTGTGATTCCCCAGCCAAGGCCACGGGTAGAGATATCTTCGTCGCGCTCGAAGACTTGGAATGGGATCTGGAGTTGGCGGAGTTGTTGTGCGAGGAGGAGACCGCTGATGCCGGCGCCGATTATGAGGATAGGGAGAGGCCTAGATAGCGAGTCCCGGGCAGGCATCGTGAAGGGCGGAATGATGTGAAGCTTCACGCGTTTATGTACTTAGGGTGTGGTTGTCTGTGTTGGGTGTAAACCCTCGTGGTCATTCCTGAGGTTCCGTGAGTCAGCGCTAACTACCTACGCTCGTCAAGTCGAAGATGCAATGATCAAACACCTCAACAGTCACGGCTACCAGGTTGAAAGGCTTGATGGTCCTGCCAGGGCCCAGCCACCGCAGACAACTGGAATTGATTCGTCTGCTATCTATCCAGCTAAGAACCCTTTTTCAAGCGCGTCACGAAAACGGGAAGACCGGATATACGCGTTGGCCATCTACGCCCCTACGCCCCCACATCTGCGGAACGAGTGGAGTGCGCAAACCCCGATCACCCACACTAGCGACACGCATCTCAACGTCGCAAAGAAGTACGGCCCAGGAGGAAACAGCGCCGCACAGTACCTAACCACATCGCGCTTCCGCGTCTCTCGTACATCAAGAAAAGCTAGAAATACGCAACAGCATCGTCAACGCTAGAACAGGAGATAGGTTTCCTCGACTTCGATCTCTTGAACTTCGGCATCGCCGCCTTCGGACTCTTCGTCACTCAGAATCGTCCGCTTATGTGTGGCGGGAAGGCCATCCTCGGCGAAGAAGGCGAAGAAGGAATGCGCAAAGAAGAGAAAAAGCGCAGATACGTCGGAAGATGATGACTCTGACAATGCATCGGATCATGAGGAGGAGAAGGAGAATTTACCTCCTGGACGAAGCGCAAGGGCTTCAAGAAACCTGAACCCGCAGTACAACATTGTTTTAGATATCGAATAGTTCGTCGGGATTGTCAATGGAAGCAGCGTCAACCAGTCCCAATGATCGTGCGATATATTGCTGTTCTTGATTGTCGTACCGCATTTGAGGTCATCATAGTTGATGTTTTCGCGTTGCTTCGTCTACAGAACGTTTCAGTCTGTTCTATTCCGTATTGAAGCTGCTCAGCTTTCTGTTTCCTTATTACACTTGTAAAAGGGAAGAATGAAGCCTGCAGCATTCCAATCTTCTCTTCAAGGTGCATCTCATTATTAAAAATAAGCAACAACACCTTCAGCGTTAGAACAGGAGATAGGTTTCTTCTATTTCTGTATTGAAGCTGCTCAGCTATCATTTTCCTTATACCATAGTAGAAGCGGAAAATAAAGCCTACAGCATTTCAATCTTCTCTTCAAGGTGCATCTCATGAAGAATGAATAAGTGACAACACCCTTAGCGCTAGAATAGGAGAAATTCTTTCTCTGTATTCATATTAGAGCTACTTACATATCTTTTTCCTTACAAATATTGTCAAAGAAGAGAATAAAGCCTACAGAACTATATTCTTCTTTTAAAAGTACATGAAATTCTTAAAAGCAAGCAACAGCATCTTCAGCGTTAGAATAGAAGATAAAGTCCCTCTTCAACTACATTGAAGCTGCGTATGTATATGTTTCCTTATAAAAACTGTAGAGAATGACAATGAAGCTTCCAGGACTTTAATTTTCTTTTTAGAGGGCAACTAATTAATACAAACAAGTAACAGCATCCTCAACGCTAGAAAAGAGGACGGCTTTTCTCTTTAACTATATTGAAGTGGATTATAGATATATTGCCTTTTTACATAAGTAGAAGGAGGAGAATGAAGCCTACAGGCCTTGAATTCTAGTTTTAAAGTGCATCTAAACATTATAAAGATGCCTGGCTTCCGTCGTACGTCCGAAACCTCTCTATATTTTCGTCAGAGTCCTCTTGGGATGATCTTTAGCCTACACAATATAAACACACATGAAGCAGTCAGATTGGAATCAAAACTTGATTGAGTACTCTACTGAGGCTTTCCTAGCCTCAGAGCCCTACAGAATTCTCTAAAACCCCGAAGGAAACGAAAAGAAAATGACCCCAAGCCACCCTGGCACCACCCGCACCCACACCACCCACTAGGCCGAAAGGCCCACCCTGACCTCAAAGTGCTCCATCTGGTCGAAGCCATGGTGGGTTTTCCACCATGCGGGGGCTGTGGATGCCACTTGGGGCATCCAGTCCTCCGCAAACTCCGGCTTGAAGAGGATCCGGATGTATGGTCGTGGGAAGTGCGGCCTGATGGACCAAGTCCCTGGCGGACCGGGCGGCAAAGCGACGGTCCCCGGGATCCATTCAAGGCGAAGAGGGGGTGCAGGGGTTGTGGAGGTATCCTCGTCGACCCACTCCATAGCGGGTCGTCGATTGACGAGGATGGAAGCCAGTGCCCCGGTCGTGAGCAAACTGAACCAGGCATCGTTGCAGGGGGTGTGCGTGCCGTCGGGGAGGACTCGCAGGCCAAAGAGACGGTATCTGTGAGAAAGTCAGTCACTAGACCTATCATTCGGGGTTCAGCATGATGGGGCGATACAAGTCTTTCAATTCAGGATTGTCCTGCAGCTTCTGTTTAGCTCCCAAGAAGAGGCTAAAGATTGCGCTGAAATGGATGTTGTTCGCCCAGGCACCCAATAGAGGAAGAAGCTCGATTCCTTCCATATCTACTTCAGGGTCCATGGACCTCCGCCCAGGGTTGTCGTCCGCGGGTGTCTTCTTGATGGCAACGACAAGGTCGGCACCCTGATCATAGGCCCTGTCCGTCACTAGATTAGCAGATGTTTCGGCCTGGTCTCGATTGCCATACTTATCAGGATAGAAGTCACGCATATAGCGCGAGATCTCTTCGATATGAATGCCGACTTGCTGGTGTCTCATATAAAGGGGGCGAAACTCCTTGCGGATCAACTGGCAGACTTGGGTAAGGCCATGAAATGGCCGTGAATTCTGGGGTTCCTTTGAAGGGGGCTCTTCCCACTCCGTGAAACCGAGTTCGCGTCTCTGCCGGCGAGTCGGCTTGTGGATGAGATAGGCCTGGTACTCGTTGTCACTAGCAATGTGGTAAATTAGGTTACGAATGTCTAATAGTGATCAGCTACAGCATCCAGTAATTTGTGGGGAGAACTCACCAGCAGGAAGGTCGAGAAAGCGGAAGGGCTTGGGTGACCACCAATTCAATGTAGGTTTGAAATTGGGCCAATAGTATCCGGGGCCTTTGCGCTTGTTACGAGGTGTGCACAATGGCCGATAATGCGGCCCAGAGGTCAACTGAACGCTAGGCTTGTCGCTCATAGTGATGATTGTAGCGGTTTGGCTAGGAGAGAGAATGGTTGGCAGAAGGCGGAGTGGGAGCTGGGCCTTTGAGAGCAGCAGCAGCAGGTGAGCTAGAAAAGATTAGCCGAGCTCTTCTCACCATCAACCGCTAAGGGAAAGGAAGAAGAGAGGGAGAGGGAGAGGGAGAGGGGAAGCGGGGACTCACAGCTAGATTGAAGCTGGTCACTACTCAAGCTTGGATGCGAAGGCGCTTGGAGGAAGCAGGAAACCCGAGATAGGTGTGGAGGAGGTGGAAGAGGGAGAAAGCAGGAGCACGGGTGGGCGGTCTCTTGAGTAGGTAGCAACTCCAACTCCCCAAAGCTGGTCGAGTAAAGGTGCAAGGACCTCCAGCCTTGAGCCCCACAACACCGCAACGCCCACCGCCTCTTGAAAATTCGCCCTCGCCGTCGGTTTGCACTCACGTGGAGACTCTAGTTGCGTCCAATTTCCGAGTATCGTGCTGCTGTCTTTGACGCCAGAGATTGGTGCAGGTGCTCGACGGCCAAGATTGCAAGCTTTTGTGAAGGCAGTAAACAAGCCCCACTTGCTGCAATTGAGAAATAGGAGCACGTGCGAGAGGCGGAAATATAATAGAATGTTGAGTAGCGTAAAGACTCTGCGCCGTAGCATGGCTGCCTGGGGGAGTTGTTGACGAGTGCCAACACCATTCCTCTCCAAATCGAAATGGTCAAGGGCATCTGGATAGATCACCAAACCTATTGAAGTTTCAGTTTCAAATGGCGGCCCCTTCAAGATCCCCTTCTTATAGACCATGGGTGGTGCAGAGGGAGGGCGACTCTGTGCTTCATCGCTGGTCGTGGAGTCACTCTAGGGGATGTGAATCTTGGCATCGGCCTTTTCAGCCTTCTCACATGGCAAGTATTTCGATGTCAAGCAATCTAGTTGAAAATTCTGTCGATTGTGAGCATAAGAGACATATCGAAGCGCTAAGTTGGCTTGCCCTGCAGTCGATTGCATGGTTGCCCGCCATTGGAGATGATGTTTGCACAAACAATCTGTAAAACCCGTTAACCAAATGTCCCCCAAGTATAGAGCTCCAACTTATCACAAGTCCGTATTGAAACCGTCCATCTCGGCTTCCATTCCGCAGCGCACCATCAAAGCCCATATCGCTGAAGTTAGATAACTAGACTACTCCTTAACTAACTATACTAACTCCTCACCACCCCATGCTCCAAAATCCCCAAAAGGAAGGTCGCATGTTTGAGAATACAGAGGCACCAGGCAACACTGCAAGGCCACACCCATCAACGCGCTCAATTGCAATTCTGACACCTCGGTGACCACGCGACGCGTCCAAAAGAACTCCGTTATCAGATGGCGCCATACGCAAAGAGGAAGATCTGATAAGCACTAGGAGGCTGGTTTCATTCCGAGCTCCGAGACTAACCCGCTTTGGGCGAGAGTGAAAGCCGGAGAGCATCCTACGATGGGCAGGGGGGGTATCTAGGCGGAGATATAAAGAAAGGTGTGTGTCGACTGCTGCTGGGTTTGGAGAGTATACGCTTGTGGCATCTGCCTGGGCACCTAGCTATTGTCAGGCGGTACAATAATGAGCGCGGAAAGTTTTACCAAAGGCCGCGGCTGTGTGACCGAGGAGGAGAAAAACGCACATCCACCAGCGATCGCTGAGGCACGAAACACCATAAACGCAAAATCCTCGCCGCCTGACCCAGAAGACGTCCTCGCCTGCCTCCGCGATCAATATGGCGTGCGATCTCCTCCCTTAATCAACTTAGGGCACCACTAACTCACTCCATAGTCAACATGGTCCTCGTCCACCTCCCGCGAAAATCCCTACAACTTCGCCCCCATCACGAAACTCACAATCGGCACCCTCTTCTCTTTCGGGCAGCTGATCCCCATCATGTCCGCCAGCATGATTGCCCCTTCACTGCCGTCCATCGCGCGCGACCTGCATATTGGCGCGGCGACGGCACAGTTGACGCTGTCGAGCTACTTTCTGGGCATGGCGTTTGCGCCGTTCGTGATTGCGAGTGCCAGCGAAGTCTGGGGACGTAAGAGAGTATGGATCGTGTGCAATGCGTGGTATGTGCTGTGGAATGCCGTGTGTCCTGTGGGGAGGAGGGTGGAGGTCATGGTATTGGGAAGATTCATGGCCGGGGCGGGGGCGAGTGCTGGAGTCACGGTGGGTAGCTATCCCTCTTTCTCGTGATAAAGTTGGTGCTAACGATGTGTAGTTGAACGGGCCCGTCATGGCCGACATGTACGGTGAGAAGGATCGGGGCAAGTCCATGGCCATGGTCACTTTGCTCCCGTATCTTGGACCTGCTCTTGGACCGATTGTTGGTGGACTGGTCACTCAGCTCGTTCACTGGTCGTGGATATTTTGGATCATGAGCATCTTCAACGCCGTGATCCTCGTGCTTGGTGTCTTTTGCATCCACGAAACGTACACACCGGTCCTGCTACGTCGCAAGGCCATCAAGGAAGGAGTCGCAAGCGTGAACTCCGCAAAGATTGAGCGAGCCCGTTTGCTCAGGAACCTTCTGCGGCCTCTTCACATGCTTGTCCATCGACCCATCATTTGGATCACTGCGTTAACCGGCACGTTATCCTTCGCTGTATACACACTCATGCTTGCTACTTACGCAACCTTATGGATCGAGGAATACGGTCAGTCCGAGCTGATAAGTAGTTTACACTACATCTCCATCGCACTCGGTTCCACAATGTGCGGACAAATCGGAGGTCACATCATGGATCGCATTTACAGGTCTTTGACCGCACGAGCTGGTGGCAAAGGAGTGCCAGAGTTTCGCATACCATATATGCTCCCTGGAATGGTCATCATGCCAGCAGGTTTGTTCTGGTACGGGTGGTCTGCCGAGCGAAAGTTGTCGTGGGTGATGGTCGATGTTGGCGTCATCATATTCACACTGGGTAGCTTCATCGTGGGACAGGCCAATGGATCCTATCAAATTGGAGAGTTTGGTGAGTATGCTGCATCGGCGGGTGCTGCGAGCCGTTCAATCTCCTACATGTTAGCGTTCGTTTTTCCAATCTTCGCACCTAACATGTATCGAGACCTAGGCTACGGCTGGGGAAACAGCACATTGGGGTTCATATCAATCAGCCTCGGACTCCCAATCTGCGCCTTGCTGTGGTGGTGGGGAGACAAGCTGAGAGCACTCGGAAGGGAAAGATGACTGTTGCAATGATTTGATTAACAAATAAAACGTATATGCATAGCAAGGGGCCCTCCTTGCTCTAGCTTTTTATACTTCTCTTACAGACTTTTCGTCCACAGCTGAGCTTGTAGACGCGACAGACTCCGGGGCGGGGCCCTCATGACGCTGAAGCTTCGACCTCTTGATACCAAAAGAAACAACCAACCCCAAGGCGCTGACAATCGTAAATAGTATGAAAGTTCCCCTCAACGCATTCACGAAGCTGCTGCGCACCGCAGACCTTTGTTGCTCAGGGAGCGAATTGACCAATACCGTTTGCGAGATTGCTTCGCCGCCTGCAAGCTGCCGAGCAAGCTCCTGGGACACACCAGCATTTCGGAGTGTGGCGAAGTGAGGATTCATCAGGATCTGGAAAACAACCTGACCGATGACCACACCGATTGCACCAGACACCATGCGCACAAATCCGAAAGCCGCAGTGCCGGCAGCAATGTCCGCTTCGCGAATGCGGGTTTGGAGGGCAATTAGCGGAGCTCCAAAATTCGGGCCAAATCCCAACCCAATAACAACTAAGAAACCAATAATTTTGCCCAGGCTAGGCGTTGTGTCTAATGAGATTAGAAGGCCAACGCCGATAGTCATCAAAAGCAGCCCGGCTTGTAAGACTTCGAGAAATCGACCTGTCTTTTCGATGACGTGACCAGATAAAAACGAGATAGCGGCCAGAGGTATCGCAATGGCCAGCATGAACAATCCGGCTACCGAAGGGCTTCGACCAAGAACGATCTGAAAGTAGAGAGGCAAGAAATATGCAACCGAGTTGAAGACTAGCGCGTCACATGCGCAAACACTGAGCGCAGATGAATTGCTCAAATCTCTGAAAATGCGAATGGGCATGATGGCACTCCCTCCTCGCTTCTCTTCCCACCACTGAGTAACGGGAAAGATGAGATAAAACACGGATCCAAGGACCAAAAGGGCGACAACCAGCGGAGTGCCATATGAACGAATTCCACCAAGCTGGAGACCAACCAGCAGGAAGATAGTAGCGGCGAGGATAGTGATGGTACCAAGCCAGTCGATGGACACAAGGCCGGCCAAGAAGGGCGTTCTAGGGTTGTGAAGGTGCAATGTAAAGTACAAGACGACGATAGAGAACGAGACAATCGGTAGGTTGATGTAGAAACACCACCTCCAGTTCAGTTTCTCGGCAAAAATACCACCCAGGACTGGTCCAAGAGCTGAGGCAACCGCCCACACTGCACCCACAATTCCGAGGTAGAAGGATCGATCGCGAATGGTAAACAGGTCGCTGACGCAAACGTGGACGAGCACGACAACGCCACCGCCTCCGAGGCCTTGGACTGTGCGGCCGGCAATGAGCATCGCAGCATTGACACTGACGGCGCACACAATGCTTCCAACCAAGAAGATACCATTCGCAGTCAGAATAACGGGCTTTCGGCCAAAGACATCCGACAGCTTACCCCAGAAAGGAACTGAGGCGGCATTGGCGAGAAGGTAGGCGGAGCCAGTCCATGCGTATAGTGAGTCTGGGACATGGAAGGAAAGAGATATTGTTGGAAGTGCAGTGGGGATAAGGACTGTATCTAGTGCCACTAGGAATATGGAAAGACAAAGAGCCACAAATGCGAGCAGTGTTGGAATATTCGGTCGAGACTTTCGGGGTGGTGCTGTTTTCGTCGGAGAAGATGTTGCCATCGATGACATGGATGACTCCGTGAGGGATTCCAACTGAATTCCAGTTGATTGAGACCTCACAGTCTTGGAATTTGCTGTTGAGGGCGTAGGGGTGACAGGTTTGAGAGACTCTGCAGTCGAAGAGCGGTTGGTGGAGGCAGGAGATTTTGCTCGAACCACTTCAGCCAAGTTCAAGCTATCCATTTCGAAATTGATGATCCGTGGAGAGCTCTGGAAAAGTGAACGTCTTCCTTGGTGGAGGGATATTTTCTGTCCGGACGCGTGGGTCTTTTGAGGATATTTTAGTGTTTGTGTTATACTGTTTGTATCCCGGAATTGCTACCAGGCTAGCAACAGTGAAGAGCCGGACGCTGAAGGATAACGCACAATTCAAGGAGATACAAACCTGTGAGGGCGTGATTATGGAAGAATAGTTGGTCATAAACAACGAGTGTTCCTCGAAGGTCCACATTGCACGCGTATTCGTTAGCCGACGCAATGTATACCCTCGATATTAGGTACGCAGTAGTGCATAGACGCCCTGCAGGGAAGATTCCGGTCCGGGGAATCGGAGTATCTTAGCCTGAGCGGTCATGCTTGATGCGCACAGGTACCGCAATGTTGGAATGAAATCCCTGATTTCTATTAGCCAACTCAAATGAGCCTACATAGGGATGTTTCCAGAAATCTTGGCCATCTACCTTGATGTCAATAGGCGCGATGAACAGCCGCCTTGAAGTCGATCCTTTGCAGATTCAAGAAGGAGCAAGTTCGTAGGAATCATCACTCTAGAACGACAACCGAAAGCACGATCATCCGTGGACCCCACAGACACGAGACTAACATGGAGACGACCTGCTGTGAGACGTCGTGTGGCTCTGTACCATCAGGGCGCAAGGATTCCTCGCGCGACCATGCAGGCGCAGCACGGTCAAATTTAGATGTTGTGAGACTGTCCGCAGGGTCAACGTACATATCGCCCGTGGCTTGCAGTAACTCGTTCGAAGCTAGGAGATGTAGACGAGCGTTGCCACTTTCGATTTCGTCGCTCGTGCACCAAATACTCCATAGAGCGTCATAGGAACACTGTGATCATCCGATACCTCTCCACTCTCCTAAGGTCTCGACAGCGTACGCAACGAGGACTTCGTGTGTCTTCATTTGGTGGCTCGGACGCTTAGATCTCACCGGGGGACTCTAAGATGGACGCGATCGACAATGCGCGCGGTAAACAACAATGCGCATATTGCAAGGCGAAGATCGCATGGTTCGTGATACGCCCGGCTATGCAAACTCAATTCTCTGGGTGATCGTCAGACAAGTAAGCCAGATCCATGAGATCGATGAAGCAGGAATGAAGTCAGATGGTTGTTATTGTTAATATATTGGGCTGGATAGCACACGCAATGTCGCGGATGTGGATGGAAGAGTACCCAGCCGCTGCGGCGTAGTTGTTGCATAGAGAGTGCTCAGACGAGACGATGTAATTCGCCAATGGCTCGTTAGGAAAGGTAATTCACCCTTGTCCTGGTACACTTGCCCGCCCGAGCCGACCCATGGACCCTTGGTTAGGTTTCGCAAGGCGCTTAGTGGCAGCAACTTTTTGCGAAGAGCGGAGTCGACGCATATTGAGATTGATGAAGGCGGTTGCTAGAACATGTGCTGAACTGTTGTGGTCAGCCTGTTAGAAAGTGGCTGTGGTGCCCGACATCGAACGCCCTGCATTAGCAAGTAGACAAGTCTGGATGGCTGTGTCATTGAGTGAGTTCACCGCTGCCTCGAGTCGGATCAGCCTCATGTTGAGGAACATGCTGCAGGTTGATGCACGACCTCATGGTCCAGTCGGCGGCTCAAGAGAAGTGGCTTCAGGACTTGATCGCATCGCGGATGCACGCTGTTTTCGATCCACCGCGAAGGCCCACCTGCTTGTCACGATAGTTTTCTAGCGTGGTTAGGGTTGATATTGGTCCAGACAAAGTCTGGTACTTACCACGTAGGAGCTTGCGCGTGTCGCGATGCGCAGTGGGGAAACGAAAAGTGATGATGGGGCAAGCGTTCGCAGTCCAGCCCAAGGTGGCCTGTTAGCATGAATGAGGAGCAGTGCGCAGGCCATCTGTGTAATGCGACACACTGTGATGAGACTTGAGACTTGTCGCACGGTCGACAAATCTCGCGACGATATCACGAAACCAAGCTGAGTCGAGGCTTCCAACGAACAGGCGGGGGATTGCCTGGACGGCGCTCAGGCCGTTGAGGCGCTGTGAAGTTAATTCATTCGTTTCGTCGAGAAGCACGGCGAGTGAGACATGTGCGTTGTCCATGGTGGCTCCAAGAGCTTCGTGGCTGGATGGCCGTTGGTCGCGCCCGCTTTGGGCGGTGGCTGCTTGAAGTCGCCATTGCAGCGACTTGCTCTGCAGCCTCCTCTGCTGTGATACTTACTTCTTCGTATTCCGATATCGCATGAATTAGGTCGTCTGGTCACTTTGGCGGTTTCAAGACGCCCCGTTGGATTTCGCGATGAAGAACGAGGAGAATGAGAGAGGCACAAGGCATGAGGCAGCCAAGGGCAGGCGCGGCCAATGGCTGGAAGGCCCGGAAATATCCGTCCTCGTGCGCCACACCTTCTCTCCATCTGGTGGCACTTCACTCGAAAACACTCGAAAACACAATGGGATTTGACTTGGAATGAGCTGGAAATTCTTGAGAGACTCATCACCTGGGTAATGCAAACATATCCACAGCTTACCTGACGCCGTTCATGATTACTATCACGACTAGTTCGAGCGTGTTTACTGATCATCTGCAGCGGCCGCAGCCATTTCCCTATCCTCTTACTGCTCTTTGTTCGCCAACTCTACATCATGGTGATGCTAACTAAATTCTGCCTCTGACTCGTATGTCCATAGGATGAATAATACAGAATAATCGCCTCTAGTTCCACTTTCTTACTGCCGCCGAAGAGTCGGCAACACAAGATGATCACCGAATTAACAAGCAACGAGCTGCCAAAGAGCATTCCATCAGAAAAAGCGGGGGGCGTGAAAATTATAAACATAGGCTTGACGCTGTTGGCAAACAGCATCGATTATTCTCTCCCACACGTTGCTCAATATCTAGTACCCTTCACACCTCGAAATCCTGCAAATTCGCCCATAATTTCTCGAAGCATCACATCATAGCTTCCACAACATGTCATCAATAAAGAACGTCATTATTGCTGGAGCAACAGGCTCAGTTGGAACTCCCATTCTCAAGGCTTTACTTAGCGAGCCATCCCTCAACATCACAATCCTCACACGAGCATCTTCGTCCGCCAAATTCCCCGCCAACATCCCCGTGAAGGAAGTTTCCGACGAATTCACCGTTGAAGAACTCACCCAAGCTTTCAAAGGCCAGGACGCAGTCGTTGTCGCAATCTCCACTACCCCAGTTACCAAAGAAGGAAGAGATGGACTCGCCTTCCGCCTCATCGACGCCGCAGTAGCAGCAGGCATCAAGCGCTTCATCCCTTCAGAATACGGCGCCAATAACCTTGACCCACGAGCACGTAGCCTCGTCCCCGTCTATGACCGCAAGGGCGAGATGCTAGAATATCTCATTACCAAAGCCAAGGAGAGCAACGGCGCCTTGACATGGTCCTCGATTGCCTGCGGCTCATGGCTCGACTGGGCGCTCGATCCGTCACGGTCAGGAAACTTCCTCGGCATCGACATCAAGGCGCGCACAGCGAGGGTCTATGACTCTGGTCGTGCAAGATACGCTATTACCTCCAGCTCAAATACCGGTCTCGCTGTTGTCAGAGCGCTCCTTAAGCCGGAACTTTCGGAGAACAAGCAAATTTTCCTTGCGGACTTTACCACTACAACGCGAGATATCATCGAGAGTTTGGAGACGCAGACAGAGGAGATGTTCACGATTGACCAAAGAGATAGCGCGACTGAAATCAAGGGTTTGAGGGAGAAGTTTGACGCTGGAGACTTCAATGCAACGTATCCGCTTTTAGGCATTAGCTTCGGTGCGGACGTGGATGTTGGATACGATTTCGAAAAGGAGCAAAAGGTTTGGAATGCCGACTTGGGACTGCCCAAGGCAACACTGGATGAGGCTGTTAAAGCGGCTATTGAGATCTCGAAGAGGCAATAGTTGGATCCTAGTTCATGGTAAGAGCACCAATACGTGCACGCTTTAATTCATTCACGACTTTTGATGCGTTTTCTCAAACTCTCAGATCGTGATTTCATCTCACATTGTCAATTTCCTACACACCCTCCCCCACCATCCCTCAATCAATCCAAACACTCTCCCCCAACCCAACATAATCATCCAGCGCCGTCCTCCCAAAACTCCTAATCTTCGGCGCCGCAGCCTCAACTCCCCTCTTCTCCCTCTCCAACGGCAACTCCTCCAAAAAGTCCTGCTCGCTGCTCTGCGACGTCGCCACAGTCCCATAATCCAGCCCAAGAAGCGTCACATAGCCCATGGGCGAATTGCTAATCGCGACGACGTCGCCGGCCTCAAAGGGCGCGGCGGTGAGTTGGCCCTCGCCTGCGCCTTTCCACGTCGCTCGCGCACCGACTTCGATGACGTCGCCGGTTGTGGCGTTGAGCGTGAATGCTGTCACGACGGCTTGGTTGGGCGACTGCGAGAGGGTCCAAAGGACGCGCTTGGAGGCTGTGATTGCGAGGGAAGAGGTCTGAAACTGCGTGGCATCTATGGACGATGGAAGCAGTTTGTAGCGCGACTGCGACAGCGTTGCTCTTCGGCGGCTGGTTTCGGCTGACAGTGGCACGGCGATGAGCTCGTTTGTGTCCTTTGTGACGACGTAGATTCTGTTTCCGTTCGGATGGGCGATGATTTGCGATGCGCTCGAGACGTTGGTTAGGACGTCGGTGCCGATGATGTCTTCGAGGTTTGGCTCGTCCGAGATGCGGAAGTTAGTGATTGAGGTCGTGGTCGCGGTGGACGAGTGCGAGTCGAGAGCACGCAGGTTGCGGCCGCTGGGACTGAAGGCTAGCGAGTGGATGTCGCCGGCTATCTCTCTAGATCGCAGTGTGGTGTAGCCGTCTGAGGTCAGGCCAAAGAGGACGCTGCATGTCCCTGTGCTGGCGCTTCCCCAGATGCCAAAGTTCTTCGTTGAGGAGGTCAGGTGGAGTGATGTGAACTTTGTCGTGTTGCCTGAGCAGAATCAGCATATTGGGAGGTTTTAAAAAGCTGCGCAATCAGACGTACATGCTTTTGGAATCTCCATCGTCCCCTCACTGACAAACTCGTAGGTTGGAGCAATCGAATACCTTGTCAGCGTTCCGTCACTCGGTCGGCTCCCAAAGAGATGTTTCTTCGAATACTGGGTCCAAAATCAGTGTGTTTCTGCGATCAGGAAATTCTCCATACGGACATCGAGAGTCAAGGACGGAGATGCACCTGCTGCGTCTCGTGCCTGGATGAGATACACAGATCTCGCAGCATCATCCATCTCCAGCGAATACAGAGCCTGGCCATCCGTCGTCCCAACCGCGAGATGGTGCGTAAGCGCAAACGCGCGCGGCGCGAAAAGCGCAACTGCAAAGAACGACCACATATCGTATTCGCTGTCACTTGGTTGTTCGTCTCAGCAAGAGAGCATCGAGAACAAACCAAAATGAAATTCGAGCACGCGCAAGTTTCTTTCTATCACCCGCGGAATCCAGCCAGCTCCACAATACTTGCGTACTATGTAGTCAACTGATGCTCGTATAACTGTAAAATGTGGGGTGCAGCCATGTGCAGGGCGGAGGATATTCGATTGCCTAATATGGTCGCGCACGCTCGGCGAATCGATGCTTAACCTTGCATATTGCGCTGTCAAGCATCACTCTATATGCACTATACTTGCTCGGCAATTCTTTGGCAGCCGAATCGTGGAGTGACCGGGTGAAGGGTATTGGATGATGTGAGGAAGGCATTAGGACGTTGATCAGGAGTGTTGATTGTGCTGCGTGCAAGACGAGTTTTCTTCTTGTCGGTTCGCCAGAATTGCAGATGGCGGCGTTGGAGATTTGCTGAAACCACTCGATTCGTATCTTGCTTGTCGGGTCATCAAGTTCACAATGCACGAGCTTGTGCGTCGAAAGAAGTCCATCTCAGAATATACAGTCAATGAGTAGAATCCGCAGCATTCAATGAACGACGCAGGTCAACGCAGGCCAGCTTCATTGAAAACATAGGAAGAGGCGAAAATAGACGAACACACCGCATTGAATATGTTGCATGGGTATATTCAATCAAAAGTCGACTTGCAGTCAGGCTCGGTTGTACGGGGTGCTATTTCTACAATTAAAATGTAGTTGTTCGTGTTTAGTCAGAGTGCTGTACGGGTCATGAGCATACTCTAGGTATGCATCGGTTGCTTCGGACTTGCGAAATTACCTCGCTCTGGCAAGCCAAGTTAAATTTTAGGGGTCTCTAAATGCGGGTCGGCGAAATTCTACTGATCTTTTCTTCTCCTAGGATAGAATCCTGCGCAAGTCGGTTGCGATGAACACCAGACACCTACTCAGTTATCATCATGACCGCCTTCCCTTGTCAGCTTACTTCGAAAAGGAGCGGCGGTTGTACCAAGGACTCTTCCTCGATCCAGGAGGTGGTTAATGAATTTCGTCAAACAAGCAATTGGCTAGTAGCATGATACCACGAGCATTGTAATCCTTGGCCAAGAGGATTTCTTAATGTGACGTGGAGTACGCTGGAACTTGACATCATCCTCATGGCAGCCAATCACGTGCGCTCCTTTGTCGCTTCTGGAAGCTTGAGGCTCCGGTCCCGCTCGTATGTACCTTGGCCGCCTAACCCGTCAAGGAAGTTGGGAACAGGAAGGGAAAGATGCGATCCTGCAGGTACGGGACGTGTCACGTATGACTTGATATATAAATTCTCCAAGACTTGAGCAATGTACTCACATCGATTTTCAACTAATTGCAGACCTTGAGTTCTCTTTCTTTCGGATTCACGATGCGTATTTTCAGTTCTGTGGTGTATCTTCTTCCTCTGGTGCACGCAAAGTCATGTCCTTTTCTTGGTCCTGTCTTTCCAGCGCCGAAAGCGTTGTCAAGTTCGACATCCTTCCAATCAGCCCTCACAAAGCTTCAAGCCAGCATCAACACTGCCTTTTCGACCGGTAATACCTCACATGGGCCCGTGAACCCCAACGATACATATTCGATTCAAATCTTTTCAACATCAACCGAGAAGCCGCTGCTCGACTATCATCGCGCTGGGATTGATCTTGTCGGCAACCGAACCGTGGATGGAGACTCAATTTACCGCATTGCGAGTACGACAAAACTCTTCACAGTATACCTGCTCTTGTTGAAAGTAGGAGATGGCATCTTCAAAGATCCAGTCCCAAAGTATCTTCCCGAGCTAGCGGGAATCCAGAACTGGGACGAAATCACTGTCGGAGCACTAGCCGGTTATATGGGCGGTATTGTCTCGGAATGTATGTGTATTCTCTCATTCCTTTGCACATCAACTAACATCGTTTGTAGTCTATGGGACTGAGAAGCTTACCGGCGGCAATATTGCTGATGCATTTCCGGGCGTCTTCCCTTCACTGACCGATGACGAGATCTCGCCGTGCATGTACAGTCAAACCGGGTGCACACGCGAGGTATTCCTCAAAGGGCTCCCAGACCGACGTCAAGCCTATCTGCCCAACACAAGCCCAGGATACAGCAATGCAGGGTTCGCGACTCTCGGCTTAGTCCTTGAAACTATCACCGGCCTTTCCTACGCCGAGAGCCTTCGCACTTTGCTGGCCGATCCTTTGAAACTTACTGGAACAAGCGACGCACCACCTTCGAACTCTTCCCGTGGCGTTATCGTTGGTAGTGAGACCGCAGTTGGCTGGGACTTGATTCTCGATCTGGCAGGCATTGGCATGGGAGGAATGTTTTCTTCGGTAAACGATCTATCGATTGTCGGCCGCGCAATTCTTGAATCCTCTCTACTCCCTTCGAACACCACACGCGCATGGTTGCAGACAACATCGCTTACTTCGTCGCTGATCGGCACAATCGGGCGCCCATGGGAGATCTTCCGTGCTACTATAGGCGAGCCGGAAAACAATCGCGTCGTAGATCTGTACACTAAATCTGGCAACGTCGCTGGCTATGGTGCGAACTTCGTTCTTATTCCAGATTTCGGGGTTGGATTTTCAATTCTCCACGCTGGTGTCAGGGGGCGAGTACCGTTCCAACTATCAGGCGTCATCACAGACGAACTGTTACCTGCACTCGACGAAGCCGCCCGCGAAGAAGCGGACGCAGCCCTTGCTGGAACCTACACTGCGGCGAATGGCCTCAACTCCACAGTCACTATTTCCAGCTCCCTCGGCCTTCCGGGTCTGCGAATCAATCAGTTCCTCATTAACGGAACTGATATTAGTCTGAATGTGTTCGGCACTGTGGAGCCACTTCAATTGTATCCCACAAATATGAAGAGTGAAGATGGAAAGCAGCATTCATGGAGATCGAGTTTCATCTCGCTTGAGGATACTGGTCCGTTTTCCGCTTGTCCCTCGTGGGTCGCATTGGATAGACCTACTTACGGAATTTGGGGCTTGGACGAATTTGTTTTCCATCTTGGAGATGATGGGAAAGCCGTTGGTCTTGAACTGAAAGCCTTCAAAATTATCCTTGAGTTTCAATCTTAGAGTTTGTAGTCTTCTTCACTACAGGTTTAAATGACATTCCAAAGCTGAAATCCAGTCTATAATGTCTCGGCACCAAGTGAGAACCGCTATTGATGTGTCCTATCCAGTGACGGACAAGGGAATCTCCAGTAAATGTGGCATTTCCTTTTTCTTTCTCTACTTTAGTTCCTGTTCGAGCAAAAGAAAAGCCATTGATCATTCCAGGTCAACACTAACGCTAACCGGAAGCCCTTCCCTCATAGATCGTTTTATAGCCTCGCAAACAATAACCGCCCGCAACCCCTCAGCCCCCGAGCAACTCGGAACTTGCTCTCCACGAATCACCTCCACAAAATGCTTGATCTGCAACTCAAACGGAATCTCCGTAACTGGAACCTCCAAGTCCTCGCTCTTGAGCTTCTCAGTCCAGCTCTTGGACCCTTCTTCATAGCTCCACCGCGTCATCGTCGGCACACTCAACGTCCCCTCCGACCCAAAGACTCTGTAAAAGTCCTGCCCGGCTTTCGGAATGGTGGGATTCTCTCCCGTTCCAGCCTCGAAATTGTGCGGCGAGACAACGGCATCAGAAAGCAGGAATGTGCCCACCATTCCGCTGGCGAATCTGAGCGTGATTGCTGCTCCCTCTTCAGCCGGGTATCCTCTTTGAGAAAGCGTTTCTTCAGCGTAGACACGGGTTATTGGGCCGAAGAGGTAGTGCAGGATGTCGATTTCATGGATCATGTTGATGAAGATTGGTCCTGCGGTGTCGAGGCGGCGCCACTCGGTCGGAGGGTCAAAGTACGGCTGCGGTTTGTATAATGTCCACAGTCCGTTGACAGCGATTAGTTTTCCTAGGGAGGGAATGGCGTTCTTCGCCCCGATGACGTAGCGGTTGAAGCGACGGTGATGTCCGATTAGGAGTTTACGGTTATTCTTTTTGGCAGATGCAATCTGAGTCCGTTAGCAACCTCAATTCAATGCTGGCCTTGAAGATACTAACTAGTTCCTTGCCGCTTTCAACGTCAACGGAAATCGGCTTCTCGCATAGTACATGAAGACCACCTTCAAGCAGCTCCTTGGAAACAGGCACATGGGTATGATTCGGTGTGCACACCAATGCAGCGTCCGGTTTCACAGCGGCAAGCATATCTTGCACTGAGGTGTATAGGGCGCATCCAAGGTTTGCTGCCACTTTTTGCGCATTGGGATGCGGATCAGCGATGCAAGCTAGTTCTGCGCCTGTAACCTTGAGCACTGCCTCTGCGTGTCGCGGCCCGATCAATCCGGTTCCTATGATGGCAATCTTGATTGGAGATGAAGAAGACATGTTAGAAAAAGTCTGATGAAGGAATCAAGTGATGATAATATTCCGCGATAGGTCCTTGAGGGTATGGTGTAGAAAGGCGGGGAGAATAACCCGATTAAGAATAGGAAGACCTGTAATCTGGGGTATTAGCAGCAAAACCTGGGGAAATGGAGTAACCGGAATCCTTACAATAGTTATAGAAAGGCGTGCTGTTATAGTTCTAGTCGCAAGCACTACAACGAAAGTGCAAGAAGTGCTCGGGCCGAATCAAGCAATAGTCTTCTCAACCTTCGAGTCCGGCTAAGGACTTTTCCACAAGCTAACCAACCGTTTGTTTGTAGAAGGTCACCCCACCTCCAGTTCCAGTGCCTATCTTGCACACGTGTGCTCTTGCAATGATCGATGGAGCTGGATGTGATGGTTAAATTTCCAAAAGAAATTGTTCTGAGCACGAGGAATGCAGGCTGTTCCCACTTAAATGACTATTCATTGTTCAATTGCAAATATTGAGAACATGCGTCAAAATGCCCTCATCCCATAGCGATTAATTGTCTTCGGGTCTCCGCTTTGACCCATTCGTGCTCGAAAATGTATCCGATGGCGACCCTGAAAGCGATCCCATCTTTCCACTCTACTTGAATCGCCGTTTTCTCGGTGGGTGCTTCAACAAAAGTATTAGTTGCCAGCAAGACGAATTCGAAAGCCCCTTCTTTCGTAGAACAACGATGGATCTCTTCAAACCCGATCCCACACTTTTCAGTGCGACCGACTTCCCTGCCGTCATGGCTGCGGATGAGATGATAATGATCGTATCTGGCAATGCCGATGTAGGCCGGCTCTGAGACGACAAACTCGGCAACATCTGACCAGAAGAAAAGCAATTGGTCGTCGGGCACTTTCGAAAGATCGCGGAGAAGAGGACAGTTTTCGGCAATTGTTTTCAACGTGACTGAGTTTGCACCTTGCACCGCTTTTAGAGCCATTGGAGGAAGCTTAAGCTCTTCGTGGTCGTTAATCACTCTGGACACCCGAACAACGCGTGGTGGAGAGTTTCGGAAGATGAAACAAAGAATTTCAGACGAGAATCTACTTCAACGGTTATCGAAGCTTATTCGGGAGCGAAAGTTACTAACCCTTGTTCTGCCTCTGAGTCTGTGGTCTGCATGTGAACAGGATACAACCAGCCTAGCCACGACCAGCTTGGAAAGTCGACTTCACAATTCAGGCTTGTTACTGCCAGCGTAGTACGGCCCGTACGGCGGGGTTTGCCCTGATTGCCTGCTGTTGTTGAGGTACGTCGCCAACATAGGCCAAGTTCAAATCTGGTCGTTGGAATTGCCCAAATCGAAGTCATGCCAGTCAGCCTCTTTAATTCCTGCACAACCGCGGAGAACGCATCATATCCATCGCCAGTGCCTGTTAACTGGCGTTGAGAGAAGTTTGTCACTAAACGACCGTACTGCTCGAACGTTATGTCGGTTCCATCCTGATAGTCCTTGGATCTCCAGCGATCCACGGTAGTTAGAAAGTTGGTTGTGCTTAGCATCCTGGTATCTGTGAGATCGCACTCCGAACGCATACCCTCAAACCAATTTGAACTCCTGCAATTCCAATACGCCTCGGTAGGAGTGACCACAAGTGTCCTTCTTGAGACAACTCGTTCTTGCAGCGTCCAGCCCCGAGTTGCCCACACCGTCTTATCCAAGGTAGACTCATCCCTTCGTCGAGATTCATACTCGTAAGTGTGTGATGTAACAACGTGAATATCCTGATTGTCTTCGGTGCGATTCTTAACTTGGAATGCAGCCTGTTGGAGATCTCGTGGTTCACGAACACCAGCCAGGCCTGCTTCAGCATCGGCTCCGCATGCCGCTATGATTGTTACCGTAGCTCGTCTATAGATCTCGTCCATGATGGAAATATGGATCATCTTTTCCGGTCCATCGTCTTGTAGTATGCAAAGCGCATCTACCCAGAGGTATTGACATTCTAGCATGCGAGTCATGTCCATTGCGTCCTGAATGGTCCTGGAAACCTTGCCCGTCAAAGATCCAGGTGACTCGAGGGAAACCTTATTTGATTGATCGATTGTTAACTTCTGAGCCTGACCCCAGACATAGCTCAATGCAAAATAATGCAACTGGGAAAGATCCACCTGCACGAATTTGACAATGGAGCTTGTCTTCACATCAATCAATCTAAACACTGGTACCACACTATGAATATCAGACAAATGATAATCTCAAAGCAGTTATTTGGGAGACACACTAACCTCGATTGTGTTCCAACTTCACATAGATCCCCATGGGATGCCGTACACTTTCGTAGCCACGTCCGCAACAAGTCAAAGGATATCAAACGAGGCACGATGCGACTGCAGTGTACCAACTCTTCCTCTCCTCGGGTATCAAAGGCAGCGGTTCCCGCATATTGAGTAGTCGAATGAGGATCGAAAGCTGCAATATACCCGAAGATGGAATGCGTCGATGGTTGGGAAGAGTTACGGAGCGGGTTTGGTTCATACGACGCAAACCAGTGGAAGTCCAGTGCAGGCATCTGAAAGTCCATATCTTCAATGTTCACCGCCTGCATTCGTCTTGCAACATCCCTGGATATGGTAGATGACTTCTTGGGCTTGAAATAGATAACCCCAGTCTGCAGCATCGCTGTGCAGTGCGAGCCTGGTGTAATCTTCGGATCATGGCACTTGTTAATCTGCGATGCGGCATGTACTACTGCTCTACACATTGAGCAACCTGCAGCGGATTCCGAGATTCGTTGCATTGACCCAAGCAGCCATCTTGGTCTCTCCCCAATATCTTGGAGCTTGAAAGGATAACGGTCCCCGATATCATATCCCTCTGACAATTTTTGTAGTTGGCGTACTGTTGGAGCACGAAGAAATTCGAAGTCGATCGCAGAACACACTTTGCACAGGTCTATACCAGTATGGGAAGAGTCGGGTGAGGGGTCGACCGTTGGGCATGGAACCACCTCGCCAGGGATATCGCTGGCAGTCATGATTGAAGACCAAGAGCTTTTCTTGAAGAAAAACGTCGAAATAAAGGCCTAATATTAAGGTAAAGCACAAGATGTGATCATCAGCTGCGGCATAGTGAAGTTGTTTACGGAAAGGCTGAGAATTAGGCTTCCAATCTGCGTGATGTCTGCAATGTACCTTGAGCTTGGACCACGAGATACACATTATATAATCCAGCCTTGTTTTGTTCCTCCATCAGATGGTGTGGTCGCACGTGTTGAGGTTGATCAGAATCATGCGTATATATGGAAACCATGCTCACAATACTGCTGAGCCTTCAGCGTACCGACATCTGGGTGGTGATTGGAGCCCTTTTCCGCGTCTACGGAGTACGAGAACGCACGTTGCAGAATCATCGACTTTTGGCCCCGGCGACGACTTTCAGGACTTTTCTTTATCGAGAACACATATTCAGGTAGAAAACATCGTATTCGATGCATGCTGATCCTTCTGAAAGTGTCTAGCTAGCCACCAGCACGCGCGACTACACTCTTTCAGTTATTTCTGATCTCCCCTTGATCTACCAATGAACAGGGCTAAGCGCTAGCGTTAGAGGTGGGCCCATGCAAATCCTTTCGAGTATCTCGATGATGTGGAGCCAACTCTGCGTGTGGAGAGGTATGCGACTGCGTCCTTTGGGAAACACCATGTAGTCTTTACTACGGTTCGAAGAAGGAATTTGTTATGTGCACACCGTTGAATTGTGTCCTTGGTGTTGAGGCTTGTTTACTTTGGCTCAGGGGCGTGGCTTTCGGCGCCATGTTATTTCCAGCGCCCAACCTCTAAGCGATCGTGGCCTAGCGGGAGTAGTGAACCGCATCCAGACTCCTCGCGTCCAGACCCTGAGGCTCTTCTACTCAATCCGGGCCCCTGGGTCCAGCCTCGTTATACGCTAGTCTCCTGCTTCAGCAAGCCACAGGTACATAGCATCCCTTTATGGCGTTATGTCCACCTTCATTCGGCCAAGCCTTAGCCTTGCAGTTATGCAAGCGCGATGAAATGGTCTCGTGGAGGACGGAACACCCGGGGATGCCGTGAGAAGAGCGCTCGAGATGAAAATATGAGGGCCGGTCCACGCTCTTAAACCCATCGCCCTCTTCACTCCCTCGTTGCATTCATTCTGTCCCTTGTGGCTTGTCTTTCGTTCTTTCACGATGGGTCAAGGCGTGTGTAAGTTTGAGTCGCCTCAGCTGCCCACCGCTGTGTCCGGCGGAAGCCCACCGACATTCGCTTTCGAATCAACCAACTCCAATTATTTCCAGTTGAAGGGATCCCTTACAGTATCCAGTAAGTTAAAATAAAGCATCTTCAAGTTGTCTACAATGTTGACTTGACGGAATCGCAGCTTCTTCGGGTGTTACTTGCACCTATGCAACTACTAATGCAATCACACCCCTCGTTATAGCCTCTGGAACGACTAGAACCTGCTCAGTTCTGACTGGCTCTACATCGTATACCCAGATCGATTGTCCAGATATTATCAATAACCAGTTTACTGCTGGTGGATACACCCTCTCATTGGTGCCGCCCCCGCCATTAACGATTGCGACGCAATATTTCGTAGTCGCTTTACCAACAAGCTCGGTGGTCTCGGCCACAGCGACTAATACTGTCTTTATCGCTGCAACAACTACTAGCTTTATCACGCCCTCAGATAGTGCTGTTTCTTCCAGCGAAGTACTCAGCTCTTCAATCCCCAGTGCCTCCTCCAGCGCTGCACTTTCTTCGTCAGCAAGCAGTGTTGCTTCAAGTACTGCAGTTGTCTCGAGCAGTGTCGCGATCTCTTCATCCTCAGACATTTTGTCTTCATCCTCGGCCGTCAGCGCATCCGCTTCTAGCAGTTCCAGTGACGTTAGTAGTTCAGCACTATCAAGTACTCTGTCCTCTTCAGCTGGCAGCTCGTCGAACAGCGCGGTCTCTTCATCCAGCTCATCTGCGGCGATAAGCTCCTCCAGCAGTGCCGTGTCGGCGTCGAGCTCTTCTTCAGTGGTAAGCGCTTCCAGCAGTGCTTCATCTGATTCTTCTTCAATCGGAAGCGCTTCCAGCACTGTCGCTTCTTCATCGAGTGCCTCAGCAGCAAGTGCTTCCAGCAGTGCCGTATCCTCATCGAGCGCCTCGTCAGCAGCGAGTGCTTCTAGCAGTGCGCTTTCATCGTCTAGCTCTTCTCAAGTCTCATCAAGCTCGAATGCCGCATCTTCGTCAGCAGCAAGCTCTAGTACGAGAATTAGCTCATCCGCTCTCTCAACGCTTAGTACACGAACCTCGAGCAGCGTCTCATCTACTCCAACTCTCAAAATATCTCCGGATGCTACTTGCGGCGGAAGAACCGGATACACCTGTCAAGGATCTAGGTTTGGAAACTGTTGCAGGTAAGCCACATGACGAGACATTGACCAGGACCTAAATTAACAATGGCAGTCAACATGGTTGGTGCGGAAGTACCAGTGCCTATTGTGGGGCTGGCTGCCAGCTCTCGTTTGGTACATGTAGTATATCCACATTCTCAGTTTCGACGCGTAGTTCCTCCAGCTCAATCAGGTCATCTTCCACCTCGATTCGGTCATCGTCCAGCTCAATCCGGTCGTCATCTACTTCAACACGCTCTTCAGCGGCTCCAAGCTCCACATTGAAGGTTTCTACAAATGGCAGATGTGGCTCTGGCACGACATGCCAGGGTTCGAGCTATGGAAACTGCTGCAGGTTAGTTTAAGCATCTTGACCGAACCAAAGTCAGACGCTAACGATGTTATTAGTCAATATGGGTACTGTGGATCAACTTCTGCGTACTGTGCTACAGGTTGCAACCCTCTTTTCGGCTCATGCAACGGTCAAAGTGGACCTAGCCCGTCACCGTCAACGCCAGCACTCAAAATCTCTACGGATGCGAAATGTGGCGGTTCAACAAGGCAGACGTGTCAAGGATCAACATTTGGAAATTGTTGCAGTCAATATGGCTGGTGTGGAACCAGCACCAACCATTGCGGGACGGGCTGCAATTCCGCGTTCGGCACGTGCACTTCCCCACGACTTGCTGTTCGAGATGCAGGAAACTCTCTCAATGTACGACAGGCGGTCGAAGGTGGTGGACCCGATTTCACCTATCCGCCTATTCCTACAGTTACTGTCTACGTCGCAACTGTATTTGTTACTGTTGCGACAACGACCGTCACTGTAGTGGTTACGACGGACAATATTCCCGTTACGAGCGGGAGCACGAGCAGCGCAGACCTATCATCGGCCTTCACAGCCTCCGAGACTCCTATTTCCAGCTCTCTCGATATCAGCTCATCGGTTTCGGATCTGATTTCAAGCTCTCTCGACATCACCTCGTCGGCACCTGGTGCAGTTTCAACCCTTGATTCGGCTTCGATCACCGCCACTCCTATCTCAGCATCTTCCTCCAGCGCACCGTCTTTGCCACCAGTGGTTGTGCCATCCGAGTTCTGCTTGAAAGTTCTCACTCCTGGTAAATCATTTGGCTGGTTTGTTAAGCAAACATCAATCTACAACAACAATGGGCAACTCCAGCTTGATCCAGAACCAGCCAAGGTTGAGGATTTATACCTTGCTCGATTCTCGCTCACCAGCCAAGGCCGAATGCAAATCACCACCCCTGGCCTTACTAGCGCTAAGGAGATGGGGTACTCGCGGGGAACTGGAGGCATGGTTCGATGGGGTGATCCAGGCGCTCCCAACATCGCAAACTGTGTGGTTCGGGAGGATATTGAAGGCTACACTGGGACGCAGATTTTGAGGTGCAGCGTAACTTTCACCTCAGGCCCACGTGAAACTCTCACACTGTTCCGACACTACGAAATATTCGAAGGCTTAACCAATCTCTTCTCGTCAAACGATGCTACGACAACCACACCCACCAACTACCTCATCGAATTGGGTCTTTTCACAGGAAGCGATTGCCCATACCCAGTCCCAGTCAGCTCAAGCGAGGCAGTCCCTTCAAGCACTTCAGATGACGTCTCCATACCAACTCCTACGCCACCCACCACCACTGATAATGCCGGGCCATCCATCGAGGTAACCGCGACACCCACAAGCGCAGATGTCTCCGACTCTGCATCATCGCTGGTTCCCTCCGAGACACCCACTCCTTCAGCAGAGCCAGTTCTCGAGAACTTTTGTCTCAAGGTCGTCACGCCAGGAGTGGTTTCCACGGACTGGGTAATCAAACTGTCAAACCCCGCGGCCACCAACATCGCTTTCTGGATAGATCCAATCGAAGGCGGAGTGCAGCCATACGTCGCACGATTCGCGATCGACGATCAAGGGAGATTGGTGGGCACAACTCCCGGCAACGCAGGCAACATGCTCACCGGCTACTCCAACGGCACAGGCGACATGTGGCGACTCATTCAGAACTACGACGGCTTTAGACCAAACACGTGCGCTGTCAGGACCGACGTAGCAGGCTTTGAGGGCATGCGAATCTTGAAATGCACGGGTTGGCGGATGCGCACCATGACCGGGTTCCGACACCACATTGGAGTCAATGGTAATGGCTTGAATTATATCTTTGGCACGGATGATTTCACTACGAGCACTGAGACTAATTTCCTCATTGAGTTGGGATTGTTTACTGGAGGTGCCTGCCCATCCGACTAGATGTTCAGTCTCACATATTTATCTCAAATAGACTATTAGAATCACTTCGTTTATAAACAATTCTCATAATACTTACTGATAGTCGTCAATGATTTCTCTTTGAATCCTCAACTAGAAAACGGCCTTCGAAGTAAGATGGCAACTCATGCATCATCTGCTGAAATAATTGGCTCATTTGTCTGGTGGCTGTGTATTCGCTCGCTGCAGCGTGGGGTGTGTACGCTAGGCACCAACCTCCGAATGTTCAAGACAACCAGCAAGTATATAGCTCAGCAGACACAACATGCAGTGAAAGTTGTCTAGCATTAACTTCCGCACATAGTTGCTTGAAGCCACTTCAACCCTTAGTGATGGAGAAAGGATGGTTCTACACAAATTTGCATGGAAACGTGACCTACCACTACTATCCAAATCAGCCAGGCGACCCAAGGATATCTGGCAATGTGAGCGTCACGACAACTGACTTTGAGTGCTTTGGACAGATCAAAGGCGATCCAGATGTTGCTGGCCTAGGAGTAAGCGAAATCTGACCCTTGTACTTTCTTCATTGTCTCAGTATTGACACTAACACAGGTTCTGATAGGAGTTAACCTCGCATCCTGCGTTGCGATAATTGCTTCAATACTTGCATTTTGGTTTCCATACGCTCGCGAGCATTGGGAGCGTACGGTAGCGCGGCGGAGACCTGCGGCGAAAACACAAACTCCGGTCTCCCCCGTCTGCAAATACCACCGGGATGGCCGGCTGGAGGGAGGTGCGAAATTACATAGGGTTCTCCAGGAGAAGAACAGGACGGACTACCGCAGAATCGTAAATGTGCTGACAACGCCCGATTGGCCTGCAAGCGGACAATCCCGAGGCAAAGTGGGGATTTGGCCAGATCTTCCCGGTTGTGATGCTCCTGCAACTTTTTATTGCGTTTCTGGATTATGCTCTTGGTAAGAATCTTCTCTCTCCTCGGGTTTTCAGTCATGAACTAACGCGGTGAAGACGCAACTATGAATGAAGGTCGGCTGAAGAGACCTGTAAACCCGCCCACTAGGTCATGGCCAGGTGCTAGGTCGCTGCTGCCAGCAAGGAGAGGAACGTAGCTTCAAGTTTATCGCTTGCCGTGGGAAGTGTAGTGTATGTAAGACGGACGTGTCGCGGAGAACTTCACTTCGGCTGCGAAATTCTTTTCTCAAGTGGGAAATGTATGATCTAATCACTTCAAGTTATTCTGCTTTTTAGCGCAGACAGTACATTCGAGATGTCAAAGTTATGACCAAACTAATTTCACAGCTCACTGCTTCCCACGAACTTCAATAATCTCCTCGGCCGCCCTCTTCCCAGAAGTAATAGCTCCCTCAAGGTACCCCTTCCACTCATAAGCCAACTCCGTACTCGCAAAGTGAATGATTCCAAACGGCTCTCTCATGATCCCTCCATACTTTGACAGAATCCCCGGCCCAAGAGCAACAGTCGGAGCACCCATGATATACTCTTCCTTAGTCCACTCCACATAATTAATCTCAAGAGTATTACGCGCTTGATCAGCAATCTCCTCGCCCACCATGGCGACCAGATGCTCGACGATGGCGTTTTCCTTGCCTTCGTGCGAAAGGGCGGACCAGCATGTTGCAGAGTCTCCGGTAATGAAGATGGCGAGACTGTACTGCGATAAAGCCGGGTTCGATATCTCCAAGCTGAAGCGAATAGGGCCTGTCAAGGATGTGAATCTGCCGACCAGCCCGGCGTGTCTCCACCAGGGTTCGGCGTATGTCAGGATCATCTTGGCATACACGCCTGGCTGGCCGCGGGCAACGAGGACATTCTTCTCGCATGGAAGAGGAGGGGAAAATTCGACGTCGGCATACATGTGCGGGGTGATGGCGAGGATGACGTTCTTGGCCCTGAAGGTTTGGTTGTTGGCGCCTGCGGTGACGATTGATGTGTCGTTTTGCTGCTCGATTTTGGTGACAGGGTGATTCAGCAGGACACTTCCTGGGGTCATTGCCTCCGCAAGATGTGTGGCGATGGACGTAGTACCTTCAACATGTTAGGAGCGCTTACACGTGCCTCAATAAGATGGAGTAGACTTACCCTCTTCGATCATGAGAGACTGCGCTCCCTCTTGACCCTCACTGAGCAGACTTAAGAGGCCATTTCCAGACTTTATATAGTCGAAAAAGTAGTGTGCGCCAACCTCATCTGGTTCGCGGCCAACGAGAGAGGTTGTAAGCCAACTAGTCATGCCGCGAATATTTTCGTGCTTCCAGAGACCTTTCATAGCCACCCAATTTGCAACAGACACGTCTTCGAGCTCGGGAAAGTTGTCGAAGTCGCGGATGTCAATTTTATCCGCCGCCTCGATGATAAGACCAATGAGCTTGGCTTCTAGCAGCGTAGCTTCATCTACCTCTTCCGTCGGCTAGTCGTCACGATTAGTGTGGATCTATTATTCTAAAGGATGAGAACTTACCTCTTCAGAACCATCGGTAGCTACCCTGTATGTCACTCCATCAACGCCTTGAAGTATGGAGTCTCCTTCAGTGTATTGCTCGAGAGTCTTCAACCCAAATTGCTCGGTCAGTTCGAACACGGTTGGCTGCGTTTTGTTGTTGATCCATGTTGCACCTAATTCGATGATGCCAGGGCCGCTCTTGAGTTTCTGGGATCGAGCCTTCCCGCCAAGTACGTCCTTGGCCTCTAGTAGTACGGTTGTCAAGCCGGCTTGCTGCAGGTCGTATGCGGACATGAGGCCCGAGTAGCCCCCACCAACAACTACGACGTCGACATCGGTAGATGCCGGACTTCTTTGGGAGAGGGCTGCTGCTTCGGCGCATTGTGATCCAGGAAAAAGCGACCCGGATCCTGCCATGAACGGCAGAACCGCTAACAATGGTGCACCAAATATATGTTTCATCTTGATGGATGCGAGGATTGGAGAGGACGAGAAATGACGGCAAAGATGGAAATATGATTGTAGTAATGGTTGTCGTACTGTTGATGGAATGTCTGATTGTGTCTTCCATCATGCTGTCGTCTCAAGCGTATTTATAAAGATCTTTCCTCTCCATGAGTCTCTTGAGGCCATCTTCCATGACGTTGGCCAAATATTGACAAGTCTGGGACATACGACCTGGATTCCAGAGATACGAGGCTGAGCATTGTTGAAGTTACTCTTTTGGAAGTGCTTCACGCCGAAAGTCGTGAGAGATCAGGAAGCGAGGTGCAACAGCGTGCACCAAGTTGGTTGTGAAGCCATCTCGGATTGTTGCCCACGCTTCCAACCGCGGTGTGCATGAAGCTAACCCCCAACTGCAGCCCCAACCGCTGCTCCGCAATGGTCGCCTCACCGCGCTAACCCGGAAGCAGCCTAGATGCCATGTCCTGGGTGTAATCCCAAGAAACGTCAACCAACTTGGCGACCTCAGCCACGCAAAATGAACGGCTGTACTGTCAGGTTTCGCTCGATGGAGTGCAGCCGTACATCTCTAGTTGCCTCCGCACCGCGGGTAACACTTTACACCATACTCGTGGCTTGCACCACACACGCCCGCTCTGTGACTTCACCGCCAACGCACGCAGAATGCAAACCAGCCACAAACCACGATCGCGCCACTCCAGGACAAGGGCGGGCTGCCTTACTTGCCGATCTAGGAAGAAAAAGTGCGATGAGGTGAAGCCGCGCTGTGCAGGTTGCCGCCGAAACCAATTGGTCTGTGAATGGGCGTCTGGACTTTCTAAGAACGAGACCGGATCTGGCCCTCCTGTATTCGCTGCACAGGCCGTGGGGTATACGATAGGAGTTCTTTGCACCCGTACACAGTCGACTTCCATACAAATATTTCCTGCTCTGCGAACTGGTACCGAGCGAGCATGCGAACTTACGCCTCAGTCGACGTTGCTGTTACAGCATTATTTGACGGAAACCATATCGATGTTCGCCATGACTCCGTTGAAAGACAATCCCTTTGCGACCATTCTTCTGCCGCTTGGCCAGACGGATGATCTGCTGATGCATAGTCTGCTGGCGTTCAGCGGCGCGCACCTATCCCATAAAGCGCCAGCCAATCTCCAGCTTGCAACAGCCACTAAGCTGCATTACTCCAAATTGCTAAGTGGATTGCGCAAGGAGTTTGCTACTCTGCACGAGGACGACGCCGCCAAGAAGGATAGACTTTTGCGCATACTTCTAGTCACATGCCATTACGAGGTAAGGAAAGTGGGAGCAAGCCACCACTGAGAGGTGCTGATTCTTCAAATAGGCCATCTCTAGTGATACAAATGGAGCAATGTTCAATCACCTTAGCGCTAGTCGTCAGCTCATATTATCGCTTCTTGCCCACAGATCCAGGCACAATGTTCACCAAGCCAGTGATGCAGCAACACTAGGTTTCAGCGTTGAATTATACTCGTACCTCGTCTTCTCCAACACCATTGTGCCACATTGCGGACCAGACTTTCACTCTTCACCAATCGATTCTTTCATCGCTGCCCTTGAAACTCTCGGAGCAGGACCATCGTTTAGTGCTTTGTTCGGTGGCAGCTACGAGCTCTACAGGCTGATACCTGAAGTGAGCCATCTCGCCTCACAGAGACTCCTTGAGGAGAAAATCGGCATCACAACACCAAGCCATGCGCAAAGAAGAGTCTATAATGAGCTTTACATGTCCGTGGAGTCTTGGAAACTACCGCCTCCGCTTCCAGGAGACGACCCAAAGTCATGGGAGCAACGCCAACTTGTCGGCGACATGTTTCGCGAAGGCCTATTCATATACCTCGCAACATCTCTTGCAGGCTCCATCGTAAATGATCCCGCGGTCATCGTCAGCATTCAAGACCACATCGAAAAACTGTTCAGCTATGCACCACAGCTTCTCTCCTCCGAATCGGTCGCGGTCATGCTCTGGCCTTTTGTCATCGCTGCAACGTGCATGGTCAAGGTGAAGCAACAGCAAACCTTCCTACGCGTCGCGAAAGGCTTCGCCATGAAACACCTCGTCATTCTGTCAGATGTTTTGGAAGTGCTTTGGGATGACCCCGATCCCCGTGCCTACGGACCTTACGGGCTGCATCTTGTGTTGGAAAGAACAGGATTGAGTATAGCTTTGGTCTAGCACCTATCCACTCATCATTTAACTCTTCCTACTTTTCCTGCGTCGCCGGCATTACCGCCTTCAAATTCTTGCTCCCTATTATCCTCACACAAAACTCCTTCAAGACCGGACATCCCTGACTCACCAACCAAGCCTGCACATCTCCTTTATACTCCGCCGGAATAGCATCCTCCACCTTTACATCAGGATACGCCAGAAACACCATCAGCGGCTCGCGACTCATGCGAATCGTCACCGCCTCGAATGTATGCTGTATGTCCGGCCAAAACGTGGCCGTAGATACGGCGGCGAAGAAATCGTCCAGATCGGGCGCAAGATGCAAGTTGGCACCCGCCTCAAGAAAGTGTACGCGTATGTTCGGGTACAGCATACACAAGTGAACGAGTACTGCGGCATTGAACTGGAAGCCAAAGTACGAGGCGACGTGGATATTGCCCTGGACATTCCAATCCCTGCGTGCGTGCGTGAACGCGGGCAGAATCCGATCTTCTAGATTCGCGCTCCGCGACTCTCCCTTGCTGATCTCGCGTGTAACGCCAGGGTAAAACGTCTGGATGTAAAGATTGACGGCCGGCTGGTGCAGTACCACGGGCGTGCGAGCAAAGTACATGGGCGAGAACTCGGTGCGCGTCTGATGGCAGACGTGCATGAGGCTGCCATACTGGCCCAGCGAGTGCCGTGTCTCAGTCGACTTGCGTGGTCCGCGAGAGCGTATGGGCGAGCTGGGTTCGATGCAGAAGGTGTAGATGTGGTTGCGGAGTTCGCCCGGCAGCGCGAGCAGGCGAGAAGAGTGTTTGGTGGTGTTTTCGTGCTGGGCCAGCAACGAGGACGTTAGTAGGAACGCTGAGATCATTTTCTCGTGGTGTGAGCTCGTTGTGCAAGATCGATGAATCGATTCTTATATCCAGCCCACATGGTACAATTACTCAAAGATAGACGTAGTTTTGTAAGGCGAGCGGAGGAATCAGGACAAAGGCGTCTAGCCAGATTAGTAGCCTAAATAGGCGCGCCGTGGTGTCTTCGCTAAAGCGCCCGCTATTCGATGGAATTACACATCGCACTAATGTACTGTAGAGTTATTTCCTAATCGGGCTTTTGGCTCTGTGCGCTTTTTACCCAAAACGTGAGATTTTCTGGTGCTAGGTAGTATGCGGCTCTGCACGTGGGGCCACTGGGAAGATAGGCTAGAGTGCAAAGAGAATGTATTGTGTATATTCTAGACTAAGAAACTTGAACTTGTAACCACAATTGCTTGAAGCCTTTGAAGTGAAGATTGGCGTTTGCCGGTGTCCATCGCAGTTGACACGTCGCTCGGCAAGGACGACCTTGCGTCCTGAAGATGACCTGATGCTTGCAGATGGAAAATATCATCCTTTCCATGACGCCATGATAGTGTGGAACTCTACATGTTAGTGTTAGTTGAATTTCTCTGGGAGCATTCAGATCTTTTATGTCCTACAACAAAAACCTACGTGGCTAGGAGCCAGGTGATCATATTTTGGTGCCGACGGTGACATTGATGCCGCTTTGCCCTTCCACCCTTCATTGCAGTCTCGGAGAAGCATGCCCCGAATGGATACGGTGCTCGGTGGTTTGATTGCTGGAGCTGCGTGTCCAGGTAAGTTCCATTTCCCAACTGTCCAGGACGACCCAGCACAGTTCATGGTCACCGTATTCAGCCGCTATCTCGCCCGCGTAGCGAACGATGCCCGACTCGAAAAGAACCTTGCTTATCTCAGAGATTTGTCGGCTTATGGAGAGAGGCCTATCCTTTGGTTCTCCAATGCCAAGGCTGATGACAATGTCATGATCATGCGGGTCATGTTCCTCGTCATTTCTGCCCGTGAATGCTAGACTGAGATCAATTGACTCGATACCTGCGCGGCCGACCGCATCATCCATGAAGTCGTCGTAGTTCTTCATTAAGTGGAAAAGCATCTCACGCTCCATGGTGTGTTCCTGGTATTTCCTAATGCGGCTATACGCGTCCGACTGGCAAACATGAAGATGCTTGTGGTTGTGAAAGAGCTTGAGCAACGGAAGCAGATCGACGCTTCTGCCGTATAATGCTTCCTTATATTCTCGATTGCCATCTCCCGGATAATAAACAGTTTCTCCGTCGTCCTGTGCTTCTGCCTCGGAAATCAGGTAGATGAAGCCAAAGCGGCGACCCTTTTTACCTGGCGGATGGAAGGTCTCGATGTACTCCTTGAGGGTCCAAAGCGTCGTTTGGACATTCCGGGCCCGAATCAGCTGGGGACGAAGCTCCTTCTTGATCTGCTTGCAGGTTTGCGTGAAGCCCCAGGACGAGTACGCGAAGTTGGCGTCGAGATCATCCGATGGGGTGTCGCCGTCTTCCGTGTCAGTCTCTTTGTCTTCCGATTCAGAGGAGAATTTTGGTCGACCATCGGGGAAGTGTTTGACAGTGACCCTAGTTTTCCAGGCGTCCATTAACACGTATCGATAGACGATGTCGCGAAGCTCTCTAGGCATATCGTTCCAAGACTTGGGCTTGCGTGAAGTTGCTGGGCCGCTTACTTCTGGTGACGACGATTGCACCTTCTCTTCCTCGTCGCTTAGCTCTGAAGCGTCAATCGGCCCACCCTCCTCGGCCTTGTTTGGCAGTCCACTTCGATTGCCCTCATTGCTGGAATTGACCTCCGCACCGTCTACATGAAGGTCCGCATCGAGCTCTGCATCATCGGGTTTGGCCTTCTTGTTTTGTATAGGCCCATCAGGGAAGTTGGCACGTCGTTTCATCGTGAAGGGAGCTTCCGGGGACTGTCTACCTGCAACCGGTGAGCTGTCAGCGAGATCTGTTGTTTCGCTCTTGCTGGAACTCATCGAGGGTTTTTGCTCTTACCAAGGGGTGCAGTGGATGAAATGAACCTTTGGAAGTGATGGAAAATGTGCAGTCTTAGGGAAATTGAAGTGCGGATGCAGGCGCAGTTGTTGAGTTGAAGGTGAGTCTGAAGGCGCCGCCGTAGAGTTGAGAGTATAGAAAGGAGGCCTAGGTGGGCAGGAAAAATAGGTGCTTCTTATACTAAGGGATCTCGGAATACCGCGAGAAGCACGTGACGAGGAGTGAAGCCGTGATGAGAAGTGAAAGTACCTTATCGCGTCACTGTGCTATGTCACGTGGTCGTCGCAACCACAGTAACGCCTAGTATGGTGTGAAATCGAACCATGAGGTGAATCTCGCAGAGTCCCCGCGAAGCAACCAGAGCCAAGTCATTGAGCACAAACAAGAGATGTATTCACACTGGCACAGTGGTCTAGCGAGGGTACCATCTTCAAACAGCTAGGCTTCCATTCATCAAGCCAAAAAGACAAACAAGCAGCTACCTAAACAGTACTGATCCTCAAAACCATGCAATGACACTAGCCAATCTCATGATCCCCAACCTCGAATCCAGCTGCGTCTACATGCAACGACCAGTACTCCAGGCCGCATCGGCAAATCGGTCTTTCAGCAATACTGTCGCGACACCGTGGCCTTTTGTGCTCCTTATATTGCCAGGGACAGCGATTTCCGTTAATCTTCATGTAACACTGCTAGAACCCACGAAGGTTCGGCACCAATGCCGTCAATCGCGAGATCCACTCAGTAATTGAGGCGCTCCAAGATCGAAATTGGTGATGAGACCATCGTCCTTGACATTCTCCCACCCCACTTCGATGCTCCTAGATGATGGCACCAGACTACGAGGCCGAAATTATCGAAGAGCCTCTCTCGGGGGAAGAGAAGAGGTACCAACTTAGCCCTGTTGATCAAGAGCGTGTCGCAGTCGAAGCCAATGCCAGGGAAGGTGCTACGATGATCAAGGCCGTCGAGGAGGGATCAGTCCTTGGTGTTGGCGATGATCTTGAGGTTATAGATCTGCTGCCGCTGAGGCCCATGAAGAGTCGACTTCTCGCCGACGACGCCGGGACTTCTTCGTGGACTCGTTGCCGTCCATGTCCACATACTACTGTTGTCGTCACAGTTGAAGTTCGCCTTTCGGCAAGTGTGCGACTGAGCCTGAATATGCGATGTTAGAGTCTGCACGTGGTAAGACTCTTGGTCGCATTGGAGGCCGTGCAGCGTCAGCTTCTTCTCGTCGTCAACACAGATCTCCAGCGAAGATCAGCTAAACATTGTCAGTGATATAAGAACAACGGTGGGATTTTCACGGTGAGTAAGTCGTCATACGAAACAGTAATGGCTTGCACGCGAGGGCCAGCCTCGAGCGTGAATTCCTGGCTGCATACAATGCACAAATGGCGCGAGGACCAGCCTCCAGCGCAATCAAGTGGTGCATACGGAAGCGCGCCCACCGTTAGCGGTCCCAAAGAACCGTCATTCTCAGCTACCAAGCGTCGAAGATACCCCAAGAGGGACCTAGCCGGAAGCCGTGGACAGGATCTTCTGATAATCGCGGCTTCGCAGCCGGAAACCCTCGTCAAACAGCTGCGCTTTTGTTGGGATTGCTCCCCAAGATCTATCGGCCAAAGCCTGGTGAGCGCATATTCTTGTCTACCAATGCTCTACAGTCAGATTACATGTAAATACCTTCCAGCAGACTTGGATGAGGCCGTAGATGGTGCCTCATATAGATGGGGCGAAACTCCTTGCGGATCAACTGGCAGACTTGGGTAAGGCCATGAAATGGCCGTGAATTCTGCGGCTCCTTAAAGGGCTCTTTATACTCCCGGAATCCGACTTCAGCGCCTCTGTCGGCGAGTCGGCTGGTGTATGAGATAAGCCTGGTACTCATTGTCGCTCGCAATGTGGTAAATCAGGTTACGAATGTCTCTTCAGAGACGTGCGGTGTTCTTTCGAACTTTCTGATATTTTCCTTTCAAAAGAGAGGAACCATGGCCCGGGCACGCTCTGTGACACAAAAAGAAGGTTAATTAACGTATCTTTAGTTGCGAACGACGATGGTGATATACCTGCCCGGCCTTGGTACCAAATCGCCCAGCGTTCCGAACCGCAAGGAAACAGGGCCCTTTTCTACAGGACCAAGTCTTCCTGATGTGCTTTGCGAGGACTGATCCCGGCTAGAGGATACATCTTACACAACGATCCTCTTGGGACCGAAGTGCTCAACACCACCTGCTGCGCAGCCGGGGGCTCGAAGAAAGCGCATCGTGCTAGTAAGAAGAACTGGGCGAAAAGGCGACAACAACGACCCTGACGCGAGAAAGAAAACGTCGTGTTTGTCCAGCGAGTTAGCGACCATCGTGTGGAGGAGAACCAGCTCACTCTGAGATGTCGGGGCTGATGGGAGGTCGTTGTTGTGGAGAGAGAGTCTTGCAGCCTGGGGAAAATCTAATATATTTGGGCCTGCACTGACCTCGTTTGTGCGCACATGACGTCAGCGTCTCCTAGACAACTCAGTAAACAACCAGGCAGCAACCTTCTCCATTTTATGCAAACGCAGAGAGCCCTCACGTGACCAGCCTCGCTATCAGATTCGCCGTGATCCCTGCCGCACATCCCTTCTCGTGACTTTGCCGCTTACCCAACGAGGTCATCTGATTACTATTCTCCCCTCGGCCGAAGATTACTATTCAGCGCTCTCAACCTCGGACCTCCATTTCAACCCTTTAAACAACCAATACACGCCCTTTGCTCCCCTCTTGCGCGCGTAGCCTATCTAGAGATGCAGTTAGTGAACCCCCTCGGGTGCGACTCGCAAGGTCCAAGGCGTCATATTCCCGGCATATGAGCACGATCTGGATTGGAAATGCATTTACTAGCAAAGAGCTGGGGCGCCCTGCAGGATGGCGATGCAGCAGTGCACGTTTTGCAGCGAATGGACTACGTATATATTGAGGTCTTGGCTGCTGCAGGATCGAGGGTAGAAGATTGCGCTAGAGGGTGAACGGATCCGGCTGAAACTCAATCGCAACCTCTACTTAACAGTCTACTTCCTCAAGTGCTCGTGGTTTCCTCTTCTCATTCGTGTTCTGGGACGATAATGGCAGCGATGAAGAAGTCGCACAGCGCCCCAATCGCAGACGATGAAGTCTTTGGCGATCTGGAAAAGGGGAATGCCACTCACGACCCTGCGGGTTCAGAACTGGACCTCGAAGACAAGACCGACATGGAGACTTCGCGTGTCCCCTCGCTAACACAGGACGATGCGTCGAAACCGACAGATCCCAACAACCCGGTCCCAGCACCGCAGCAGCAGGTCAATCTGGCAGACTGGAACGGCCCCGACGATCCAGAGAACCCCATGAATTGGCCCATGTGGGTGCGCGTCTACCACTCCACCATCCCTGCGCTGTTTGGTTTCGCCGTGTAAGTCCCGCGTTGTAATAAATCACATGACGTGTACTGACATGTGCTCCAGTACATTTGGGACATCCATCTACACGCCGGCCGTAGGGGATATAATGAGATCTTTTGATGTATCCCGCACCGTCGCCCTCCTTGGACTAACATTCTACACGCTCGGCCTAGGTTTCGGACCTATTGTCACGGCGCCGCTGAGCGAGGGCCACGGCCGCAAACCCGTGTATCTGATCTCGTCGCCTGTGTTCATGCTGCTCACGCTTGGAGCGGCCTACTGCAAGAACTTTCCCGGCTTCTGCGTGTGTCGCCTCCTAGCGGGGATGGCGGGCAGTCCGGCGTTAGCGGTGGGCGCAGGGACGAGCGCAGATGTGTTTTTACCCCGGCAGAGGGCTGTTGTGACCAGTATGTTCTTGTTGGCGCCGTTTGCGGGGCCGGCGTTGGGGTGAGTGAGTTGAATTGTCTCTGCGTGGAATCGAGATGGTGAAAACAATCTCCATCTTAGCTTCCAGTCCATTTGCTGCATCATATATGAACAACCATACTAACGAACCCCCTAGCCCCGTCGTCGGCGGCTTCATAGCCCAATACAAAACCTGGCAATGGACCCAATACTGCATACTCTTCGTCACCCTCCCCATCTTCCTAGCCAGCCTCTTCACTCGCGAAACCTACAAACCCATCATCCTCAAGCGTCGCGCCCAGAAACTCGGCCTGCCCTCCCCCGTCCCTTCTGGCCCCAACCTGAAAAACACCCTGGTCCTCAAATTCGCGCGCCCCATGTACATGCTGTTCACGGAGCCCGTGGTCTTCTTCTTCTCGATGTACGCCGCCTTTGTCTTCGCAGTCCTCTTCCTCTTCTTCGCGGCCTTCCCGTTCATTTTCGCGCGCCCACCGTACGGTTTCACGCTCTCGCAAGTTGGCCTCACGTTCCTTGTTTTCGGCGTCGGCGTCATGATGGGCAGCGCGACGAGCGTGGTGGTCGATCGCACAATCTACCAGAAGAAGCACCGCGAGGCGATAGCGGCGGGCAAGACGCACGCGGATCCGGAGCACAGGCTGTACAGCGCTATGGTTGGGGGTGCGGGGATGTGCCTTAGTTTGTTTTGGTTTGGGTGGTGTGCGGATAAGGGGGTGCATTGGGCGGTTACGCTGGTTGGGGCCATTCCGTTTGGGTGGGGGAATGTGTGTCTTTTTGTAAGTCTGCTGCCGGGCTCTGGAAATTGCTCGTCTGACGCCGAACTAGACTTCTGCGATGCTGTACACGGTTGATTTTTATGGACCGATGGTTGGCGCGTCTGCGGTCGCCGCGAACGGCGTGGCGAGATATACGCTCGGCGCTGTGTTTCCGCTGTTCACTGTGCAGAGTAAGTTCTTGCCCCTCTCTATGCAGTGTTGAAGCATCTGTACTAACTTTTCTCGCAGTGTACGAGGCTCTCGGCGTCGGTTGGGCGACATCACTGTTGGGATTCCTTTCGCTGGCGATGATTCCCATCCCGTTCCTCTTCTTCAAATATGGTCCTGCGATCCGAGCGCGGAGTCAATATCTATGAAAATTTTGTACGATTGGAATTGCAGAAATACACGCACGAGTTAGCCACCGAGCTGGAACCGCTGTCACGAGTACCCAAGACCGGACGAGGTGAAGCAACAAATTCGTCTGGGGGAATGAAGTCGGCGAATGGCAGTTCGTGAAAGCTAGTCGAGTAAGGTGGAAGTTTAGAACCGGGATTGAGTCAGTAATGAAGAAGAGAGCGCAGGGACTCAGAATAGACCACTTAGAACAACCAATTTAATGGAATATGCATGCTAAATGCTCCTACAAATGCCAGAACGCTATGCTAAACAACAGCCGCTACTCGACTCCATCTCTTCCCCCTTTTCCAACTACCGAAACTCCTAAACTCAACACTCCTCACCCCAACGCCTCCACCATCCTCCCCCTCCACCTCTCCCCCCACCTCCTCATAGCCCACAACGCCGCACACCCCGTCCCCAAACTCCACACCCCCAGCACAGTCATAAGCCAGCCATTCCCCACCTTCGCGAGCAACGGCTCCGCGACAACCGCACCCGTACACGAAAAAATATTGCGCACGAAATTATTCAGCGCGATCCCGCTCGCCGCCCGATGCGGCATAAACTCGGTTAACATGGTATTCACCAGCGCGAAGATGAGCATGCTGCCGATGCCGAAGAAGAAGTTGGCCACCATGGGTATGGCGAGATGGAGTCCGTAGCGCGCAGTCCAGCCGTACACGATGAGGGCGGCGGGCCAGAGGACGGCAGCGAGCCAGGCGTTTTCGCGCATGCGGTCTTCGGGGCGGAAGACGAGTTTGCCGCGGGCGTCGTAGCGGCCTGCGCGGCGGGCTTCGCGGTGCATGATGGCGTCGATCCAGCGGCCGCCGAAGAGCGAGGCGAGGAGGTAGCCGGCCGAGTTGGGGATGTAGAGGAGCCCGATTGTGAGGGTGGAGTACGAGTAGGGCGGCGCGGAGAAGGTGGATTGGATGGAGATGTTGAGGATGTAGAGGGAGCCAAAGGTTATGCTTGCGTAGTAGACGGTGAGGAGGACGGGGGGGTAGCGTAGCCAGGTTACGATGATGAGGGGGTCGAGGAAGATTTGGCGGAGGTGGGCGAAGATGGATTTGGTTTTCTGGACCGTGGAGGCGCGGGTTGTGGTGCGGTTTAGTGGAGGGTCGACGATGTTCTTCTCTGGGTCGAGATTTTCTGAGGTTGGTGCTTGTACGGGGTGGGCTTTGGCTCTGTGGGATTTATGCAGCGTCTCTGGCAGGGCGAAGATGATGAAGATGAGTGTTGCGCCGCCGTAGATGACGAGGAACCATTGTGTGCTTCGCCAGCCGAGACCTGAACCTAGAGCACCGCCGATGATGGGCGCGAGGAGTGGTCCGCAAAGGGGTCCGAGGTAGAAGATGCCCATGGCTTGTCCGCGCTCTTTTGGTTCCCAGATATCTGCAATTGAGCCTGCGCCTACTGCCTGAACGGATGCAGCAGCGCCGCCGGAGAGAGTGCGGACGACGATGAGCATGGCGATGTTTGTGGACACAGCAGACAAGATTCCGAATAAAACGAAGAGAATGAATGAGGTAATGTAGATGGTTCTTCTGCCCAGTCTCTCTGAGAAACTCGACCACCAGAGTGGGAAAATGGACATGCTGAGCATATACACCGCCACGCTTAGATTCGTCACTGTATGACTAGAATTGAACGCCACACTGATTTCCTGCAGCACAGGCATAACAATCGCCGAGCCCATTGGTGCTGCCATTGCGCAGAAAGCAACGATGAAGGTGAGGAACCATTTGGTGCGGCGGGCGTAGTGCTCTGCATTTTCCACTTCTGGTATTAACGTGAAGCGAGCGAGTAGACCACGTCTCTGTGACCGGGGGACGATGATGGCATCTGGAGTTACGGAAGTTGTTCTTGCGAGGGTGACTGGCCGAGGTTTCGGTGATGAGTGCGAGTGCGAGTGCGAGGAGTCGGAATGTTCTGAAGCGGTGGAAACGTGTGATGGCGATATGGAAATAACATCCTCCTCTTTTTCTTTTGCATGAATATCAAATCTCTCGTCCCTGTCTTCTACCGGCTGTTTAATCGACGATTCCTTCTCTTTTACTCCGTTCCCTCCTGGCCGGTCATCGAGGTGGCGAGGTCCCGTCGATATATCCTTAGATATCGTCGACTTCTCAGGATCCGACATATTCGCATATGCAGCGCAAATAGCAGAAATGAGAAAGCCTGGAAGAAGTTCTGTCTTCTCCACCCTGAAATGCAGTCATCGATCGACGCTTATCCGGATTTCGTCAAGCTTTTCCGCTGCACTGTCCTTGCCCCAACTTAAGCTTCCCCATTCGACCTCGGTGGTTCAGTCAAGATCCGATGCCGTGAATCGTAGACTGTTGACCTCTCGTCTTCACAATTGCCTCGCAGCAAATATACACTCAGGTTCTGTTTCTCGTGTCCCAGCTCTTCCTCATAACAGCAGGGCCATGTAGCACTTGTCGAGGATCTGCACACCCCTGGTGTATCGCACTTCCGTCAAAAGATAGGATACCGTATGAGACGACAAGCGCTCCGACACAATCGCAGAGAAGGAAAGTGAAAACGAAACAAATCCTCTCACACACGCTCCACAAGTCCCCAAATCCCAAACCCCAATGCAGAACCACCTCGTTTCAACCAATCAGCCAAGCCATCCGCGTGCCGTCACCCGAGGCACGGAGTGCGAGGAATTGGCTATTTTACGCCATTTTTTTCTTCGTCTCGTCTGGACGCTCGCGTCGTCTGCGGAATTAATGCGCCGCGGTGGGGTCGGCGCTGAGCTAAGGGAATACCCCGCCATTCTTATTTCCGAGCGTGTGTCGCGTGACGGTTGGGACGGGGAGAGAGGGATGGAGGAGCTAAGGCTAGTGATGCAGTATGCCATTAATGTACTTTGTAAGGCGGGTTTGGATTTTGCTCAGGTGCTGGTGCTGGTCGTGGTTCTGAGGCTATATGCGGCGCCGTTGGTTTGAGTCAGTCGTGGTGGGGTAATTTGGTGATCGGCATGTGTTGTATTCGGGGATATTCATGGAGGGGTAAAGTATACTTCTGGTGGACTTTTTGTCTTGCAATTGAGTCTCTCGACATCGCCATTGGAATTGTGGGGTTGAATTGAGAGCTGTGGGAGAATGCAGATGTTGAATATCAAGAGATATATTCGTTACACACCCCGACTCACCGACATTGCACCGCGCCTTACGCGCGCAACCTCAAGCTCTCCGACCTATGTAGGCTTCCATCCCATCCCTCTTCACCGCACACTCTCCACTGCCAGTGCATCCCTACTCGCCCATAACAAGCCAATTCGACTCAATCCAACTCCAACAACAATGGCATCCGCAAACCAAGACCGTCTCCGCTCAAAATTCGCCTCCTCAACGGCACCCGACCACGGCTCCGTCTGGGACGCCCTCTGGGAAGAGAAGACCTTCCTGCCCTGGGACAGGGGCAATGCGTGTCCTGCGCTGATCGATCTCCTCGCCGTGCAAAGCCAAGCTACATCCACGACTTCGCCTTCCCCACCGACATCCCAAACGCCCAACCCCACTCCCGCATCCCCCCAACCCACCAGCACTCCAGGCAACACCACCCTCCCTCCGGCCCTGCGAGAAGATGGCTCAAGACGCAGAGTCCTGGTCCCCGGCTGCGGCGCAGGCTACGATGTCGCCCTCTTCGCGGCCCATGGATACGATGCCGTGGGGCTCGAAATCTCGCGGCACGCGGCGGAAGTAGCGAGGGCGTATGTCGAGGGTGCGCGGGGTAGTGACAAGGGGCCGCTGGAGGGCGAGTACGAGGCTGCGGTTGGGAAGAGCGGGGGTTGGGGGAGCGTGAAGATTGTGGAGGGGGATTATTTCGATGATGCGTGGGTGGGTGGTGCTGGGGGAGAGGGGGGGTTTGATGTTATTTATGATATTACGGTACGTTGGGTCTTGCGTTTCCTTTTCTCCAAGCTCTGAAACCTCATCGGCATGGAATCCACGCTTCGAGGTTTGGAAGATTCTCTCTACTGCGTGCTAACGCCCTTCTTCCACCAGTTCCTATGTGCCCTCCCGCCCGAGCTACGCTCAAAATGGGCCCTCCGAACCGTCTCGCTGCTCAAACAGTCCCCCGACAGCAGGCTCATCTGTCTCGAATTCCCGACTCACAAACCCGCGTCCTCGGGCGGGCCGCCGTGGTCGCTGCCCCCAACTGTACACGCCGAGCTACTCAAGCGGCCGGGCGACGAGATAACGTATGATGACCAGGGGGTTGTTGTTGCGACGGAGAGACCGGAGGCAGAGAATGCGTTGGTGCGGGTGGCGCATTATACCCCTCAGCGGTCGCATGGCGTAGGTCTGGTGAATGGGGTTGTGAGGGATGGCGTGAGTATCTGGCGGCATAAGAGCGTAGGTCCGTAGGGTAGACTTCGTAGAGCTTGTGGTTGTGTGGCCAGCATACCAACTCCCCCAATTCAAACAGCCCCGCTCACCCAATCTTCCTCAACGAGTTGTAATGCTCTCCCAGCCCATGACTGTGCTTGTAATACCCCAGCCAAATCTCATTTCCCTCCTTTCCCTCCTTCTCTTCGGCCTCCATGCGATCCACCCGCCCATCACTATGCAACACGCATATCGTAATCCTATACGTCTGCGCCAGCGCCAACAGCTCGACATGTCCACCCCACTCGGCTGTCTCCCGTATCTTGCGCACATGCTCCGGCAACGCGTCTACCATGAAGCCGGCGAAATCATCAGGATGGGCCTGTATCCAGTCTGCCGCCGCATATCGTATAGCTTTATATCCCCCCTGTGCCTGCCCGCCACCCTCTGAGCCTGCAATGGTGACTGCTATCCGCGGCGTAGCCCCCAACTCCCGCGTCGCCAATTGATCCGCCACAGCAGCGTATAGACAATGCCCGTCTGCGCGAATCTCGTGTAAAGCCAGTTTGTGCAGCTCGAGCTGGGTGGCCATGCGTTCGCGCTCGAGGGCGCGCGGGTTCGGGGCTGAGGCGGCTTCGCGCTCGGCTTGGGCGATGATGGCGGAGGTTTCGGCTGCGCGGCGGGCGAGGCGGGCTTTTGCGCGGTTGGGTTTCTTTTTGCGACCGTTTGTTGCTTCTGGCTCGTCTGCGTCTGCTTCTGCATCGCCATTTGTGCTGGGTGCTGAGCTGGTGGGTGTGGCGTCGTTGAGATTCAGGGTGGAGGTCTGCGCAGCGAGCTCTTGTTCTTCGTCTTCATCTTCGCCGTCTTGAACTTGGTCTTTGTCGCTTGCCACATCGCCGCTCAGAGCCGCCAATTCGGCTTCCTGCCGCTCCTTTTGCTCGCGCTCCAATCGCTCGCACTCGTCGTTGACGCCCTTGCGTGTTTTCTTGGTGGCTTGTTTTTTCTTCTGCGTGATGCGCGAGACGAGGTCGCGCTGTTCTTTGCGGTGGCGCGTCTGTAACGCCTCTAGGGTTTCGGGCGGAGAAGGGGAGTCTGTGTCTGCCATTGTGAAGGGTGGCAGTGGGAGAAAGAGGGCGGTAAAGACTGTGGGTGATTTGTGTGCGGGGGTTGGAGGAAAGGTGGGAGTTGGTTGACAACTGTCGGTGGCATGTTTTGCCGATGTGAGTACAGCTCGACAGTTGTCTTGTACTTCTGCTCTCCTTTCATGCTTCAACTTGCTTGGGTGAATTCTAGAGACAAGATTTCTATTTCTGGTTGCTCAGCCCTCGATTGCGTTATTCTTCCCCAGGCTTGAGCATGCATTTCCACCCAGTACATGTCAGTGACCACGTTCAACCATTGCAACATGTCAAGTATGCAAGTCAATGTGCAAAAGTCATATGCTCTTATCATAATCCGTATTTTCAGCTTAGTCTCAAGTTTTCAGGTCTCACAAAGTCACGGCGGCAATTGCGCTATCATTCCTTCCATTGCATGCAACACCAGTCCCTTCCCGAGGCCAACACAAGCGCCCAGCAAGAGCATCTCAACCTCTTTGCCATCGTTTTCTATCACTTGATCCAAGTACCTCTCAGCAACAGCGTCATCTGAAACATCCGTTTATATAAATTCTTCTTGAACATCACGAACACAATCCAGTTCCATCAATTCTTTGACATCCAGAACTCGCACCACCACTCAACACGGCGACTTCTCAAGCGGTTACCGACAGGGCTCGAACGGAGCCGAATCGCCTCCGACTACATCAACATTGGCTTGTTAATCCGGAAAGACAAGAACCATTTCGAGCACCCGACCTCTCATTTCCCGACGATGCCACGGGAACTTCGAATCCGTCCAATGCTGGCGCATCCCCCAGCGCCATGGAAAGATCTTTTTGAAAAGTGGGAACGGCCGAGCCCTGAAAACGAACTCATACTTGTCAAGGCTAAGTATATGCTCAAGCCTAATGAACTGATGGAGCCTGGCCGGTTCCCCTTCCTTTCTGCCCATGAGCGCAAGTGGTTCCACGTTTACATTACCGCACGGTGGACCATAGGTAATAACGGACACGCTCCGAACAAGGGGACGACGCGGAGGAGGGCTATGGCAGACCTGGTCCACGCTACCAACTTCTTGTGGGAATGCGATATGGAGTATCAGGATTGTGTTAATGGGACGCCGGGAAACGAGAGCTGAGGCTGAACAGATAAAAGCAACTGCTGGAATTGAGCTGTTGAAGAAATATTCGGTAGTGGCGGATGAACGGTCCTCTGACGATTTACGAGTAGCAATTGAACGCCATTTCGACACTGGGCAGGTGGAAGAGCAACCGCAGCTACAACCTCGGGATGAACTCCTCGGCCAAAGTCTGAATGAGGTTAAAGCGATGGATAGACTGTTCTCCCTCGAGCTAAGAGCAGCGATTGACCAAGGTTCTAGGCGGCGGAGGATGGAAGAGATAAGGCAACAACGGCCCCTTCTTGAAAAGCTCAAACGCCGCTCAGCCCGAGCAGCAATGGATTTTAAAAGGCCACGTCTCCGTGCGGAAGAGCAACACGCTCGCACAACCCTCGAAACATTACTCAACGTTTACCTCCGCAGACCCGAGTACGTCCTGATCCCAGGAGCTATCATGAAAAGCGATCACGAGAAACTCGACGAATACGTACCCCACCTACTTCAGTATTTGCACCATCTTTCCATGGCGCAGGCCAGGCAGGACAACTGGAGATTTCGGGTAGTCCAGAACTAGTTGTTCGTCTTCAGAAACCAGCTAAGGCTTTGTGCCTACGAGTATCTCAGGCTCAAGTTGTTTGAGAAGGTGAAGGCGCTGAAGCGAGGAGAATTTGTCGTGGAGTTCGACTATGATCTTGCATTGACACAGCCGATCCCGGATTTGGGTGAGGATCTTTGTGTTCGCGCTCGAGATTAAGCTGGTGTTCTATTTCTGAATGACACTTCTGCTTAGGCACGGATTCAAAGGAGAAATACGATGCCGGTAGGTTGCTGTTACTTATTTCACAGTTCAATTCAACTAGTTACCAGCTGCCTGGTAGCTCAAAGTGTCCTGGTTGCTGGTACATTTCCCGAACCTTCGTCACCGAATGAAGTGAGAGCGAGCAACATACCCGGCAATAACCCATAGATCCGGATGAAGGACTGAATTGCTTAGATATCACCGTGATATCTCACCAAAGAGAGGGAAGTATCTCAAAGTTAAGCCCAGCTCAAGCATCGAATGTGTCGATTGCCTCATTTCTAGCCACTCACATGCTGCCTCTATTCAGCTGCGTCGATCCTTCAACTTGGCCTTTTCTTCAATTCCCCTCAGTATTTCCCGCAACAGTCCTATCGTACGACGCATATGTTGGTTGTTGTCCAACGTCGCAGTCGTGGCGCTTGGCCAATGATAAGCATGCATCCGTCCCCTGCACCATCGAGCACCTCATCTGCAACGGGGATGACGGCAAACCCCACAACGCTTGTCCCCCGCCACTTAAACGCTCAAGCTCTCCACAAGTTGATCAAGCTCTTAGCCTTGTCGGGCGTTTTCTTGTGCATCGCTTGGGGACTGTTGCATGCCGAGTCCTCTCTCGCCCGCGTCAGTCGCACAGAAATGGAGACGCGTGAACGCAACCGACAGCCCCCAGGACGACAACCCGGGGTATGTTCTCGCGCAATTTGAGGCCTGGATAGAGACATCCCGAACTTTCACCGCGGAAGTGATGGAGTAGAAAAGTATTTGAGTCTGCGACGAGAGCACAGCATCGCACTGTTCTTGAACCTCAAGTCCCGCTGGCCGACTTCAAGATGACGTCTGACACGGCTCTTGACAAGAAAATAGAAGCAGAGGTCTTGTCCTCTAGCCCATCGTCTTCTTCTGCTCCCATCGAGCATGACACAAACCAAAAGGTGCCATGGTGGTCCTACATCTGGGACTACGAGCCAGGTCGCACAGCCACGGAGCGTAAATTCATCCAAAAACTCGACATCTACCTCATCACCATGCTGTCTCTCGGTTACTTTATCAAAAATCTCGACCAGACAAATATATCCAACGCCTTCGTCAGCGGCATGAAAGAAGATCTAAAGATGAACAAGAACGAAATCAACCTCATCGACACCGCCTGGACCGTCGGCTACGTCATCGGCCAGATTCCCAGCCAAATCGTCCTCACAAAAGTGCGGCCTTCGATTTGGGTGCCTAGCTGCGAACTCGTCTGGACGATGCTGACGTTCTGTCTCGCGGCGGCCAAGACGTCGAATCATGTTATTGCAATTCGCTTCTTTATTGGGCTTGCGGAGTCGATTTTCTATCCCGCAGCGCACACGATTTTGGGCTCGTGGTATAAGCCTAGCGAGTTGGGGAAGAGGGCTTGTATTTTCCACGCGAGTTCGGCTGCGGCGAGTATGTTTTCGGGATATCTGCAGGCGGCAGTGTACAAGGGGTTGAACGGGACGCATGGGTTTGCTGGGTGGCAGTGGTTGTTTGTAAGTCATGGATATCAGGGTATTTGCGCACTTGGTGATTGACTCCTTCAGATCATGGACGGTGTTATCAGTGCGCCGATTTGCATTGCAGGCTTCTTCTTACTTCCTGACCTGCCCGAGAACACTCGCGCTTTCTACCTGACCGAAGCCGTAAGCCCTCTCCCCCCTTCCTAGTCAACAGAGATATTAATCGATCACCCCAGGACCGCGCCCTCGCAAAAGACCGCATGGCCAAAGTCGGCCGCGCCCCACGCACCCGCCTCGGCCGCTCAGCATTCAAACGCATCTTCGGCCGCTGGCACGTCTACCTCTTAACCCTGCTCTACATAATCTTCATCAACCTGTGGCCCTCCTCGAGCGTAAACCCCTTCTCCCTCTGGCTCAAAAGCACCGGCACCTCCGTCGCAAAGATAAACATCATCCCCACGGGCGCCTCCGCCATCCAACTCGTCCTCACCGTCTCCCTCGCCATCCTCAGCGACGCCATCCGCCACCGCGCCCGCATAATGTCCATCTCCACGGCGCTCGGCCTCTTCTCCGCCCTCTGCCTCGCCATCTGGAGTATCCCCCCGGGCCTCAAATGGACGGCCTTCTTCCTGCAGCGCGCGAGCGTGCCGTACGGGCCGCTGAGTATGTCGTGGGCGAACGAGATCTGTGGCGCGGATGCCGAGGAGCGCGCGATTGTCATCGGCATTATGAATTCGATGGGGTATGCGTTTAATGCGTGGGTCCCGCTGTTGACGTATCCGGCTGTGGATGCGCCGAAGTTTCGCAAGGGGTTTATTTATACGGTGGGTGCGTTTGTGGCGCAGGGGCTGGTTACGGGGGCGATTGCTTGGGCGCGGAAGAGGGAGTTGAGGAAGTTGGAGGAGGGGAAGCAAGTGGATGAGGAGGGGGCTAGGGTGGGTGTTGTGCAGGCGGATGTTGCTGTGCTGTAATGGAGGAAAGGAGGGTAGAATGGGGGAGGGGGAAAGGTTGGCTGTTGTGCATAGATGGAGCGTATCGCTTGAATAAATGTATCTGCGAAAGCGATGAGAATAATTGAGTTTTCACTCCGAAAGTCATGCCGTAACAACGAATAAGGACGTTGCAGAACGTGTATCTTGACTTATTTCTTCAAAATTAAAGACGACCTTGCTCTGCGAGCGCCTTTGCTTACAATTGTATAAAATGCCCATCCGATGTTTTGCATGCACTGGCAAATTCCCCAAGTTCACTGCCGTACTATCGCATGTTTTCTAGGTATCCTTCCTTGATATTTCTTTACTATCCACTTCTTTTTGTGGAGTCTGCCTCGCCTATTCTCCCTCTTTTCGTCAAGGAGCAGGAAAGCGGTTGGAAGGTTGGTAGGTAGGCTGACTGGAGATAAGAGGTTGAGAAGGGCGGAAGCGGATTGGAATAGTGGGGACTTTTAAGATCTGCCTTGCGGTATATATGACACAAGTGCTCTTTATTCAAGCCTATACCTCTACTACATCATCTACGTTTATGCTCATAACACTCTTTGTGTACTTTTGTAATTTCTGTGGTCTAGTAATAATGTTATTCTACTAGCAATAGCTGCTAGGCATATCCCGCTGAAGATGAGGCATTAAATTCTCGGTACTGCTGTTAGCTCTCTCTCTCTCTCTCTCTCTCTCGTATTCTTGAGAGCTTAGTATATTCTTCTTATCTTCATCGCGTAGCATGTATTTCGCATTAGCCTCTTGATCAGCTACTTCGCAATGGAGATTTCGGTGAGCTATCAGGGTGCCTGGTCGAAACCCAATTGAAGATTGCGCATTGAGGCAATTATCGTACGCCTTCCCTTCAACTCGCATATAAGGTACCTCACCGTTTCCGTCATCGTGCTTCTCTCGATATGTCGTCCTATTTCGCTACTGCGCGGTCAAGCCACACATTCTTCAACAGTTCAAGTCACTAATCTTGATAAAAGAAAGCGGCGAATAGACGGCGTTGGGGAACCGAGTGTATACAGTGTATGGACGGTGATATCATGGTGCGCTAGTTCGTTTTTGAAAGCTGCATTGGGACGGACGCGTAATCAGTCAGTATGCAGAAACAAATGGCGCTTGAGAGCGAAAAGAGAGTTTATTGATGAAATGTGTGGGGAGTTGTGCTGTAAGATGCTAGAGGGATGATTGAAGGTTTGCATTCGCTGTTAATGGATTCTCAGGAGTGTAGTCTTATGATGGAAGTCGCGCGGCCAGTATCGCATAATAAGATTTCTTCCATTCTTTGATGGTGTTTGATTTTGAGATGTGAAAAAATGAAACATTTCACCTCTGTGAGACCTCTGTGAAACCCTGGCGTTAATGGTAGTCGAATCCTACGTCGCTATTGGGAGCATGATATGTATTTACACTAACACTAGCGCTTGGAGCAAAATGTAGCCAAGTATCTCAATTATAGGGTCCGGCGAGTGAACATGAGTTCACCGCAGATCCGCCTTCGCACTGGTGTACCTTGCAGAGATCTTCTTGTTGAGCTCAGCCACTGCAATTCAGGGCCTGTGGCACATTTTTTTGACCCAAACTGTTCTTTTAATTGACGCCACATGTGAGCTCAACGCCACGGATTTCGGCAGCTTAGCCGGTATTAGTGCAGTAGTCGCCCAGAGATGGCGGGATGACGTGGGCTAAAAGTTCCGCTCGTTCCGCTCCACCCTTTCTTTGTCCAATCCTCACCGCATATTATCCTAGTTCAAGACCCCGTGATGAAAGGTACCATGCGGCGTGTGCTCGGCCGACTAAGCATTTCTCAGTAGTCCCATCAGCCATACGTGGCTGACGCGTGCCGTGCCTGCCGTGATATCCAGCGCATCTGCAAAGTACTTAAAGAAATTGGGCGCCATGCCTTGGAAGTTTTCGAGATTATTGCTGTTTCAGGTTCTGTTATCGATATCGAGGCTGAAGACTTCCAGCTTGTGAATTAAGCCAACGGGATTACAGAGACTGATCAATTTCACACCAACATGTCTTCATACCGACGAGATCTTGACGCAGTCTTACTGCGAGCCGATAACTACATCACGAAACAAATGCACAAATACGAGCAGAAGAGAAGGAGATCGGACCAGTACACCCCAATGACAGAAGTGCAACCACCACCACAACATCATCAAAACCAAGCAAGTCCTGCGCCACCAAACTTTGCCCGGCCACCACCACAAGTTCCAACCCCGCAAGGCTGGACACAGGAATTCGACCCCCAATCCCAGAGGTGGTATTACGTTGAGCAAGCAACGGGACGAGCGCAATGGAATCCACCATCGTTTTCAGAAAACCAGCGACGTACCAGTGTCCAACGTGCATATACCATGGGCGACGAACAATTGGCGAGACGCTTACAAGAAGAGGAGGACGCGCGAGCAAGGAGGCGGAACCGCACATTCTCCCAACCACCGGCGCCTTCGCCTAATGGTCGACAATCTCTCACTGTGGACAGGCCTAGTCGGGCCAGCACGTCAGTGTCGCCGCATCCGTCGCAGCATGGCAGACTGCCTCCAGGTGCACATCTAGATATGAGGACGGGGCAGGTTGTGACGGACATGTTTCCACCGGATCAAAGGCCGAACCAGTGGGCAGACTCTGTTGCTAGGATTACGTGATGGGAGGTTTGGGTTACTTTGGTGAAGCCAGCGTTGTGTTTTGTTGTATATATTCTAGACCGATATTTAATGAGCTTTGGGATAGCAGGTAATTACTCTGGGTTTCTGATTATGACGGCCGTTGATTTTCTCGTTTCATCTGATCCAAATCAACATACTTTGAAATGTAGATGCCAAACAGTTATTTGGAACGAAAGTATGATTGAGTTCACAATACATGGATGTTGAAGACAAAAACTAATGGATTGCTGCCAGATTTTTCCTACGGTGGGATCTCGAGATCTTTCAGGAGAGAGTTCTGTACTGCATGTATTAGAGAAGGTTACCTTTACTAGAGCATTCAGGATCGTAGAGAGAAGTGATTCTTATATGGCGTAAAACACACCTGACATCGTCTGGTCATCGCACCAAGCAGGCTCGTGCAGCACCAAGAATGGAAACCCGAAACCTTGAAATTCTTCCGAAAACGTTATCCAGCTTTTCGCTAAAGTTAAGGAAATGTCGTATATTCAATGGAAATAGGTCTTCGCACGGAGGCGAACATTATTCGAGGCAATAAATCGACAAAACAACACTGTCATCTAGGACATCATCAACAGATTGCTAAAAGGGTAATCGTATCAGTTAATTGCAATGAAAGGTCCAAATTCCTTTGCAGGCATGAGTCAAAGTGCTTCCTAGGCAAAACGATGGCCTTGCATTCCCGTACCTTGCGAAATCTGAGTCGCCGTAAAATTGAGGCCTGCATCTTTGTTAATTCAATTCAGCGGTCGAAGGGATGCATAATTGAACGGCACAATACAGCGTGCACTCGCTTTCGGGAAGATTTCTTATCTTACCTAGCGCACTCATGGCTGTGACACGAACCCCTGTGATCCTGGGCAAGCCTGACATTTCCACAGGCCTGTTTCAAAACAGAACTAGTCAGTTCCACCAATGATTGGATATTTACGTCTATCGCGCCATAGACTAGGACTAAATACGTAAGGAGCGGTGGTACCTAATTACCTTTACATAGCAGAGGCGCGGCCTTATGACTACGGAGTAGGCTCGTATTTAGTAAGGCTGGCACACTATTTGGTGGTTCACTCCGAGATAGATGGAAACATGAAGCATTGCGGCGCATGCCGATTGTAGTGGTCGATCAGGGATAATGCCGATGGAGAATATATACATCCTCGCGATCGACAATGGTTTGGTTCCTTCAGGAAAGATATTCTTACATCTTTACCTAGTCATTCTTTTCGCGTGCGCAGCCTCATCGAGGCAGTCTTTCATTCACTATGCGTTTCTCAATACTCGCCAACCTTCTTCTGGCTCCGGTAGCCGTTTTCGCAGCTTGGGGATACACCGACGATGGCAAGAACTATGTTATTGATACGAATGCGAACCTCGTAGTCAAAGTCAGCAAGACCAATGGCGACATGACATCAATCAAGTATCGTGGTGTAGAGTATAATGGTCAAAATGGCAAGAACTCGCACGTCGAATCTGGTCTTGCTGCTGGGACCGTCACCATCAACCAGTACACCAGTCCGGCGAACATCATCAAGGTTACCATGAAGGTCGGAACATTGATCCATACCTTGGTCTTCCGCTACGGAAATCCGAACGTGTATATCTTCATGAACAAGAAAGATACTAGCATCACCGTCTCACGATATATCGTGCGCATCCCGCCGAACATCTTCATAAACAATATCAACGAGGACACCGATTGGATCCCTGACAACGCACCTGCTATCGAGTCCGGAGACATCAACGGAGTAAATGGCCAAACGTGGTCGAAGCACTACTCTGGCAAGAAATATGGCCGCACAATGGACTATGACTGGGTTGGGTACACAAACGCCAACGTCGGCGCGTACATGATCCGATCAAATCATGAAAAGGCATCTGGCGGCCCATTCTTCCGAAGCTTGGTCAGACGCGGTGGATCCGGCGGACCTGATCTTTACGATATTTATCACTACAACATGGGTGAGTTTAAACCTATCTCTCCGTAAGCCCAAGTCTAACGGAGCAGGCCACACTGATGTGATGCGTTTTGGACTTCAGGGTCCATCCGTTCTCCACTTTACCGACAACGGGGCGGCACCAAACTCAAATCTTTTCGCACGAAAGGCAGACTGGAGCTGGTTTGATACTCTTGGAATCGAAGGCTGGGTGCCGGCAAGTCAGCGTGGCGCTGTTGCCGGTGTCGGTCTCGCCAATATGAAGAGCGGTTACGAGTATGTCGTCGGGCTCAAGAGCGATCAGGCGCAGTACTGGACTACGGCCACTGGCGCATGGAAGATTAGCGGTGTACTTCCAGGGTCTTACACACTTACTGTTTATAAAGGTGTAAGTACCCATATCGAAATAGACTCAGGAAAAGACGCTGACCTAAATCTAGGAACTCGAGGTCCACACATCCACCATCACAGTCACTGCCGGGGGAACCGCAACAAAAAACACCATCACCTGCGTCGATCCCTCTGACACGGCCGTCATCTGGCGCATTGGTGAATGGGATGGCACTCCCAAAGGTTTCCTCAACTTCGGGGACAGCCCTATGAAACCCACGTACATGCATCCTTCCGATACTCGACTTGCAAAATGGGACGCTGGTAACTACATTGTTGGAACCACCGCTACCTCTGGCTTCCCAGGCTATATCTGGAAAGACATCAACAACGACCATTTGGTGTACTTTCGACTTACCGATGCACAGCTTGCCAAGGGCGCAAAGATTAGAATCGGAGTTACAGAGGGCCAGTCCGGAGGAAGACCCGCTATTGCCGTGAATAGTTGGAGCGCCGCGCTGCAGTCCGATAAAGGGCAGGGAGACACCAGAAGTTTGACAGTTGGAACCTATCGCGGCAACAACTGGATCTACGAATACAACGTTCCCGCAAGCGCATGGATTCAGAGTGCTCGGGAGTACCAGATCTTAAAGATCAGTGTTATTTCTGGTAAGACTTCCACGGGTTATCTCAGCCCTGGCATCAGTATCGATGCAATCGACATGGTCGCTGCGTAGGCGAAGTTAAAGTCGATGGCGACCATGGTTCTTGCACGCGAATTTCATCAGCTGTCCTCTTCTTTGTATATACATTTCTCTCATAATCCCGCGAACTATGCTTAGAAATAGTAACATTGGGCTTTGATACACCTACTACATCTTGTTTTGCAAATCAATGTACATTGACAAACCTCATTGAACTTCTTGAGAAATAGGTACTAACCAGTCATCTCGAATAAAAGCGAGCCCCAAACCCCACATACGTATCAATCTCAACTATAGAGAATTCGAGTCAATAAATGCCAATGTCAATGAAACTCCATCATGACTCTGGGCTGTCCAAAATGAGAATATACCTCCCGGTTGAAAGGAGGCTGCTTCGGAGGCCACTCACGCCAGAGGGTCTTCTAATAATTAAATACTCAGTGCTTATCCCTCCCTCTCCTCCTTATGTTAGATGGCGCCAGGGCTCCATCTTCATCAGAGTCATCTTCATAGTCGTCTTCGTAACCAATCGCGCGACTGATAGCACGAGTGGCCTGCTGCGCGCGAGCATACGGGTTTGAGTCACCATCAGCTGCGTTGCCGCGCTTGTTTAGGTTGTACTGAGCCTGTGAGCCGCGGGCAGGCCGCACTGTATCTTGCACAGTGCGCAAGTCCCGGCGATTAACAGGTGCAGTCGGAGTGAGGACGGAGGTTGAAGCGAAGGGGTTATCGATGCTCGAGCTAGAAGGATATAGAGCAAAAGGGTTATCGATGCTCGAGCCAGGATCATATGTAGCAAAAGGGTTATCGATGTTCGAGCCAGGATGATCAGACGTCTCAAGAAGCTTTTCGTCATCATCCAGTAAGGTGAGTTGTCTTGCGCTGGCGAGTGTGTCCGGATGCTCGCTGCCAAGTGTTTCTTTTCTTTGTCTCCAAACCTCCATGAAGATGTTACGAGCCTCATCCTTCCGACCCTGCTCTATTAAGGTGAGCCCTAGATTATCGAAGGATTTGAGCGTGTCTGGGTAAGTCTTTCCGAGAACCCTGATCTCTTGTTCGATCAATAGTCGGTATGCGTTCTCAGCCGACTTGAAGTCACCGAAGTTACTTTTACAGCGGCCCAGCCAGTGGAGGAGTGACATTCTCTCATTGAGATGATTCGTTTCTCGAAGACCGACAATATAAATGACATGAGGCATAATTTTGCTGCATGTAGCGAGATCTGCAGTATCGCAAGAGGAAACAGCTTCTTCAAGCCGTACCATAACGTAGGCAACCAAGTCGTCCCATTCGTTCAGCGATTTCATCCATTTTTGGACCGCCAAAGACACCAATCGATGAATTTTGAGTGTGTGGTCTCGGATGACCCACTCAATCATCGAGTATGCCCTCAACCGCATGAGTGAAATTCCTAAGCTCCCCGGGGATTCATCTGCCGGCAAAAGCCCTAGAGGCACCTCGTGCTTTGATTCCAGGCAAGAGATATATGCTAGAAGATGAAATGCGGCAGTTTCAGTTTCTCGGATGCTTTCAAAGGATATCGTCCAAGTTCGTGACATGGAATCTACCTCCGCAACTATCGTTTCCTCTTGCTCTAGGAATAGCGAAAGGTAGTCTTTGGGTGTGATTTTATGCGCATTAATATATGCGGCAGCTTGAATAATCGCGAGTGGGATGTGGTCCAGGTTGTCGGTGACATGTTGGATTTCTTCAAGACTTGGTCTTTGCTCCAATCGACTTTCGAGAAGTAAAGAAGCCTCCTTTTCGTCCATGTTTCGTACCCGGATGACCTTTTTCGTGATACCCGCACGGACGTAAAAGTTCCTCGTAGTTAGAACAACTTGCCCCCTGTTGCGTGGAGAAAACACGTCTCCATCACCCAGAACGTTTTGATCATCTAGACCGTCAATAATGAGTAGCCATAGACCGCTGCGCTCATGTGAGAGATACGCCAGCAATAGATTGAGGTGTTTCGCATGCTCGTATTCGCATCCAGGAAGACTGAGGAGCTGAGTGAGCATTTCGAGTGAACGTTGAAGGGATTCGACATTTGTAGCACGTAGCCAGAGCACCGAACAATCCGGGTAGGTGCTCCGAATTCTAAATGCGAGTTCCAGCGCTAATTCGGTCTTTCCCATGCCACCTAAGCCAATTATCGTCTGGACCGATGGCGTCCCGGCGCTGAAGTTATCTTCCAAGGCTTGCAGCTCAGCATGACGACCTACAAATTTGAGGTTCCGTTGAAATGGAACCGTGAATGGTTTTGGTGGTTTCATCTCTGACGCAAGCTTGATGTGGTTCAACACCGGATCGAACTCCGTCTCCATCTTACTTCGTTTATCTTGCAAAACATCGCCCGCGAGAATCTCCCAGGCCTCGCTTCTCTCTTTCTCGTCATCATGAGGAGTGACGGTATCGTGTGGGAGGAGAGAGGGTGATGGAAAGGGAGAAAGTGACTCGTTGTCATCCGTGTTCTCGTTAGGGTCTTCACCGGCCCTCGAAGAAGCATCCTCGGCTATGACGGTGCTCTTGCCATCTTCCTTGTCCTCAGGATGTCCTTCAGGATATTGCAATAGTCGTAAAGATAGCAGCATGACAATCTGCAAGTGTCCTACAATATGATTTTGGAGTGACTTGGGACCAGAAGCTTCCAAATCTGTGGGAATAAGGTAGCAAATTGGGCACACATCTGAGCTCAGAACCATTTGAATCATGGATTCTTCTGAAAGTGTCGTGAAGTCGCTTTCTGTCCAATCTTCCGTATAAGTCTTATGGACTGTCCTCACGTGGCCAAGGAAATGATCTGCTGATGCAAAGTACGTCGCAGATTCATGCGTGTAGGGAGAAGTGCAAGTAGCGCAGTCCGCAGGGTGTCCCTTTTGATGAGCTTCAGGATTGAGCATCTCAAGGCTACATTTCCAGAGTGCTTGTGAATGGGCATGCTTTGTCCAATTCTGATGATGTTGTAGCATATGCACTGTCCAATCTCGCATTGAGGAAAAGTCTGGAGCACCCTTTGAACAGCTTTGCCAAATACATGGGTACGGCTCGAGGTCTTTTCGATAGTGATCCCTCAAAGTGAAGTCAGCAATACGATGTATAAACATACAGAATTTCATCACCGTACCTCCCTATGGCGCTCCACTTCCCATTCTCGACTACTTCCCTACCGAGTGGCCGGAAGCACCATTCGCATTGCGTCTGCAGTTTCCCTTCAAAACTTGGGATTGGGGGCTCTTTTATATTTCCCAGTATGATGGTAGTTCCAGACCGAGAATTGCTACTCTTGTGGACTTTGAGAATGTTTTGTTGTGACCTGTAATTCTGGAACTTGACAGAGTCGATGGAAGAAATAGGTGCATTGGCTAGGGTTGACCTCGTTTCGTTACGAGAGTGAATTGGAGTATCAAATGAAGTAGGAAGTAAAATGTCCGCTGCTGGGATCAGATCCTTCCTTAGAGTGTCACTTCTGGCAGGCTGCCTAAGGTCTTGATCAAGGACACGCTGACGAGGAGCTCTGAACAAGTGGCGAGCATATCGATTAACCATACTTTGACAAAGCTGGAGGAGGAGACTCTCTGGTGCATTTTGAAACAAGAGCTCCAATGAAATAGAACAAAGAACTTCGTATGCATCCACCTCCGGCCGTTCAGATGTGAATGCTCTCGCTCGGGCAGTTTCTGTGACCTTCCCAGACTTTCTGATCGCGAAGGCAACGCGACTGAGGTCTTCTAGGGTCTCCTCAATGGACTCGAGGACATGTTTGTTTATTGTGAAAGGGTCTGTTATGTTAGTCCTGTTGATGGCAGTAAGTGAGATTTGAAAAACTGAATAGAGTTAGCTAGCCTCTAGCAAGGTGGAAATCCACTGACGTTGCGCAAGACTGTCTTTGAGTATCAATAGCAAGCGGACGACTAAATCGTGAATAGCAGGCTTTTTCCGAAGTCTTCGATCTAGGTTGGAGTCCTTCTCCGCGAAGACGCCCAAATACTTCCACCAAGCGTCAAAACTTCGCTGGTATTGCTCCACAATGGGTTCCGTGGTCAACTCTTCCTCGCGAGCTTCATCAAGGCATTTGGTGAGCAATTCATCGCAATCCCAGGCTAGGTTGAAGATAGGCTCAGCTTTGATAGTCACTTCAGCCACCGTTCCTGCATTGACATCCTTTGGCGAGTTTGGAAAGTCCACATCGGGAATGTACGGGCGGGCCCCCGAGCCAACAGCGACGCCAGGTGAACCTTTTTGAATCCCACGAGTATCTGATTCGCGGTCCTGTTGGCTGGTTCTGTCCGCCTTCGAATCTGGCTCCCAAATTTGGATCTCAGGAACTCGTGAGGAGGACATGCCGAGCTCGAAAGAGTCGCGTATAAGAGGCAAGATAATTGTGTGAACCCAAGGACAGTGTGGAGCCAGCTTTTCCAATGAGACTAGGAGGTCAACGTGAAAGCGAGGTTGGTGGCTCAGCAGGTATGAAGACTTGATTGAGTGCCTCCAGTTTGCTCGGCGTGATCGCATTTCCAAAGCGTTTAAACCGGAACGCGAGGATGATTTCGATCGAAGTTCCGCACTGTGGATATGCTAGCCATGTGTTGGCTATGCGCTGAGAGAGTCAACGTCCTGGTCTGTCCCACGACATATTTATTGGGAAAACAAAGTCAGTAGAAAGATAAAAGATTAGAGAAGAGTTGAGCCCTCTAAGTCGCTTTGCATGTATCTTTTGCATAGCGGACGTCAGCACGTTCCTCAGGGAAGCAGGAGAGTGCATACCTTCTTGGATAGTGCAGATGGAGTCAACGTAACGGCGCACGAAATGTAGAGACAACTGTAAGAATCGTCTTGTTGGGAGGAACTAGCAGCTGTCAATCATTTGAAGCTTAGAAGCATTATGTGTTTGGTATCGTGAGATTAATGAAGCGGGGCAGCTGTCTTCGAGCAGTATGAGGCTGATTCGCATGACTAATGTACGGTTCATCCACTCAGCTGATGGCAAAGCTCAGCCTCCTCAGAGACATATTTACCCCGCCCTTCACCCATCTCTCCAGCTCTCTGGTGCAGTAGATGTTTTAGGTCAATTTACGGCATAACGCAAAGCTGTATTACTAGCCACGGAGCATTACTTTGGGTCTTTTCAAGGCGAACCCTTCACGGATTGTTCATGACAATGCTCTCTCAACCAAATTGAATACAGATGGACAGGGATGACGTTTCATAACGAGTATTCAAGGCTCGGATTACCTTCTATATGCTACCTCGAAACCCGACCTTCTTGGTGAAATAAAATTCTGGTCACGCTATGGAAACCCATCTAGTAAGTTTACTTGGTGAACTTTACGAACAAAAGGCCAAAATCGCGGTCCCACATTTACCGCAGGCTCAAGGAGTGTCGATACAAAAGAACGATGATCAACACGACTGGGCCATCAGAAACCTTATCCAGAGGTTCGAAGTAGGTCTGCTTCAGGTCCTTGAGCGAAAGCTTGAGATATCGCATTTTGAGACGTTGCCATTCCCGAAAGCGCGCGCCCTTCTCGATGCCTTACAGGATTTATTTTCGTTTCTCAATCGAAGATCGAACCCGAGAGTGTTCGCAAATCTGATCGGGCAGAGGACACTGTCCGATCATGTTCGGAAATATTCAAACCTGGAATCGCTGCTCAACCAGGTGAAGAAATGCCCGGGACCATTTAATTTTACAGGCGACAGCGATGTGTAAGTGGACCAGTAATACGTCTTTTGATAACCTTTCATGTCTGAATACAAGGACATATATTTAGAAATAGTATTTTCCATGCACTGCTAACTTTGGCTTTGCTGATAGCTCTTTATTTGTTCTGGACTCAGAAGACTCGATTAGGCTGGCCCAGGTTCTCGTCCAGCAACTGAAAACCAAGATTCGTGAGGTTCTTGCAGAGAATTTGAATGAAGCTCCATCACGCTTGAAAACCATATCAACCAGCCACAATGGCTTCGACAGCTGGATAAAGTCTATAGAAAGCGTCTTTCAAGACTCGCTGGCAACGATGCTTGATACTATGAAGTCCAACTTCCAGGAATGCACGATATCTACATGCGATGGATCTTCCCATCAAGTCCGCTTCAAACTCCTCGACGCACATTCGGATGTTTCAGCTCACTCCTCTATGAAAGTGGATTTCTATTTACTTTGCAAACCAGATGTATGGCAATGTGCTCAGTGCTCGATTGATAGGTATGCATAGATGCCCCGCTTTGTCACAACGCGCTCTAATTCCGGCCATCATAGAACTATGCGAGGCGAAGTCCCGAACCTTCCTCTGGTATGTGATTACCTAGATTCGTCTCTCTCGGAAGAGGAAGGCTTGACCCTGATCTTTTGCCGGAACTGGGGTATCTATATTCGAGACGATCAGCCCTTAGCATTCCAGGATCCAAGCGACTTGTCCTTCACAACTTTAGAAGATCTCATTCAAGATCAGCAAGCATTTAGCCTGCCCCCATATCCGAAGTCTGAACGATTGCGCAAGTTCAATTATGAGGAGCGACGTGAATTAGTTGCAAAAATAGCTCTTCATCTCTCAGTATTTTGCCCATGGAGACACAACTCGATGCCGTGGGACGCACGCTCCATCTGTTTTGTTGACCTCGACAATGAATTCGCGAGTCGTGCGTCTCCATACATCTTGTGCGACCTGAACTACAATTCAAGCGCCTCATTTGAGGCATCTCTGGCGGCCGCGGACACTGGATTAATGCATTCGTTTGCAATTCTAGCCAAACTCCTGTTGGAAATTGAGTTTGGCCGGATGCCGGACCAGGAAACGTTGACCGCCAAGAATCTGCGACCAAGAGTGAAAGCCTATTATGAGCAGTGGAAAGGATACAAAGACTTGTCAAAGGTGGAATATCTAGACGCAGTCAACGCGTGTCTTAATTTCCACACAGCATTTGATAAAGCCCGGCTTTCTGGGCTTGGGAGAATGGAAAAGGCCGAGCAGACATATCGCCGGCTGATTCGAACCACTATTGCTGCAAAGATTATCAAGCTTCCTGAATTTCAACGAGCTGAACAGAAACGGCCAAGGACACAGTCGCTGATACTAACAGCGTATGATGATGCTTCCGATTCCGATTCCGATTGGTACCTTGATGACGATCTCGATGACCTGCAAACCAAATGGCCAACAGAAGAAGCAAATCCACTCCCTGATTTTTGCAGTCAAGTATCAAACATTGCTGGCGATCTAGATGACCTTCAAATAAAATGGCCTGCCGAGGAAACAATTCCACTTCCTGACTTCTCTAGTCAAGATTCAAATATCGCTGGGGATTTCGATGACTTGCACAAGGAGCAGCCTGCGGCAGACACAATCCCAGTTCCAGACCTTTCCGATGCGATCGAAACAGCGCTGAGAGATATCGCCGCGAGCACATCGGAAACTGCCGATGGTCAACTGCACGATGATGAAAGGGACCAAGACAATCTTGAAGCACGGTATATTATGTACCATGTCTTTTCAAGCTACTTCGTGCTGACAGAAAACATCAAGGCAAAGGAATACGGACAAGCGCTTCGAAAATTTCATTCGGCTCCTAGCGCTTTACAAGATAGGCAGAACTTCTCGACGCCTGAAGGTCGCGATTTTGGATTCTGGGATCAACCTTTCTCATCCAGACTTCAATTCGGATGACAGAGAACGAATCAAAGGAATTAAATCGTTCATTGATGGCGATCTAGGCACAGACGCAGTTGGACAGGGCACACACATAGCCGCCATCATTCTTCGCCTCACCGAAAATGTTGACTTGTATATTGCCAAGATTACGAACACCAGAAACGTAGATGAGAGAGAGGAAATTGCAGATGCAAGTGGATCCCACAAATAAAGTCATTTTTGACAGGAACGGAGACTGACTTTTGAGCAGGCTCTCAGATACGCAAGAACAGTTTGGGAGGTTGACATGATATCAATCTCTTTCGGGTTCAGCTCGCCGAAAAGCAATGGGCCCTATTTTAGGAAGGGCGGCATTCGCAGCGAAATCAAAAGTTGCGTCAACAATGAAGACAGAGACATCCTAGTCTTCGCATCAGCTTCGAACGACACAAGCGAAGGATGGCGAACCATGCCGGCAACTGAGGATGGAGTCATCTGCGCATACTCAGCAAAGTATTCGGGATGTAAATCTGAACTGAATCCTCCGAGCTCGACTAAAGGACCCAATTTTAGTTTCTTCGGGGACCAAATACGTCCGACATGGGGTCGTAGCGATTTACAGGATGTTACCAAATCAACTTACTCTCAAATGCAGTACATGAGTGGAGCATCATATGCAACCCCAGTGGCGTTATCCATGGCTGCACTCATCATTGGATTCATAGAGATTAACGGATGGCCGGAAGAATGCTTCTCGTTTAGCCCAAGGTGCCATGAAGGAATGGTATATCTACTCAAGCTGATGTCTGTTCCCGTCGATGGATGTGACTGGGTCAGTCTAACGCGGTTTTTCAAACTCGAATGTAGAATAGATCACATCAAGGTGCAGATAGAGAGAGCAACCTCGCCAGGGACGAGAGACGAACTCTGGCGCTAACGTTAATGATGAGAGAATGGAAACCAGTCATGGCACATTTCGTCATCATGGTTCCGTTCGGTAAGGATATGGTCAGTGGTCAAACTAAGCTCTGACTTGAGCAGGCTATTATTAAATTACGTCATTTGCGCATAATCCCCATCTGTGAAGGTGCCTAGGACTAGATCCTCAACTTCTGGCACTTCATCATCCTCGTCGCTATCGGAATTACCAGCCAAGCGAGCGCTCCCCAGAGTAGGACCATACTCATAAAAGAGGAGCTTCCGCTTCCTCAGCCATTTACGTTGCGCAGATATAGTCCGCAACTCAAGCGCAAAGATTTCCGCTCTTGGTATTGTGGCCTTGAAGTCCGATGTATGATCATACTGTGTTCCTGCCTGCATTCCAGGATGCGCTACGGCGGGCAGAAAATTTGCTACTGCTGCGATCGGTAGCTCGATTTTCCCAAGTCTCTCGTGGTGCTCTGTTCCCAAAGATTGAATTTCAACTTGTTCGGCTATCGTAATGCCAACCACAAGGCATGGAGGCCATGTTTTGGCACCTGCAACCCATCTTGGAACAGTCCCAATGAATTCCGAATCAGTTACGAGTTCCCTCCAAAACAGGCTATGTTGCTCGAGTCGTTTGTATCGTATGACCTTGCCGGCCAAGTTCACGCTGTCATTTTGTTCGCCTTTGAACGCGAGGTTGCCGAGCGACGACAATTTGGCTCTGGCCTCTGCGACCGTGATGTTCGTATTGGAGAGAACAAAGTCAGCAAAGGGCTCACTAGGCTCTATGTCGCGCCCCTTGTTGTATTTCAGAGGGTTATCTCTGGGGACGAAGTCGTTCGCAGGTTTGAGCGGGTGTCGGACAACAGCTCCGAGTAGCCTGGATTCGTATGTCGCAGCATCAAGCCATGGGTGTTTGAGAATGACATACTCATAATCGCCTTTCATGGCTTGATCGGTTCTAGGTCTTTGGTGGCTTCTTGTGGGAAACCAGGATCGAGAAAAGACGATTAGGTACTTAGGCAGTGTCGCAACAAGAATGCCAAAGTGAAGCAGGACGCTGAGAGGTGGGGCTCATCCCAGTTTTTTCTCCGCAGCTGAAGCACACGAGGCTGAACAGCTGAGCTCCGTTGAGGCTAATTGTTGAAGTTGGCATGCAGGTAAGCGTCATTGCAAGCCTCGCGAATGCCCATTGGGTAACCTCTCGAAACCAAGTGAGCTAATGGATGGGATAATATTTCGCAGAATACATGCACATAAAGTTGCCAAAATAGTCAAAACATCAAGAATCGTACGCAATTTGGGAAAACCATATTGCGAAGAAGAGCGTAATACGTGTGCATGATGTTTAACAGAAACAAGCATATTTAAGTGAATCTTTCATGCTAAATCACGGACATTATGCGATCGATTAAGAACGCATTGGCTCAAAATACAATTTTCATTCATTAATCAGCAAAAGAATCACCAAAGGTCGACTAGGCCGAAATTCCTGAAGTGCGCGTCCCCCACGTCTTCCCCGCATCGAAATCCTTGTACTCGAAAGTGATGGTTCGGGTGGTTCATGAAAATATGTCGATACTGTGTTCAACTGATGTTGGGATGATAGCCCAGCGTGAGCCTCATTCCCAGATACGGACGACCCGAGGCAAGCAAACATACTATCAAGTAGACCAGAGAAAAAAAAACTACCTTGAAAACAATTACTTCCCCTCCATACCGTCTCAGATATCACGCAGACCCCTCGCACCACTAATCATCCTCTCCAACGCCCCAACCCCAAGCCTATCATGCATACAATCCACCCACATCACCTTTCCCAACTCCCCCTTAACATCGACATACCGCTCCTCTACTCCACGCGCTCTCTCCGCCCACGCCCTAACCAACCACCCCTCATCCACATCCGTCACCGCAACCGCCACAACCATCAGTATCCACATCTTGAACACTGCATCCCCGGCAACCTCGACCTCGCAAACACCTCCATACGCGTTCTTGATCTGCACGCCAATCCACGTGTACGGGATCTTGCGGCCGGGGACTTTGAACGTGGTGGTCAGATACGCGAGGAGCGCGAGCCGGAGAAGCTCGGCGTGCGGGTCGAATATGCAGCCGTGCAGCGAGATGAGGCGTGATTGGATGGAGCTGAGGGCGTGCTGGAACTCGGCGAGCGGGATGCGCTGTTGCGTGCTGAAGTGTGCGTTTATGCTGGCTGATAGGTGCTGCAGGTCCTGGTACGTGGCCAGCAGGCGGGGGTCCCAGGTTGGCGGGAGGCTTTTGGTGCCGGGGTTTGGTGTGCTGGGGGGTGGGATGATGGGGGACCAGGAGAGGCAGGGTTGCAGGAAGAAGGGCTTGCGGCCTGCGCTGAGGGACCAGGCGAGGTCAAGGCTGAAATGCGATGTTAGCATGGGAGTTTGAGGTTGCAAAACACAAAGAGGACTCACCGATCAAGTTTGAAATGCAGTTTTGAGCGCGTCTTGAGGTACGTTATGCCTCCTCTCAACTGGACAATCTTCTGCAAGCCCGCAAAGTGCGCAGACGCCGCTTTCCAATCGCCATAGATGGCGGCAAGAATCACGAGGTTGATGATGATGCAGAGCACCACCTCGTCCTGATGGGCATCAACTGCATCCATCTTCTTCGCTAGCAACGCCAGCGTCCGTCCCATGTGCGTGACCACATCTCGTCCTGGCTGGCCGTTCCACGAAGGGAGCGTAAAGTCGTTGACCGCGTAGCTCGAACATAGCACAGAATGCACAAACGCTTCGTCCGTGTACAGCCACTGGAACGAGGGCGCATCCAATTCGTCAAAGTTGACACACTGCGTCAGCGGGGTCATGGGCTGGTTGGAGACATTGTACGCGAAGGCCTTGAGCATGAGACCCTTGCCGTCAGGGTCCACGGGGCATGCGAAGTGGACTAGACCATCGGAACCGAGAGATGGCGGCATGGTGGTTTGCTGCATCTGGACCAACTTTGTGACTTGAGTGGTGGAGTCTTCCCGTTCTCGTTTCTTGCGCTCCTGTAGCGACCTACGAGATCCTTCGCGCTTGTTGCGACCCTGCATACAGCGACTGCGGATGCGAGAGTCTTTGCCGGGCTTGAGGCTGGACGATGGTGTCGTTTCGACGAATTCGAAGTTTGTCGGCATTTTGGTCGTTGGTTGCCTGATTTGATAAGGCCGTCTTAGAGTTTACCGGACTACTATCCCTTTGCAGACTCAGACCTAGAGGGCTTCTGCACTCTTATCCACTTCGAAGAGCCCGCGTCTTTTAAACAACGCGTGCGCCCCAGAGAATGACGAGGTTCCTGGAGTGTCGTCAATCCAGCAACCGGAGTCAAGCCAGACGTCCGACTTGGCCATAGCATCATTTCGACTCAATCGCCTCGGCTGGACGACTTCATTGTGTATCGGACGAGTGAACGCAAGGCTGTGAACCGGTAGAAGTCAGACTGAGCCACCACGAGCACAGACCTTTTCGCTTGGCGGAACCATATTGCTGGCCTGATCGGATTAGTGTACCTGTATAGGGCTGAATGGTAAGCAGATTCGATGCAGTATAATCGTTGCGAGACGCGACGATATGTTTGTTTGGGATGCCGAAGGTCGTCCGCGGGACCAAAGTATGCGCGAGGGAAGTATACATAATGAGTCTTTTTCGAAGTCGTTCCTGGGGCAGAACAGCATTTCCTCTCCTCATTTCCAGCTCCTCAACTTCTTGATACCAAACTCACATTCGAAATATCCAAGATCAATTGTCCCCATTTCCACGTGAATTTTTGAAATCAACTATTAATTGTTATATCGCTCTCCTCTTCCATCACAATGGCATCCATCGCCCTTCCCCCAAACCACGACAGCGCCTTCAAGCTCATGATACGCGGGATCCGCGATACCGAGAAGAAACCAAAAGGATCCCTCGCAGGGGAAACTGTCATCGTAACAGGAAGCAACACTGGTATTTATCCAGCCATCCATCATCCAATTACTACATGACGAACTAACAGCATCCAGGAATCGGTTTCGCGTGCGCCAAAATCCTTCCGACACTCGGAATCTCTCGCCTGATAATGGCCGTCCGGTCCATTGAGCGCGGTGAGGCAGCCGCAAAGAAGTTGCGCGACTTGTATCCAAGCACCAAGATCGATGTCTGGGAACTCGACATGTTGTCGTATTCGTCGATCCAGGCCTTTGCACAGCGCTGCTACGCACTCCCGAAACTCGATGTTGCGATTCTGAACGCCGGGCTAGGCGGCAGCGCCGTGTCGCAAATCAATGCTTCGACTGGCCATGAAGAGACGTTCCAGGTAAACTATCTGTCGACCGCGCTGTTGTCTGTCCTTTTGCTGCCCGCTCTGCGTGCGAGGACTCCAAGTGCGCAGCCCGGCCGTTTGACTGTTGTCGGATCCGGGACATCGCTCCTGGCCAATTTCGAAAATCGCAATGCTGTGCCGCTGATCCCGTCGTTCGACCAGCCGTTCTCAGGCGTCCAGGCTGGAATCGAGCGGTACGGAACGTCGAAGTTGCTGGTTAAGATGTTGATTCAGAAGCTGGCAGAGGCTGTGTCCGCTGATGATGTTATCATCAATACTGTCGAGCCGGGACTTACTGATGATACAGGGCTGCATCGCAACTTCTCAAAGTCGGGCAAAGCGATGATGGCTGTCATGAAGAAATTGAAGAGCCGAACTCCAGAGCAGGCTGCCTGGACCTATATTGATGCTGTGGCGGCAAAGGGACGTGAGAGTCATGGCGGTTTCATCATGTTCTGGGAAGTCTGGGCGTAAGCATTCATGAATCCGATTTGATCTATGTCACATCAACTAACAAATTTCCAGGTTCCCTGATATCATGTATACTCCTGAAGGAAAGGCGGCAACCGAGAGGTTGTGGGAGGAGACCTTGGTAGAATTGAACTTTGCAGGTGTGAAGGATATTCTGAACTCGATGCAGAAAAACTAGTAATAGGCTCCGGAGTTTCGATGTTTGTTTCCTAGGATACTGTATAATGTATATTACATCAACCTTCCTTCTGCAGTGCTGTTCCATGTATGCTCGAACTGCTGCCACCCACCGTTAGGAGGCTCCTCGCACATCTTCAGATCACTGACGACCATGTCGTAGTAGCCATCGCGGGGAAGTTTGCCTTGGCAGACATTGCCACCCATAGCGATGTTGATCAGGACTCTGAAGGTCTCCATCCTGCGTGTTCCGAGAGGAATACTACCTTTCATGACTGGCCGGCCATCAATATACCAGATCATTCTACCTCTCCACTCTGGGATGCCCTCCTCTTCCGACCACGCAAAACCAAACGTATGGGGCTGTGTAGACATGCTGGGTAGATGAGTTTCGGTGACGCGGTGCTTATTCCACTCTTCAGCAGTGTAATGGCCCCAATGCAAACAGGAGTGGTTGACACAATCTCCATTCCAGCTCTCAAAAATGTCGACTTCGCCGTCTTGTGGCCAGTCAAACGGTTCCTTTGGGAGCAGCCAGTATGCAGGCCAGATACCCTCACCCACAGGTGGAAGAATTGTTGCTGTCAAATATCCTCGCGGACGAGATAGTGTTTGGTGAGATGATAGTCGTGCTGACGTGTAGCTACCATTCTGAACCAATCCGCGGATAATCAGGCGATTATCATGATGGAAGGAATTAGCTGGAGCATTGGTATACATTTGTTTTTCATTATTGCCCCAGCCATTGTCACCAGTCTCATATTCGAAATTGTGAGATACCGGCGTAGCAGCGTCAAAGGAAGGCTTCCAGTAGACTTTCTCACCATGTGCCGGGGGAACGTTCTGCGGTGGTGGAGCTTGCGAAGATTGGGGGCGATTCTGGGGGACAGGAGGTGCTTGAAATTGACATTGGGGCTGGGGTGAATGAGGCTTGCTAGCATTGGGAATAGGCGGCGGAGATAGTTGCTGTTGAGGAGGTGGTGGCCCCCATTGCTGTTGCTGCTGCTGAGGAGGGCCCCATTGGTTCTGAGGAGGACCCCATTGCTGATTCTGTTGAGGATACTGCTGGTACTGTTGCTGGGGATATTGCTGTTGTTGTGGAGGATATTGAGAACCAGGATATTGCTGATGAGGAGGATATCCGTGCTGTGGAGGTTGTTGGCCTGGATAGCCCTGTTGTTGATGCGACGGTGGCCGATCAGTAAACTCCTTGACCTTGGCCTTGCCTTTGGCAAACAGCTTGTCGAGCGTGCCGGACATGATAATTGAGGTGGAGCGACCGAAGAGTTTCAATGGTTCAGCGAAGTTCCCACCCGCCTTGAGCCGGCGAAGAAAGAAATGACGTAAGCGGGGAACCCAGCAACCTCCAGAAACGTACTACTACTATAATACCACAGTCATTGATTCTACGAAATTGCCACTCTCTACGACTCTCAAGGTCCACAGTAGGATGTCTGGTCCATTGCCCAAATCTAGACCATCTCCCGTCCTGCGCCAAAACATGGTCGGCCAGGCGTTCAGCCATCCTCACAGGCGAATCACAACTCTCCTGGTTCGCCATACAAAACATGCCTAAAATGCCTAAATTTCCAACTCTCTGATTCGTCCAGTACCGCTTCCCGCAGGCCCTGAACGTCCCTTCTATCCTAGGTGACACGCGTGACGTCATTACTACAATTCACCCGCCCAGCCAACCAGCCTCCTTCACATCGTGCCCCAGATCGATCGCTAGCAAGGACGGAATCCCACAAACCAGTTACCAGGGCAAAAGCCACACACCCATCACGTAGCTGCGGCGTCATTCGAAAAGGCAAAAGCTTGGGGTCGAATAAAGTTGTCCTGCAGCCACCGCACTATCCTCACTGCGTCTAGCTACCTACCTACCTATTTACTTCTACCTTCTACTTTCTATCCTCACACCTACCCACTGCCGCTCAGACTCAACCCGCAAAAAATCAAATCACCATGTCGTCCATAATCTCCGCGATCTCCGACGTCTTCACCTCTATCGTCGAACTAATCTGGTCCTTCTTCACCACCGCCGCCGACCTCGTCCAAGCCACCTTCTCCTTCGCGCTGAAATTCGTCTCCGAGATCCTCGACCTCATCGTCAACTTCTTCAAGGGTCTTGTCGACCTCGCGGGCGGCATTGCGAGTTTCATCGTTGGTAGGTTCCGCCGTCATTCATGTACTACGTTGTTCAAGAAAGAAAGATAGCTAATTGTACCGTGTGCTCCAGGAAATGTCATCATGCTCGGTGTCGTTGCGGCCGCCGTGTTTGGTTTCTTGCAGTACCAGCGTAGCCAGGGACGGACTGTGCAGGTCGGGAACAAGAAACTCAACTAGGTACCTAGTCACGAGAGTAGGAGGATGCAGGGAGAAGAAGGCGAGGATCCGCGAGTAGGATCAGACTGCGGATGATGCGATACCTACAGGTCTCCTATATTTCAACGGCGAGAAATTGATACCCTGAGCAATGAGAGGAATAATAGTGGCATTGGGATGTGTCAGTTTCATCATTTTCATGCGGATGTGTATACCCAAATCCCACGCGCAAATCTAAGTGTCAAACATAAATCTACCTTCTATCGAGTCTATCCCCTCTAACCCACACGCTACACCCCATTCTCCTTTCTCACCTCACCCCTCCAAACCCTGCCCCACTCCTTCCCCCTCCTGAACTCCCACACCTCACCCTTCCCACCCGCCTGCCTCCTCAGCACACCCTCACTCCCATCGCCCCTCAATTCAGTTCCCCAGCCCTTGATCCCCAATCTCTCCTCCTCAGTCAGCCTAATGCCAAACCACTTCTCTAGCGCTTCCACTCTCTCATCTTCCGTCTGGCAGTCTTCCACAATCGCGGTCTTGCCGCCCAGATTCTCTTTCACCACGCCATTGACCAGCATTCTTTTACCATAGATTTCCTGGTCGAAGGGGTGAAACGGCGCGCCATTGACGTGGATCTGGCTTGTGGCATCGGCGTTGTTGGTCTTCTCGCGCCTCAAAAACTTAACCACAATACACGTAAACGTCTGGAAACTCTCAGGATGCGACCCGGTATACCAATTCAGATTCCCAAAGTCCGCCTCCATCGCCTCCTGCTCTCCAAACGCATAAAAGCTATTCCACGCCGCCGCCTCCCCATTGCGATACTGATACACCCACAACTTGCTCTCCTCGGTCCTCAACAACTGACTCGGGATCCAATCGCGGAACAGCCTTATCTGCTGGCTGCCCAAGTTCGTCTGCACGATATCGTGCACCAGTCTCACCGGCGCTGTGGGCCCGTCGCCGCCAAACGCCACGTCGAAACTCCACTTGGAGCCGTCGGACAAAGTGAGCAAGTTGACGAGGTGCACCCAGCCGGAGAAGTCGCCGTGCGGGACGCCGTCGACGCGGTGCCGGATGCGTACTGGCGCGAGGTAGGCGGCGAAGCCGAGCGCGCGCAGCACGTGGTTGAAGAGCAAGCTGACTTGGAAGCAGTAGCCGCCGCGGCCGCGGGCGGCGGTGACGATGTTGGTGAACTTTGAGGCGGGCAAGATGGTGTTTATGTGCGTGGCTGAGTAGTGCAGCCAGAGGTTGTCGTAGGGGATGGTCGAGATCGTGTGGATGTGGAGTTGGGTGAGGAAGTGTAGGTCGGTTTTGGCGTCTCCTGTGGAGCGCTGGTTACGGAGAGAGGCGGGAAGTCCGATGTAGGTGAGAAAGGCGGACAGTTGGTCTTCGATCAGGAATGAAGGAGCCGCCATGGTTGTGAAGTTGAGAGGGGTGGGCGCTGTGAAGCGAACTTCGAGGAGATGCGATTTGAGAAAATGGCCAATTAATTCCAGCTCTTGCAATTCTGTCTGTGTTACTACTTCCTCCTGGATAAATACTTCTTTTTTCGGCCGATAGAAAAGTGACTCCCAACTCTTCTCTGTGTTGTGACTCAGGCACGAAAACTCGACTCGAGGATCTCTACGATGTACAGCGCCTTCCTGTTAAGTACGCGACCCACTTTTCGTGTTTCCAGACAGATACTTTCTTGTCCGCGGATCAGATTATGCGATTACAATTTGATTCACTCAATTCTGCTATCCATGTGCAACAAGTTCTTCGCGGCCACGGCGACGAAGTTGCGAAAGTAGTTGAAAATGACGTGACGGGGCTGAAGCGAGCCAATCAGAAGCCGGTTAGTTTGGCTATGCTTTGTTAGATACAAGGCACTTCTAAGAAAGATAAATAGTAATAAAACAAAGTAGGTCTATAGACCGTAAAAACCTGACCTTGTGCAAGAAGCGTTAAAGAGTTGAGGCTGTGGGGGTAAATTTAGTTCCTATAGTGGGCTGCTTTGGGCTTTCATCTGCTACGCTTTTCGCCAGAACATATTCATTCAGGCTTCACTCCCTCCAAGAGCCACGGCGCAAATGTCTCCTCTACCCACTTAAACATGACCCTCAACGCTTCCAAGATAGTATAACACCCAATAATATCGGCCGTAGTGCCGATATCCACAGCCTCAATGAGATGAAGCTCGTGTGCTAAGTCGCTCGCAAGGTACAGCTTCCAGCGGGCGTCGGTAATCAAGAGTAGAGGGAGTGTCATAGGCACGGGATCTTGGATGAGCTGGCGTAGGCGGTTGAAGTAGGCTATTGCCCATACGGAGAGCTGCACCTCGGCGTTCTCATTGCTGCCGTTGGGGGGCTTTGTCCCGATGCTGAGAACAATGTATTCGTAGCAGAGGGGGCCGTAATTGGAGGGGTTGCTGGTGCGCTGAAGGTTGCGGTTGATGATGTCCGCAGTCGGGATTAGCGGAGGACCAAGAGTAACAGTGAAGTCGATCATCTTGCCCTTCAAAAGCTCGCCGTATTCGTTGCCCGGCACAAGATCTTTGACGACTCGCGCGGTCGTGATGTTGTAGTACGAGAAGCCAGTGCGACCAAGCACGGCTTGCTTCAGCATCCGGCTGTGCACAAGTTCGTTCCAGCTCGGTTCGTGGAGGTGCTTCATTTTGCACACCAAAGTCTCGTTCCGAATCTCCTGCATGGCTTCGAATTCATCCTTCAGTTGCTCGTGGGTCTTGCCATTCGGTGTCTTTGCCACATAGTCCTCTAGGTCATCAAGATCACCGTTGCCGTCTTGTTTCACCTCAGTCTGAGGAATTGTTAGCTGAGAGACTGAAGAATCGTGCTTTGGAGTTTGTACCTCGATCCCTAGCGGAACGACACCTTTCGACTGCCGAGCTAGCACTTGAATCGCCTTGTATAACGTTCTTACGTCCTGCGGGACGTCTGTGCTTGATGTCGCTGTTTTGGGGAACATGGGCTTCTTGGCGATTTGAAGATCGACTATGCGGAGGGTTGGGCTGTGCGACCGCTTCGAGGTTGTTGATTCGTGGGTCGACTCAACCTCAGCGTCTTCGGCATCTTCTGCTTCGTCGTCTGCGTGCTCCTCAGACAATTTGAGCGTCAGGGCCAGCTCTCGACTTGTGTATAGGCCTGGGATGGGCAGCGCTGAGGGGGCTGCACGCCTTCGAGGCTTCTGCAGATACTCGGCAGGAATTTGGGGGCCAGGCGGCGGCTCCAAATCGCCGCCCGCAACGCGAACGTCGGCCAGCCATGCATCTGCAGAGCTCATTGGCGTAAGAATGAAAAGGGAGCAAAGTGATGGGTATAAGTGCGTGGGGAGGAATGGCGGGTGGCAAGATGAACAGCAATGGAGTCGTTCTGTTGTGCCTGAAATTGTAGGGCAAGTGCCTACTAAAACAAGCAGCTGCAATCTGAATGCTCCAAAGCAATTTAGACAGTAACCTCCGTGTATAGCCATCCCTCTTCGCCCCCCTGTTATCTTCTCCTCTTGTGGGCGTAGGAAGCTGAAAGCCTGGCAAAATAATAACAACAGCTGTAGATACCCTCTACTAAAATTTCATGAGCATTGCCTTATAAAGGTAAATTTCATCTCGTCTTACGAGTTGGCGAGACTAGTGTTACATCCCTTTCCCTACCTACACAACACTATTATCCACAAGTAAACGCCCCATCAACACTCTGCTCCGGATCACTGAACACATCCAACAAACTCACCACACTCGCATACATCCCAGGCACCACCATAAACCACACCAGCACCATAATAAACACATTCAACGCCGCCGTCGCCATCTTCTTGGGTGTACTCCGCCACCGCCCATTCCAATTCAGGTGGAACCAAAACAGCACTGTGACGCCCCACGTGAACCACGACAGCAGCAGCGACGACGAGATGTTGAGTAGGGAATTGAAGACCGGGATTGCATTCGCCAGGATCCATACGACTACCCAGAACAGCGTGACGGAGAAGATCCATACCGCCCAGTCGGTGCGCTTGCTGGTTTCGGGGACGGCAATCGAGGACCGCCGGCCGCGCGACGGGTCCGATGCAATGGAGGCGCGGCGACCGGAGCTGGTGCTCTTGCTGCGCTGGAGGAGGCAGAGATGTCGCAGGAAGAAGACGTGGAGGTAGCGCGCGGATGTCATGCCGAAGATGAGTCCGGTGCCAAGGAGACCAATGAAAGACACGCCGTAGGAGACTTTGGCCATGGTGGTTTGGAGAGAGCCGATGGCAGGGGAGGCGACTTGTTCGCCGGAGAGAGCGTAGACGGTGACAGCGACGATGGTGTAGATGGTTGTTGTGATGCACTTCTCAATGGTGACGGCGCGAGGGAAGTCGCGGGATGGATTTTCCATTTCTGCCAGTACTGTCGGGAATGCTTGGTTGCCTGTGTATGCGAATGCAATGTTGAGAAAAGCCGACACAGCTTGGGTGAACGTGGGGCTGCCGATGGCCTTTAGGTTGAGGGGGGCCTCTGGATTTCTTGGGCCTTGAACTCCGAGAGTTATCATGACAATCAGCACAGTCGCGATAATCGAAGCTGTGCATGGCCAGGACGCCCAGGAAACAAAACGCATGCTGTGGGGAACGCACATAGCCCACATGGCGATGGCAGCCACAACTGTAAAGACCACTGTGCAAGTGGCATGGTCGCTCACGGTGTTGAGTCCGATGGTAAGTGTAACGAGTGCTGAAGCGCTGATAAGTGCCATGTTGATCAAGAAGCCGACTGCAAAAATGCCTTCGACCCAAGGACCGCCTAGTACGCGGCCGTAGTCGACAATGTTGAGCATGTACGGATATTTTCGCCAGTATTGAATGAGATTGTAGGCAGTGTACAAACTCAGCATTCCCATGGCAATAATGCATAGGATGCCTGGAAAGAAACCGAGTACATTTAGCGCTGATGGTAGTGATAGCATGCCAATACCGACTTCGTTTGTGACGAAAATAATGACGGCTTGTGAAGTTGTAAGTTTCTTTTTGGTACTCGGCTCACCGTTCGTTGGTCGTTTACTCGCATTTTGAATGTCTGATATGTCGCCTAAGTGAGTGTCGCTGTCGGATTGTGAATCGTATTTTTCGCTACTGGCTAGGTTGCTATGGCGCAAGGGATCTTCCGGATCGTGTGTCGGGTCTGCTGCAAAGGGAATCATGGGTCGATTGGCCGATAAAGGTTTGCGGTCGGGCTTTTCGTCGAAGGTGCTTGGTTGTTGCTTGGGAAGAGGGCCATGGGTGGCATCGACATCATGTCTGTCCATACTGAAGATTCAAAGGACTCACTCCTGTTGACAGTGATGCATGTAACGGTGATTGATGGATTTAGATAGGAGCCCGGTTGAAGGTATTGGGGTAGAGGTGGAGATTGTGGAGAACGTGGAAAGGAGGAATATTGATTGACTTGAAGACTGCAGCAGACAAGATATATGAAAGACCCTTGAAGGCTGACAATAGACCGAGATGAAGGGGACCAACTGCATGCTTCGAAAATAAGGAAACTTTAAAAGTTACGTAGTAGCCGAGATGGTGTGAACCCCAAGAGAAGTAGCTTGAAGTAGCGTAGATGAGAAGCACGTCAAACTTAGAGTGGAAGTTATGAACGGGACCTTGCCAAGCTCGAATGACAGTAGTGTTCTTGACCTACGTGGATACCATAATGGTAATTTTTGCCTCATATGGCAATGTGGGCCAACTGGGAAACCTCATAAAGTGAAGTTGTTCGGCAAGAAGTACGCAGGAGTGTTTCCAAATCTGCGCAGCAACGAAGATGTGAACCCACGAAAGCCAGCACGTATCGATGGACCCTGTCTCATGTTCATCCTCGAATAAGAATTCGACGTGGTGTGAAGGAAAATAATTGAGTGACGCTGTGGCTGTCAATCGCCTTGCGGAAGTGGCGGCGCTAGGCAGAGCCGCATGGGAGGTTGCGTATGCCGAGCCCTCCGCTCCTAGTCTCGACTTTTTCTCCTTCGGGGAATCTTGGCGATAAGGTATGAGACCCTTCGAGGGATTTGCGCTGCATTGACACTATCGGGTATATAATGGCGAGCTGATGTTCAAATGAATATTGGGGTCCCTCAAATGTCTCTGTGCTATCCGACAACTTGCGACCAATATTCCTCACTCACCATTTCTTACGAAAGTGAGGCGAAATGTGCTGCCCATGATCCGTTATTGAGAGACATCGGAACGAGGATGTCGTCGGAAGATGCGCTCCATGAAGTTTTGTACGTAAGACGGCGAAATCTCGACCTAAGGTTACTTACCAGTATGCAGAACACGTGAAGGTAATTGAGCTCATGGGCTGGGCTTGTTGATATTAATCGTCACCTCGGGGGACGCAACTCTAGGGACCTCGCCGTTAGTTGACATGCTAAAGGTTTACCATTAGAGTTACCGAAGAGCATCTCACGTGTGGCTGGAGAAATTGAAGAATTGGGGGTGTAGGGCTGGTGTGTGCTGTGGAGCATTCCATGGGGCCAAAGATATCGATGTGTTTAGCATGTGTGTCCTGGCATAGGGGACCTTCTGGACAGAATTTCGCTGATACCATGGGTAACTGCAACGAGACAGTGTACACGACTGAGAACTTCGTTGGTTCCCAATGGCAAGGCGCGCTGACACTTGATGGTGCAAGGGAGATGAAGTGTGTTATCGGTTAAGAGATGTCGGGATCCTAGGTGAATCATCCATGGCGAGGAGAGCATCAATGGGGTCCAGGAAGCTACTTCACCCATTCTGCCGCATTGGTTTTCATAGTCGCATCAGGAGTTTGCCAAATATTGTGGATGGAGAAGGAAAGCCAGACTGGAAGTTTTGTTGCATCTGTCAGCGCTGTTGTCAGATTCCCCCTGGCTTATTATTGTCTGAGCTCTCGGATCACACGTCTCCAATGTCTCGCTGAGGTGTCGAAAACGGCAATTAACCGTAGCCCTACTTTTGTTTCATCCAGTCATGTGGACTTCAGGAGAAGACGGGACGGGACGTTTATGAACAGCACAAACGTCGTAGGTGTCTTTCCCCCTTTGGAGAATGGCCGCGTTGACAAAGAGCGAGGATTCCACGGATGACGCGGCGATCTGATTCATGGGAGATTACAATGGGGCTCCAAAACGCAACAAGTCGAGGCTTCTATGAAGGCGGCAGTAGATGAATGCAGATTGAGGCCAAATGGATGAGAGTTCGAGTATCTTTTCCTGGAGAGAAAAGATATTCAGGGACCTCGTATTCAGGTGGTAAACACCAAGCGGTCGTGCAGTGGCAACGGAATGGCTGTGCAGTCGCGTAAGACGGCACTGGGGACACAGCCGTTTTATCCGAACCGCAACGGCACTGAGCGCTAAGTGGCTCTTGGCCTACGCCAACATTTCCCAATCTCAAACCAACCTTCAGCCTTGGCACCCAACGACGCGCATGTGTGTGAAAGTACAAGCCCGATCGGTCTCGTGCACAGCCTGCTGTGTCTCTGACAGTGCCTTGTAATCATGGCCTCGACGCCCTCCTTCTTTACACCCTCCTACTTTTCTTTCCTTTGTGTTTGATTCTTCTCAACCGGCCTGCTGTTGTAGTTTCGTGTCCCGCAATAAGCAATTCGTCCCTTCCTCGGCCGACTGGAATAAGCAACGTCACCGCCGCTCTTCCCCAGCCGACAAGCACGCGCTCTATTTCCCGTTGGGGCCCGGGTTCTTCATAGATTTTCGCCATGATTGTACGGTTGATCGTCTCTGCGCTGGTCTCGGCCACATCCGCCGCCGCCGTGTGCACCAAACTCTCCGACTGTCCCCAGTTCGAGAAGCTCAAGACGGATGAGTGCCAGACATACCACCACTTTCTCGCTCGCGGCTCCACCTCGCCCTATCCCGGCCATGTCATCGAAACCGTCGGCAAGGTCTGCAATTCGCTCAACACCAACGAGAACCCCAACGCATGCGGCTACGAGGATGTCGAGTACTGGGCCATGAACGGCGGGGATCGCTGGTGCATCTCGTCGCACGAGGGGGCCATGAACGGTGCCGAGCAGATGAGGAATTACACGGCGAGATGTCCTGACAGCCACCTGATCCTCATGGGTTTCAGTCAGGGGGGCAGCGTGGTTCTCGACATTCTGGGTGGAGGAGGAGGAGAGCTCTGGGGTTGCGTGCAGGAAGACAATCCAAGAATGGAGAAGTCCACTGCTCCGGGTTCCAAAGGTACGTGGCCCTCCTGCAAGCCCGAGTCCATGTCTCTTCAATTACTCACATTTTCTAGTTGCTGCCGTACTTGCCTATGGTCCCACGCGTCGCTCTGCAAACCAGACATGGACCCGAGGTGGTGGCCAGGAATGGGACGGCGCTCGCCCTCGTTCAGCCGAGCAACTCGAGGGCCTGCAGCCTTACGCTGATGCTGGCATTCTTCGCGAGTATTGCCAGGCTCGAGATCCCATCTGCGCACCCGAGTCTGGCAATACAGACATGTCCAAGCATCTCGACTACTTCGACAAATACAGCGACGAGGCTGCGGCTTGGGTTTTGGACCTTGCCTGGAAGGCTGAGCATGGCAATAGCAGCAGCCCAGATCAGTCGTCTGGTGCTGGTGGTATGCTCAAACAGACCATTTCGCACCCCATTGCCAATGTCTTCCTCTTGCTCCTTGTATTATTTGGCATTTAGTAAGTCGACCTTTTCGCATTCTTATGATAGACACGATTGTTCCGAATAGACAAGACCAAGATTTTTTTAATGATGACCAAATACTCATATCCCACAGTTTCATCATCCGAAAGTATGCCTCTTGGAAGGCTTCATCTGCACGATATGCCCCCGTCAATACGAATGAATCCGTCTAAGCGGATCTACCCGACGCTGGTTCTTGAAAACGGGGGACAAGACTTCGTATCGACCATCGTCTTGGTCGTTCTTGGCACCGGCTTGAGCGTGCCGGTGGCGCCTTTCGCAATGCTTAACAAAGCTGCAAACCCTCCGACGTCCTGAAGGCGCTAATTCAGCAAGTCACAACGTCGATCGTATTATTAAGAAGTAAAGGAAGAGGAAGAGGAGGAGAGGACGGGTGCCGCCTTCGTATGTATAAAGATACCCATTAGCGTCACATACTATAGACATTTAGGATATTTAGTAGCTGCCGACTGGCTCGGGGTAATTCAATCTAAGACTATCTTCTTCATTTTTCCGCAACCGGCATTTGGTCGTCGACTCTGCCTATCACGTGACGACCGTCAGAAAGAGGGCGCTCCAACCACCAGAATACAACAATCTTTTCGGTGCTCCATTTGAGTTCTTCACCGCTTATTCGTACGTTGCTGGATTCAATTCAATCGTATTATGGTTCGACGCGACCTTTTGAGGCACATTGTGTCTTTTGTAGATCGAGAATCGCACCACGGCCTCGCCTGCATACGCACCTTCCCGTCTTGTCAGCCGTCCAGCAGTCATTGTATCTACAACTACCAACCGAAGCTTCAAAATTCATCATGCGACGCAGAATTCTCATCTTTATGCGAGTCTTTTCCTTCGTTCTAGATCCAGTCAGCACTTGCGCTGCACGAAACAGTTCCTTCTTATCGAAACAGCTGCACGAAACACCTTCTTATCGAAAAGGCTGCATCTCCGTGCGAGCCATTCGACAATTCCAGGTGTGCTGATACGACGCTTGTCCGTCCGGATAATATATGTTGCAGATAATCCCAGCCTCCGAGGGCTGTCATAGGTGCTTCAAAACCGACACATTGGGTCAGGACGGGAGGAGCATGGATGCTGCCTTTCAAGGTGCAGGGTGGAGGTGGGGATGCTTATTTTATAACATAAGGCTTGAGGGATGCGAAAATATCGGATTTGGAGTCTAAGCTTCGCGATTGCTTATTTTCGACGTGCATCACGGTGCAATTGAGCGTTTAGTATTTGGAGGTTCGAGCAAAAGAGAAGGGAGACTGAGACATTTAATACGAGCTTGTAAGACGCGGGAATAAGAATCGACTTGCTCCTCGCTGATCCGAGAGAGCAAAACCGACAATTGACGTTCGCAATGGCAGAAAAGCAAGAACCCCAAGAGGAAGCCTACAGCACCCTCGACAACATATCCGATGCCGACGAGCGCGAACTCGTGGCATTGGGGAAAAAGCCTGTGCTTCGAGTGTGTCTACCATTTCCTCACGCCTCACTCTTATTCAAAGGTAGCATCTAACACATTAACAGCGCAACTTCTCGCCGTTTGCAATTCTCGGCATGTCATGCACCCTCATCATAACCTGGGAAGGGCTTTTCAGCGTCTTCATCTTCGGACTGCTGAATGGTGGCCCTGCGGGACTGATATATGGGTTTCTATTCTGCTGGGCGGGATGGGCAGCCGTGGTCGCGACCATGAGTGAGATGGTCAGTATGTGGCCGACGGCTGGTGGCCAATATCATTGGACGTATATGCTTGCGCCTGATCGGTGGAAGGTCGTGCTAAGCTACATTGTGGGATGGTGAGTGACAATGTTCCCATAATCATGTGCGGGTGAAAGGCGCAAAGAGTTGTGATTGTAAGGACTAACAATGCCACAGGCAAAGTGTAATTGCATGGCAAGCCATTGTCGCATCCGCCGGCTACCTCACCGCAACAGCCATCCAAGGCCTTGTCATAAACAGCCAGCCATCCTACACCCCCGAACGCTGGCACGGCACGCTCATGGTCTTCGCCCTCATGGCTTTCTGTCTCATCTTCGCCACATTCCTCTCCAAATTCTTTCCCCAAGTCGAAATAATCATGTTCACGCTGCACATAACCCTATTCGTTGTCGTGCTCGTGATTTTGACAGTCAAAGCACCCATCAAGAGCAGCCACCATGATGTCTGGGCGCTATTCCTGAATGAGGGCGGATACAAGAGCAAAGGGCTAAGTTTCTTTGTTGGCCTCATCACGCCGGTTTTTGCCTTTAGTGGTGCAGATGGCGCAGTGCATATGAGCGAAGAGATACGCAACTCTTCGCGCGTAGTTCCCTGGGCCCTCATGTGTATGTTCTTCCTCCTCTCTTCCCCTTTCCCGTCTCGTCTTGAAAATGACACCCGACACAAAAACCACACAGCTAACACCAACTCCCCAGCATCCATAGCCATAAACGGCATCACCGGCTTCGCAATGCTAATCGCCTTCCTCTACTGCATCGGCGACATCGAGGCTGCCCTGTCCACCCCGACCGGCTACCCCTTCATCCACATCCTCACCCAAGGCACCTCGTCCATCGGGGTCGGCACCACGCTCTCGGCCCTCCTCGTCTTAATGTTCGCCTGCGCAACGCTCAACATCGTCGCCACGGCGTCGCGCCAACTTTGGGCATTCTCGCGCGACAACGCGGTCCCGAATGCGCGCGTCATTGCGCACGTAAATTCACGGCTCAAAGTACCCGTGACTGCAATCGCGGTCACGGTCAGTGTGACGTGTGCGCTTAGTCTGATTAATATTGGGAGCGCGACGGTGTTCAATGCCATTGTGTCCCTCACCATTGCGGGCTTCTTCGCCAGCTACATCATCCCGTTCTCCCTGCTGCTGCACACCCGTCTCAAGCATCCCGAGAAACTCACACCCGGCCCCTGGACGCTAGGACGCCGCGCGGGACCTTGTGTCAATGCGTTCGCGCTGCTGTGGAGTGTGATAGTGCTGTTTTTCAGCTTTTGGCCGGCCAGTGTGCCAGTGAAGAGGGAGACGATGAATTGGAGCGTTGTGCTTTGGGTTGGGGTTATGGTTTTTGCGGGGGCGTTTTGGGGACTGCATGGGCACAGGGTGTATGGGGGGCCTGTAAGGGAGACGGGGGTTGTTGTTAGGGAGGAGAGGACTGAGTGAGGAGGACGGCGGGGCTGAGGGAGATGAGAGGGAGGTGTGGATAGCGCACTGGAGACGGACAGGGTGCAGTTTTGGCTACAGTACGCTTGAAATATGAGTCTGCGCCGTGCCCTTCGATAATCTGAACCTTCGCTCTCGTGAAACTGTCACGTCGCAGCCTGTCCGTATTCACAACTCTATCTTTTCACAATGACAAATGCTTTGTCCCACCCCGGAGGCACCCGCCCCGCTTCTGCAATCTCACATTTGTAGCTTAGACCACTGAGGCGTATCAGCCCAGTTTTCATCCCTTCGAAAGAGATCGAGTCCCGCTGATTTCCGAAAGGACGTTGCCCGTAGTGCGGGCTTCCTTCACAAGGGGCTGCCTTGGCAGGAGAGGAGCTGGTCTCCTAGAGTCTGAGTCCACCGGGCGCCGGGTCCTCCCTCCTAGGAGGGAAGCGACCCGTCGGTCGCTGAGCTGGCTCGGCCAGCTCCTGGACTGTTGATCCAGTGCAGCCTGGCGCTCTGACTCCATATTGTGGGAGGGATGGGGGGCTGAAAGGTGTAATAAGGGATGGATGGAAGGGGGGGCTAGGAAGGCTGCAGTGGTGGATTTGAGTACGCGGGGTACATTTTAGTGCAGTCTGCACAGCTTCAACATGAGAATAGGCACTTAACATTATGCCTTAAAAGACTGAAGTGTGTCACGAGACCCTGAATTCTGCAGTGCAAAGACAGCGATTCCATCTGCAAGACAGCCTTCACGCTTTTAAGTTCCTGCAGTCTAGCAACTTGAATGCTGTAATAGGGATATGGGGTTCTAAACTGTAGCAGACAATTTGAACAAAGGGCAGCTAGGCCGACTGCGGTGTTGATCTTATGGTATCTACCTGGTACTGCACATTGCAGCCTGTCCACATTCGCTGCAGGTGGTGTCTTGGTTGAATCAACGACATTTCTCCCGATCGATGCCCCCAGCTTGGCATGTTTCCCAACCTGGAGATTTTTTCACGTCGAAATTAACTCGTCGTATCTTGGGTCATGTCCAGGCCCTCGCTCAAAGGCCTGAATTAGAGGCCAGGGGCTGTACGTTCCCCGACCTTGCTCAGACACCATAAGCGCTACTGTACCCTGTACTCCTCTGCCTCGCTTTCTTACCTCAATTTTCCTAGTATGATCTTACGAAGCCCGCAGCGGACACTAGAGTTTGTATTCTGCTAGTTTCATAGCACAACTTCCAGACAGCCTCCACGCTATTATGTCACTCCGGCTTGGCTCCCTTGATGTTGGTGAAGAACGCCAGGCATGTTCGAAATCTGAAATTGAGAGAGCACATACACAATGGGGCCTTCAAACGACGACGGGATCGAGGAAGCCTTGGACACTGTCCAAGATGTAGCGAATTTCAACAACTCGAATAGCAAGTACGGCAACAAAGCAGCCATGGACCATCCTACAGCTACAGCAACAGGGAAGATCTTTCAAGTGAACACCTGGCCATGGTTTGTCACAAAACTCGCCATGGGTTAGCCGAGAGCTTGGAATACTCCAAGAATGGAAGGAGAATGATATTTCCTCTCAAGCCGGTTCTCCAGGGATTGTTCTAGAATTTTTCCTTGGAGAGAGCATTGCCCCATCACTTCCTTTCCTTGTCATACTGCGTCGAACTGGATGTGATTATCTTGGTGAAGCGCGCGAGGGTTGTCGGATTTTGAAGCCATGTCTTCCGAGCTCTGCACGTATGGGGAGGAGGGTCTTTCATTATGACGATGAAATCGATGATGGACTTGAAGGGACCTGAAGGCGTGTTAGGATTGGAATCAGGCTTTCTCCAACTCACAGAAGATGAATAGTGGGGCGCAGATATACATAGCTAGTAGCCAGAAACGGTTTTGGAATCGGGAAGAGTGCAAATGAAAGGTAAGTCTAAATGCTTCGGCGGAACTAAAGGTGTGATCGAAAGACCTTCTGGATGACGCTTCAATATTTTCAATCACAATAATGCATAAGATATGCAAATGTCTTGAACAACTTCTTTTAGCCATTGAGAGCTACAAATTATAAGAGAAAATTATCTTTCGCAAGTAAAAAAACTTCAATTCCCAAAGGTTACCACGACTTCTTCGATTTGAATAGTCCTTATTCAAGCCAGCCTCCTCCCGCACAAGTTTGTCTCACATCAGTCTTGGGAACTTCCGTCAATTGTGGCATTAAAGTGGTCCCAAACGGTCGCATATTGGACATACTGAGTATCCTCCTGCAATCCACGTATGCCAGCCAAAGTTCCGTGAAAGGGGGTGAGGCAGAGTTTTTGAACACGGGTGTTCAAGTACCACAGCCATTTCCTCTGCTGTGGAGATGTGGGCGGAGTCGAGCTGTACTCGATGAACTCTCCAAGGGAGGTCTGTCTCCCAGCGCTCTGGAAATGAGGTCCCATGGGCTGATCGACATATTCGTGGAAGAAGCTGATGTGCGCAGGGTTGAAGTCTACCTTCAAGCCTTGGTGCTTCCGCGCGATCTCCATCACTGGCTTTAGATTGATCTCGGAGCTTGACCGAGCCCATGTCCTGGCGATAATCAGGCTGCCCTTGATCTTCTGGGCAGGATAGAGGAACGTGCGCAGGTATTCATTGAGCTCCTCGAGTTCTACCTCGTGGCGGAGATTCGCGTGGTATATTTTGACATATTCGTTGCGCATTTGCCGGTTGACTTGTATGATGGCATCAAAACTGTGCGGCCTTGAAGGCTTGTTGCTGGGAATGCGCTTGTAGACCACTTGAGGTTCGTCGGGGAGGCAGTACTCGAAGACTGCGATTCGAAGCTCTGCTGGGAGTTCAAAGAAAGGGAAGAACTCCTTCTTGTGTGATTTCTTCGGTCGCTTCGCGCGCCCGTCGAGTTGTTGGGTGCTGGAAGCTGGCCGCTTCGTCATTCTAGTCTCGGTTGCAGGCATGGTGGTTGTATCTTCGCACGGCGTGATAAGCGAAAGGAAAGTTTTGAGAGTTGAAGGGGCGCGCTTGAGGAGGTGTTTGAAGCGGTGGGGAGAGAAACGAGTATGAGGTTTTAAGGTGCGCTCGCGGATGGAGCTGTAGGCAAAATCCCGAGCTAGGCCGAATTAGGATATCAAGATCTTAATTGTGAAGTAGCACCTGTAAAGACAACAATGTATGATTTCACTGGTCGCAGCGGTGAATCATTATAGTGCGACACATGCCTTTGATAAATAGCAGTCCTTAAAGCTACGATGGTTTATGTTTCCGGTGCAACTTCTCCATATTTGGGACACCGTCTTGTGATGCGGATACATATACATAAATATAAACTTTGCTCTCGTGAGATCTATTAAGCGATATTTTCAAGTCTGCCGTTCGTAGTACAGGTGTTGATACTATGGACTCAGAGAGATTGGACGGTCTTTGTTCACACATGATTGAACCCTTGCAGTATCATCTGCTAATTCTTAGCTTTCGGGGTGTTGGGACCACCTAGGTCCGTATACGAAAGGGAAAAGAATGTAATAACAGAAGCAAACACATGTAATTGAACAGAAAAGATAGGTTATTGGTTCATCGTTGGTTGTTGTCTATCTACAGGGCTGCTCTCCTTATAGAGGAGAGCAGCACAGGCCTATGCAGAGGCCTTGCTTGTAGGTTTGTGAAAGGCTGTACAGTTGTCTGCTGTATAGTCGCCTGCTCCATCTGTCAAAGCATGGTGTTGTGAAATTAAGATGCAAACTGTGTGCATGCTTGCAACCGCCATCAGATCAATCAGATGCCGTGCGAGGATGTGATGCCGTAGGCTAGGCCACGGATCACGGATCTCAACAAGAAGAAAGTTCAACGGGATCGACTCGGTACCATACGCAAAGAAACCTTCTTTAAACTGAGCCTTTGGTTGCTTTCTTTTTAGTTCCGGCACACTGATTCGATAGAAAGCCGTGACCGTTTGCCTGCAGCCTCTTCACTGCGCTAAGCATGTCGTAGGCCAAGTCTCACCGCAAGATCGCAAAAGCAACGTCTGTATTTGAACAGTGAACATTTTTGCCGTGGCCTAGTTCACCCTGTTAGTTGGATGTCCGTGTCAACTATTCACGGGCCACGACGGCGAGCACAGAAACGGCATGTCGCCAGTCACAAAGTAGTCCATTTCGGAGTGAGCAATTTGGGTTTAATGAAAGTCAACCACAACTTTTTGCATTCGCATTGTATGATGAAAATATACGTGGCCGTCCCTTGAAATTCTTGGACTCTCGCCAAACCTAGTAGACTCTCGAAGTCTTAAAGGCTCCAGAACCTCTCCACGAAGATTTATCCATTGTCCATGATGTACAATGTCCTTCAGTGTTCCTTCCCAGTGATGTGACTCTAATCCGGGTATTCTTCGCCCGGTTCACCCATGTCTCACATTCCTCGAACCCCGAGTTTCGTGCCCAAAGTACCATTTCATCGTCAGCACGAGATGCTGACGTCTGCGAGGCATTTTCCCCTTGCGACGACGACTTATCCAAACCAAATTTTTCTTCAGATGACAATATGGCCAGCCTCTCAGTTTCAACTCGGTCTACAAAGAAGTCTACAACGTTAATTTTGAAGGTATCTAAACAGGTCATCTCTGCACGGATAGTGATCCTGAAAACTGCTTGATCGAAATATTCCCACCATTTGGCCTGCACTGTTGTGGTAGGCTGTACCGTGCAAGCCTCAAGGAGGGATGTGGTATTTATGTCTTGGAAAAAGCACACCCAGTGTGTTGATCCCTCTCTTCTAACCGCGGACATCGCTGTGACACGCAAATCTTGATTCTCTCTGAAAAATTGGATTAATTGTGTCAGATCGACATCTGCAGTTGCCTCACAGTCGCGCAGAACCACCCGGATTCTGCCCTTACATTTCACAGCAGTAGTCAAGAAAGTCTTTTTAAACCTTTCAAAATTTCTGATATCCACCTGATGGTCAAGACTCTGCAAGTAGAGAGAGAGAAATTCTTTGCGGATTTCCTGACAAACTTGTGCAAGAGCCATACCGCGGACACCGTCATAATTGTAACTATGATCTTGGTTATCATTTGATTCAGTATGGTCATCTTTCCTGCTATCATCTTACCGGATAGGGCGTAAAAATCTTGTAACTTTATCTGGTAGGCAGTGACCATAGATCACATTACGAAGCTCTTGAAATTGTTAGCCATAGCCTCAGTTTCATCCTAAGTACAATAAAACCCTACCTGCTGCAAGACTCAAAAACGGAAACGTTCTCGACGTAATGCGTTCTTTCTTTTTTGCTTGTGAACTTGTCGTCTCGCCGCTCGGCACGACCATTTTTCGCCCTGAGGAATTCGATTTCATAACTGCTTCTTCTCCAAAGAATTCGTGTTGGGTGTGCAGAATTAACTCTTGTGCTGGTTGATAGGAGGAGAGTGATTCGGTCAGAAACGGGAATACAGAGGCCTACTTATACGTTCGTTCTCATTATTTGCTATCAAGCATTTTATCAGCTTGCATGATCAGGCGATAAGGGGGTATTTTTCATCATGGGATCTTCTCAGCTGACGGAATTCGGGTCAGGTTCAATACTCAATCTACTCAGATAAGCTGGGACATGGTAGGGAAACTGTAGCAGGAATGGAAACGACTGAGTCAACCTTGCTCAGGCGGATCACAAGACTGAAGCGTGAAAGTGACAACTCCAGAATGTTTCAAGGACCTGCCGGGCAATAATATGCAAATCAAAATGTAAGGCAGAGCTCAGGGCTGAAGCGCTGTTGATGCCGATGAGCTTGGTGAGCTTTGTGTTGACTCTTGCAAAATCTACTCAAGATACATGATCTCAATTACGCCAAGACAATGATACACTATCTTGATTCAATCTTTCAAAACTTAGTTCGTTTGGTATTCTTGTGCGTGAAAAGCAATCTACCATTCAATAATTTCATTGTGTTGGCCGATCTGGTGTTGACCCTTTGCGCCTTCTTGCTTTGCCCCCGCTTGAGCGAAGACACTGATATATGGCAGCATGGCAGACAAAAAGATACCCACGCTCTCGCGCCAGATCATCATATATCCATCGTGGTGTCGTAGCCAATAGGCCGCCAATTAGAAACCTGCCACTTGAAATGGATAACAAGGCGCACGACGGCTTTGTCGAAATATGTCGTCCATCGAGCCTTGTGAGCATATATCGATTCGTCGCAAGTTAGATGGATGAATTGCAACAGGGTTCCGTGTCCATGTTTCCACGATGTTCTCTTTACTCCAAATTGCCAACCATGGTGCCACAACTGCACTACAAGGCCTTTGTGCTTCTTGCACAGTCGGAGGAATTGCGCAACGTCGACCGAGAAATCGTACGTGCCTGAATCCCTTGGAAGCGCCAGAATGAGGTGGATGGTTCCCGAAACAGTCTCTGGGTGCTGCAAGAAGGTCTCCGCATATCGTTCGATATAGTGGAAGTCCACGTAATGGCGAATGTTTCGATGGTAGAGAGGCAAGAACTCATTGCGCAATTCATGGTTGATTTGCGTGAGCGCGTGAAATCCCGTCTTGGGCACGGATGGGCACTCTTGAGGCTCTCTTTTGGTGCGATTAACGACCGGTTCTGTCTGACAGTACGAGTAGATTTCGTTGCGGAGTTCTACATGCATAATTAGCGAGACTGACAGAATACGCATGGATGAGGTTCAAATTCACCAGCTGGAAGCTCCAGAAATCGGAAGATCTTCTTCTCGTTCGTTTCTGGGTTTTTTATCCTCTTCGCCGGGCTGGGAGATTCGAAGTCATCAGAGGCGCTACGCTTCGAGCCAGGTGAAGCGTCTCCAGACATGGTTGTGTGGGTGTTAGGAGACAAAAGATATCAACTTGCTGTTTCGCGGGTGGAAGAGACAAAGGATATAAAATTGCAAGTTTCGAAGAAGGTTGGGTTTTGCAGAAGAAGGATCAAGCGCGCAAGTTGCTAAAGTGCCTGGAGTCCAAGGCACGACTCTTCTTCAGGTGAAAGTGAATACTCGCAAAGCAATCACACGTACCAAAGGGTGGTCCATGATCCGTGATTCGGGAATCTGTTTCAGCATTTATGATGAAATTTTATACTAGAAGTCCATGAAACGTCTCTTCTTTAGGTTAAGATGAAAGTTCGCAAGGCATTCACACACGTCAGAGGGTGGTCTCCAATTGTTCCTCGGTATCCACCAAAACCCACGCACCTCTCGCCAGCTTACGGAATGGCTTCTTTGGTGAATCTGTGAACAGCCAATCATAACTCAGGTAGAAAAAGCCTTCCCAACCTGGACCACTAAAGAGAGTCTGCCTTCCCCAAGAGTTCTGCACCTTGAAAGCCTGCTTAACGTCGTCCCACCCCACGGCAAGCACGGTGTGGGCTGTATCGTAGTCGTTCTGCGCGGTGGGCGTATCTAAAAGGAAGTCCCCATGGGTGGTGGAATGCTTGAAGCTACCCGTTTCGTCAGTGTCCGAGAGGCCTTTGTACTCATCGAGACCGAATATGATAGGATATCCATTGGCAATGCAAGTCTTCCAACAATCGATTGTCGCATCGTGGTCCGATTGGATATTGTGTGGGCGTCCGTAGTGAATGATGGTATGTTTTTGGGCCTGGTAGAACGCTTCTTCATCGGGACGAATGGCAGGCAAAGCGGTTTTCTCAAACAGCTCGGTGGTGTCGTCTGAGGGCTGTGCAAAGCTCCTCATCGGCTCAGGCAGATTTACCCAGTCGTCGGGATCGAGAGGGGTTTCCACGTATGGCCATGTACCCATCTTCCACTTTTCGTAAAATGGCCATTCTTCCGGGGCCCCCAGATTGGCCAGAACACGGAGATTTTGACGAATAGACGATCCCTCGTCCTTGAGCATGAATAATGATGCCGGGGGAGGATTATGCAAAAGGCCAGCATAGTATTTACCGCTTTCTGACTCTGGACGGCCTTGTGTCGTGACATCGATACGGACGACGTAATAGAGAAACAGTCGAGAAGGCAAGAAGTCCGGCTTCCTTTGCCTTTGGAGTGCATACCGATAGGCCGATGCAACTGCATTGCAAGTACAGCTACCAACCTCTCCTTGATCGTAAATATGGGGTTTCAGTGGGTCAAAGTCCTCCTCAGTCGCTTGGTTGTAGAATTTGTTCTCGAAAATGCTGAACTTTGGCAGTTTGACGTTGTCCGAATTCCTCTTATCGTGCAACTTGCCCATATTCAGCGTCCGATCGCGATCATCATCCACATCGTCCTGGAAACCACGTAATCTGGAACCAAATTTGACCATGATGCTGGTAATGAAAATATCCGTGAGGATAAGAATCTGGTGGGGCTGCTTTGAAGTCGTTATGAGGAGGAGTCTATGAGGCGACTGCAACCTTTATAGTTTCTAGACTTGGGACTTGAGCATCTCTCCATTCGCAAAATATTCTGACCATGGTCATGGGAACTCATCCAAGTCGACTCCAGCTCACCACAAGAGCGCAGCATTCAGCTGGGCAGCTCACGCCAAGTGAACAAATCAAGGCTGATTTAGCGACATTTCTAAACTTTTGGCTCAACACGAACAAGTCGAACCATCACTAGGCGTGCCCGTCTCTACGTGATGCACATGTTCGCAATCCCATTGCAGTAGTGTCATCGTTTTGAGCCGTAAACGGCAACGCGATGTTGTGGCCAGACCAAAAGAAGGCGTCAGCTACGCCTCGGTCCGCCCGGCGTTCCCGTCTTTTGCAAGGCTGAGCGAAGCGCAGGGTCCAGAACCACACGAGATCTACCAGGAACTTGGATGAGCCACAGTTCCTACCCCGTACACATATGTGTGTACATATACGGAGATGATAGGATGTTGTTGGCGAAAATTGTGCGCTCTGTGGCGTTTGCAGGACGAGCTGGAAACGTCTTGTGGACGATTGAATCGTATGAGAAAACCATCAGGAGGGCGAAGAGAAATGTGGGGCAGAAGTCAACGGAGACCATCTATGGCTGCTATTCGAGCACGAGCTCTCTGTGGGAAGCTGAGAGGTAATAACTCATGTATACCGCGGAGCAAGACAGCAGCTGAAGCCCATGACTCGTTAGTTGAGTTACGAAGAGGACAGCTGAAAATGCCGTCCGACATTTACAACCACGCAAGCCATTGCCATCACGCTTGAACATGAACTCCACTTGGTCATAGGGATTGGCTAATCAAGTATTTGTACGGGAAAGTGTAAGATTAGGTGTAACGGTACGCTAAACTATTTCTACATCTGCTAAACGCCGGCGAAGATTGATACAACAACAAGGCTTCCTACCAATTCAAACGCTGCTCAACCAAATACCAAAGCCCTAACCTCAATGCTCTCTCGGCCAACTGCACCTTCGGGCGTAGCTGGATTCTCAAAAGCAGTATGCGGAACACGACCCCATTGCCCCACACTTCCATCACTATCGAAGCACTTCAATAGTAGACGATCTTCGTTCTTCATGCCACTCCAGTAGTACCACTTTTGGTTGGGATTGAACCGAACTGACGCAGTTTGGCCGTTGCGATCAGGATAACGGTGCTCAATTGGGACGAGATCGTTGTCGTGAACTGTCTGACTGTCTGAGACAGCCAATGGGAAAGCCATGACCGGGCCGTTGAGCGGACGCCATACGTTCACAATGCGATAACGGCCCTTCAGAAGTTTCTCGGCCTCTTCCGGAACATGGAGTTTGACGCGCTCAGCAGCGCTGTACGGTGTTTGGTCGACATGGACTCTAGTTACTGGGTTTCTGTTGCCTGTAGGTCGCCGGATGGTGTAGTCGAAGAGAACAACTTTGTGTGCTCCAGGAACATTGTCTAATAACAACTTCTCGACTTCTGGGTAGTAGACATTCCTTATCCGCTCATCGTCTTTGAATTCGTACTCCTCACTCTTTACATTTTGGTATGTGTCAAATGCGTTGTTGTCCAAGTTGAATTTGTGCTCTTGCCCTCGTAGATCTTCGATTGGAACCTTTACCCAGTTGTCTCCCCAATTGCGCTGAGGCACACCGGGAGCAGGTTCAACGTAATTATGTGGTGGCGCGCCATCCTCGGGAGCTTTATAGAATGATAATGACGCGCTCACAGGGCCACGGGGAATAGGGAGACCTTGAAAGTTGATATCGGAAGAGGTAGTGGAATATGATGGTGCCGAGTTTGAAAGCTCGTGAGCGGGAGTGGGAAGAGGCGCGGTGGTCGTCATGATGCCGCGGTTTGTATGTGTGCTTGTAAAGATATAGATTGAAATGTTATGAGGCTGTTGTCCGCACCAGTTCGCACGTTGGTGTGATCGAGTTGGTGGGGTGGATTGTGTGCTATGCGAATCGCTGCGAAGGTGAGTGAGCAAGTGATGATGGAGATGTGATCAATGACAGCAATCAAGCTATTATATATGCTGGACACGATTAGAAATATTTCAAAGCACTTTTACAACAAGTCGTTGTTAGAAATTCGAAGTGTAGCAGCCCCGCACGTTCAATTCACAGATTGGTGGCGATGATGCCATTGCCGTTATTCCCGACCGAGGTAAAGCGGTTACTAATGATTCTGTCCAATAAGCACACACTGGCTTACAAAACATACAAATTGCGTGATGCGGAAAGGGCGCAAATGTCTTAGTTGTGAGTGGATGGGACTGCTGGTTTGTAACAACCTGTGCGGTTTCGAATGGTCTTGGATACAGTTCCAAGAATTCGGAAATGATTCGGAGATTCTATAAATAGAGTCATCATTACACGTGACCATTACTTCATATCGCTGATACTTTGAGACAGGCAACCGAGAATCAGTGGTCTTGTATGATTGCCGGTTTGCAAAATTTGCCTTCCAGTACGTATTTGAGTCAAAAATTCCAATGAAAAGAGCATCCATCTCTTTGTCCCGCTTGGATTGGTTGTATTACCCCGAGGATTTCACAGTGATATAATATCTCAGGCAAGCAAAACACAACCATCTAATCTACGACGAAAGCGACTAGGCTTCTCTCTCGCAGAGTTGCTCGATCTGAATTCCCTTCTACATCAACTATATCAGCTAACGTCCTTGTCTTACTCAAAAAGCCGCGTATCATTTTGTTGCCACTCCCAGCCAAAGGTGGAAATGTCACACGTAGATATTCCAGTCGGGCGACAGCCCTCACCGGAACGAAAGTGCGCGTCTACACTATTGCACCAAGTGTATTTCCTAGTAAGGTAAAGTGTATTCTCGTAATTCGAGTAGAGAGCTTTTCCTAATGCACCCTAGATTTCCACCGGTGAGTCCTATTTAGGCGATAAGAGTGTCATTAGATCTGAAATGTCGAACCCACACGGCCAGCCGGGACGCATGGTCCCCGCCCTTTGGATATACGAATTAATGCTCATTTTCTCAGGGCTGCCCTGGTAAAGACACGATTATGGCTGCAATTGCACTGTTCGTAGCCAATCTAGGAGGTGTGCTCTATGAAGAACAAGTTTTGCATCCTTATGGACATCATGCTAGACGTTAAGATAGGGTAGGAAGACACTGATCTAGCCTGCTGCGAGGGTCTACATTGCTCGCGTGTATCTGAAAATGCAGGTCGAGTTTTGAGTTGGCTATTCAAGCTAGAACGTATCTCGTCGAAATCGAACATGAATTAAATGGATCAGTCCTGACATCGACTCAACAACCTTTCAGATATTCACCGCTTCTATTCCTTGGCTATTTCGTTTCCATCAAAGTCAAGGTTTGAACAAACTCGAGCAACACAACATACACGGATTGTAGAGATATCGCACGAACCTTTATCTCAGAGCAGGAAGCAGCCAAGTAAGTGTAAACAACGGGTGATCGGCAGAACAACCATGTCGAGAAGCACTTCTTTCTCCTCGTCGAATGAAAAGTGAGGAAAGATCAGGCGTGCCGCAGTTGGGCACGCTAAGATAAGCGCGCTACCGATAAGAGTCACGTGTCAAATGTAAGATGAACGACCTCACTTGTAAGATGACCATCTGTCCTGATTCTATTTTTCCATATCTACCGTCTCAATGATCATGCAGCAACGATATCGTGCCCGAACCACCACAGGGTGTTTGACATGCCGCAAACGGCGAAAGAAGTGTAATGAGGACAAACCAATCTGCATTGGATGTAAAAGGAATCACCTCATATGCACGTGGCCAACCGATGGCAAGACGAAGCAAGACGTCTCGCTAGTCCGCGCGCCTGCGGGTCAAAACCTCTCTACAGACACTGATGTGGCTGTTATACCGGCGCACGCTAGCAGACAGAACGGTGGAGCGAATGCCCAAATCAAGATGATCTACAGCACCCTTTCAGTCCCCCCTTCAATCGATTTGATGCCCGGGTTACGGAAAGAATCTGACAGGCATATGTTTGAGCACTACATGAACGTTACCGCTTTGAAGCTTGCGGGTCGTCACGAGCCGCAGAATGCTTTCCTTAGTCATATAATACCCATAGCATACCAGGATGCAAGAGTGGTCCAATCTGTGCTTGCTATAAGTGGCGCACAACTGTGTTTTCGTTCCGACCAATTCGAGCACCCTGCCAGGTCACACTATGCAGTAACGCTACGAAGTGTCAAGCATTCCTTGTTGGATTGGCGAGCATTAGGCACAGTGGAGCTCACTGGATTGTTGACTATGACACTCTTTCTCTGCATGTTTGAGGTACATCCACCGCCGTTCCCCTTCTGCCGCGCTCTGTCGCGCGCAGCCTTGATAGCCGCTCTTCTAACAGCTACCCAGATCGTCATCGGTAACATTGATGGCAACTTTTTACACCATGTTCGAGCGAGCCGCACGCTTCTTCTAGAACTGCGATATTACCGCGCGAATCAAGTCGACCGATGCACTCTCGACCTTCTCACGGAATTCTACGCGTTCTTTGCCATCAACACCAACATCACCTTGACCAATGACTTGCCTATCAATCGATACATGCCGGAGGACCCGTTCCTCTCGCCCAAGTCATTGGCAGAGTTGAACAAGGGAACCAGCATCTACGGTGTTCTCTTTGGCTCTGCGCACGAGCTCGTCGGCCTCATCATGCCCATCGCCCGGTCAGCGCGCTACTTCCTCGAACATCAGAACACAGAGCAGCGCAACATCAACCTGCGAAAATACGAACGCGAGATCCTAGCATGGAAACACAAGCCGTTGCACTCGTCATCCGAAGCGCAATCCGATGGACCGGATCCATACGAAGCCGCGGGCCAACTCTGGCAGCAATCCATCCTGGTCTTCTTGTACACGACCTTCAACGGCCGGAATCCCCCTTCCCCCGAACTCATTGCGAAAGTCGACGCATGCATCGAAGCAGCCTTCCTGGTCACCTCAACGATACCCTTGAACCACTCGATAAAGACAACGTTGCCCTGGCCTGGGCTGATTTGTGCATCATGTATGCTCAATCCAATCTATCGGGACATGATCAAAGGGGTCATGTCGGTGTCGGAGACCGATGTGGCAATGCTGAGCGTAAACCGCAACTTTGAGTTTATGTTGAAGTTGTGGGAGGAGCAGGACTTGGATGACCGGGTGTATGGGCCATATGGGATTGAGCTTGTGATGCGCAAGTACAACTTCAATTTGTGTGTGTCGTAGAATTGTTTTCAGGGCAAAGATTCTTGGAAATATTTGAGGGGAAAGGGGGAATTTGTTGGCTCCGACGGCAGCAGGGAGGGAATCTCAGAGGTAGTTTTGAGGGACAGGGCAAAACATGTCAGAAGATGAACCTTAATGGGCAAGAACTAGAATGACAGCAAGATGCGAGCCAGTATAGGCATGAAGACCATCAATGGTCCATGCCGCCACACCAGCGACGCAAGTATGCAGACTAGGTATTGGGTAACAACGGAAATGCCCAGAATGGCGAACTGTAGAGACCACACAAAGTTGGGAGAGTAATTACAACCGAGGACGGAGTAAATTGGATGGTAGCGGTCAAATTAGACATTTCAAACTAAAACTATTACTATCGACAAGCAACCCACCAACTCCAGGTTTGGGTATCAATATGCTGCAGTAACATGCCCCGAAAAGGAAATCTATGTTGATACTATTGTGTGTATGCAGTCTTTCCTTTTTGTCTCTGGAATATGAGATGTCCTTCGAGTTTCTAATTCTCTTTTGTTTTCTGTCTTTTCTCGATGTCGTGAAATGGAATGTTGCTAGAAATTATGCAGTCTATTCATATAAACTCCGATCGTTCGGGTCGTTCTTGGGAGGAGACGGAGCCGCGGGATTGGTAGGCGGCGCTGTGGGATTCGCAGGTGGAAGTTCCGAACGCTGCGTATTCGGAGCCTCACTTATCGGCGATACGGGGCCCTGGTTCTGCGGTGCAGCAGGGACTGTCTGTGTTTGAGGTGCGGTAAGGGGCGATTGTGTCTGTGTCTGTGGCGGCGGTGATGGCGCATAGACAGGTTGCTGTGGCCCAAGGGCAGAGACTGGGGAAGCGGAGACCAGACTTCCCTCCTTTGCTGCATCGCCGTAGTATGCTGCTTGTGGAGGCGGGGGATACGCATAGCCTTGCGGGGGGACAAACTGGCCATTGGGACCCTGGACCCATCCTGGTGGAGGTGGGCCGTAGTAGAAGACCTGACCGGGTTGGCCTGGAACAGGCTGGAGGAAACCAGGAGGTGGTGGACCGCCGTTGGGAGGGAAGCCAGGCGGTGGAGCCTGTGCCATAGCTGGATGCAAAGGTTGACCAGCTGGAACGATGCCAACGGTTTGGCGGGAGAATTGGCCAAGATGCTCGATAGGATATCCGTGGCGAAATCCCCACCTCCACCACGCCTTGAATGCCGCGCCACTGCCCATGTTCTTCCACTTCTCTGCCAAAAGCTTCTGGTCCTCGGCGCTTCGGCGATCCTGCATGCGTGTAAAGCACAGCACCCAAAGACTGATGAGAACCCAGCAAACTGTACCGAACCGCATGGCACTCTTTCCAAGCATGAGGCGACGGAACCAGAACCATGATTCGAGGAATCCAAGGAGGAAGAGACCAGGAATAACAGTCGCAATGATGATGATCCATACTCGGAGCGTGGTGCCACAGTAGTAGGAAGAGTAGTAGCAATAGCGGGAACCGGAAGAGCTGGAGTCGTCATCGTCATCGTTACCACCGCTGCGAGGTGTGCCAGTGTAATACACGGGCGGAGTGGAGCAACTAGCGATGTAATACGAGTAGTAGTAATCATTCGTCGAAGTAAATGGTGCCGCGCCTTCAGAAAGCCACCAAGTCTCATACACGTACATGCCTCCGTAGTGTGCGGAAGAGCTTGGCCCAGCAGTGGTTGAGGTCGGGGTCACCTGGGTAGTGGCCCCAGATGGGACGGAGACAGATGCAGTGGTTGTGACGGTGAATTGCGTGGGGCATGAGGCTGGGGCGGTCATGGTGACCGGCATGCTGAAATAAATGTACGTGGTTGTTCCGTAACTTGTGGTACCCAAGGCGTCGAACGTTGGTTCAAGATCCGAATCTGGAACGACGCCGGCAGCGTAGTACATGTACACTACTTTCATGTCATAATAGCGGTCCAAGGATGTTGTTGTTGACGTAGGTGTAGCGGTGGGAGTAACAGTGCTTTTGAGTGTTCGGTAGTCCGTTACCGTGTAGGTCGTCACATCTCCGTTGTATCTCGTATAAGGGCTTGGGGAGATGGAATCCGCGTATCGTGAAGTTACAGTCCAGAAAGGTGATGTTGCTGTGGGGAAGCGGTCTGAGGTTGTGGTGAATCGGTCTGTTGATAATTGTGCATTCGCTGTGAATGCACTGAGAAGCAATGCCACAAGGGCAGATTTGGGAGCCATGTTGTCGCGGAGGCAGTCGCAAACGATTGTGGAGTCGCAAAAGCGCGAAGTTGGAGGTGTTGTCAGGGCGAGGCTGCCAGACGATCACAGGGGACAGAAGTCATTTTAACCTCCACCAAGCTCAACGCCATGCCACCCACCAAAGCCAACCGACGACGGTTCGTTCACCGGTCTAGAGGAGTCATTATTTCCTTTTGCTTGGCAGCCTTGCTAGCCTTGTCCAAATCGAAGAAATTCACCAGGGGTGTGGAGGATCTGGCCAATGGAAATCGGATCGCAAAACATCCTCTCCAATCACAAGAGGCGCAAAACGGGGCTAGACTCAAGCGGAATTGCAAAGTCTATCTTTGGCGCACGTTGGCCTCGTATTATGGGTGGGCCAGGATATGCTCCAGGGGTTGAACGGGATGCCTGACGAGGATAAATACCTGCACCGCCCTCATTTTTATTGATAAAGATGACTGTTGGGCGGTGACTGAGGACCAGAGTTGCTGAACATGCTCATCCTACTGTGTGATGTGACTGCTGCGATGCTATTGTGACAGAGCAGATGGGAGAGTTCGGGTGAGCTGATGTTGTTGGGTGACAGTGAAATTCCAGGCCGTTGTGGCTTGGTTCGAAACCCGACGAATGCGACGACCTAAAGCTTGGTACACGTGACAGATGAACACAGCCATCGGCCCTTCTCAACGCCTTATCTTCTTTGAGAGAGCGGGCGGGAGATCACCCTCGTGAATGTTCCTGCAGACTATAGTCAAATTTGAGTGACATGTCCTTCCGAAAGTCGACAAAACCTTTACGTTTTGATGTCTTTGCGCTGTCACATGCTTTTATCAGAAAAAAATCAATGCTATCTGCCTAATATACGTGCTAGGCACCGAGTGACCTTTCAAGTGCACATTCTTATGGTAAGACGTCGAGAAATAGAGTACACTCAGTAGCTCTTGCCTTCTCCACTAACTACAGCTGGAATCTCAATACATTCCCGCATGAGAATGTCCGACCTCTCTTGTCGCAATCTTTCTACCGAACGGAAAACATACTTCTCCAATCGGCGTATCGATTTCTGCCAACTGAACACCAAATAGAGGATCTGCTTCGCCGCTCTTCAATGCTTGAAGGCTGACTTGAGCTCCAATGCTCGTACCAATCTTGATCCCAAGATTCGTCTTGGGTTTAGCATTCGGACACGCACCCGAGGACGCTGTAATTGACATTAGTGACCGTCACGAATGCAAACGAGCAATGGGAAGTCGGAACAGAGGAAACTCACATGAAAGAGCAGTAATCTTCGCATTGACATTCGGAATCTTCATGTTTAGGCCGATTTCAAAGCCGTTGCCTAAATGGTCAGAATCGCCTCTTTGAGAATGATCCATGAAGTCCAAGTACTCACCTAAAGCTTCCGCTCTAATCTCAACACTAGGTTGCAGAAACACGCCAAACGTCGTCGTTACACTCGCGTCAACCGTTACACCCAAAGACTTGACATTTGGAGTCCAGCCTTGAAAGGTGTTCTTCGTGGGATCCAGCAGATCCACAGAAAGCACTGCATCATCACTGAACGAAGCCGTCGCTCCAGCTGAAATACCTCCGCTCAAAGACAGCGGCGACAGACTCGCTCCTACAGCAACAGCAAGAAAGGGTCCAAACTCCAGGATACCGGGGATATTCAGCGCGCTGAGCGGGATAGAAAGCACATCGAAGGTTTTGGTAATGGGCTCCGCGAGCTCTCCGCTGCCAGAGAGTTTTACTTGCCCAACTGCAGAGATGCCCTGTGGCACTATTTTCATCGAGGCGCCGGTTGGCACTAGGAATTTCTGACTCACGCGGAACTCGATGGCGAATTGGCCGGTGGTGCTGCAGTTTGTGCATGCAAGCTTTGCGTCGAGAGGCCCCTTGCTGAGGGCTAGGGAGAAGGGAAAGTCATGGTTGAAGTCGATGGCGGTGTTTTTGGTGATGTCGCGTGCTCGTAGGTCGGTGTTGGAGCCTTGCCCGGTGGAACCGACGACGAGGTCGAAGCTGTGAGCAATGGATTTCCAGTCACTTTGGTTAACGGAAAGAAGTGCAGTGTTGGTTGTTTCGTTGTACTGGATGCAGCTGACCACGAAGGGGATGCGGTTTGCATTGCTGCCGCAGTCTCCTGGACCAGCGACCATTACGAACGAGTGGTTGTCTGCTCCGTTGACCCAGTCCCATGTAGCCTGGGCATACGCAAAGGATGCGTCTTCTTCAAATGTCATGGAAATCGTTTCCTCACTGCACGTCACATCTGTGAGCATGCCATCGAAATGCTCCATGGAAAGGATATTCTCCGTCTCTCGAGGCATATCGACCGTCAGCCTAGCGACTTCTGCACCATCTTCGATTTCATCAGTTTGGAGTGTATGCTTGAAGTTATGATGGACGCACCTTCGTCACCCCAAAGAAACGTTTCCGCACTCAACAAGTCCAAGTCAGCCGGTACATGGCGTCTGCTATGCTTGCTGCCACCACCAGGTCGAAGAGGCACCAACGTCTTACCAGACGTCAAGTCCGCAATGAGAAGAAGGAAAAGATACGTAGAAAATGAGCGAATAGGAAGCATAGTTCCAAGCAATGTGTACCAATAAATTCAAAAAAGAGTGTTTTTTAAAAGGAATGAGCGTGCACCTCAAAAAACCATGAATACCTCCTCCAAACTATATCTCTCTCCAAGCAGCGCTCCCACCCGTATATACACCCCACCGTATCTCGCTTTCACCCACCAAGACAAGCACCCACCTCCCTCAATCTCAACGCAGGAGGTCAAACATGACACTCGCAACGGCGCCGCGCGCAGATCCCAAGACTTCTTCGCAGCACTTAGCTCGAACTCTCAGCCTCTCATAGGCCGCAGCGTACTCCAAAGCCCCAGACAAATGGTCCGTCGCGTTGGGGCGGGAGTAGTGGCTTTGGCGGAAGCTCGTTGGTCGGCGTGTGCCAAGGTGTGTCATGCTCTAAGGCAACACGGGGTGCTCAAACTCGTTAGGGCTCATGATGCGCCTCGAGCGACGAGGTTAATTTCCGAGAGTTTTGACAACGAGATGTAGTAGCGAGGCCGCCATTGGCTGCAGGATTCTCGGTGTCAATTGTAGATTGAATCTTGGACGTTTTTGTGTGGCGATGCTCTCTTTTGGACGATGTATTCCACTCTCAACCTATCGCACCTCGCACCTGCTGAAAATGGCAATAAAAAGCTAGAAACGACCTTAACACTGAAAATTCTTCATATCTCATTATATCGTATATGCAGGGAGCCTCAAGGCTAAGAAGGGAAAAAGAATCCAGTGACGGATAACATGGAAAGACAATCTCTGACGTGCGTACATAACAGCGTACAAATACAAATGTCCGCCCTCTTATGCTGAACGCCAAAGCGGGAAAGAAGAAGACAAGAAAAGAAAGAAAAATCTGTCAATGGTATATAGCAATCCTCGCAACCCTCAATCCACGCCAATCATAAACATTGAACCATTTCGCTGGTGTTCAATGAAGAACCCGGTATCCCTGTATATCCACCAGCATTCGTCTATACTTCCATACTCCATGCAAATAAATCAAATAATCACGACGGCTACTTCAGTAGGCCTCCGAAGAGACCTCTCAATCCACTTGGTTCTTCTTTCCTCTTTCTATGGCTGCCACCGCTGCGCCCCTCCGTTTCGCCTCTTCTGGGTCGAGGGCGCTCCTCAGTGCGCCCACTAGTACGGGGTCGATCGGATTCAACGCGGCGACTGACTGGTCGCTCTTTCTCAGTCACAGAGATCCGTCTGCTCTTTGGCCGTTCGTCGAGGGCGGAGGTACGTCTGCTGCGGCGACGGTCACGACGCTCGGCGGAGGAGGTAGATGCTACGCCAACGACTGCTGCCGCTTCGTCGATGATTCCGCGCTCGTTGAATTCAGGCTCTAGCTCGGGAGCTGGTTGAGGCGGAGGGAGATCTTCTTCAGGCGGTAGTAAGGATACACCACCATCTCGACCCCCGGACATCTCGTGCTCCCTTGGACGTGTAGATCGCCGTGCTTCTTTACGACGATAGTATTCTGCTTCCTCTTCGGCAGACTTGAATTGTCGGCGCTGGTGATGCGAGTGAGACTGATGGCGACTTCGATGCGGTCGCTCAGCCCGGTCCCGGCTCTCGTTCGACGACTGGGGACTGCTTGTAGGTCGATCTTTCTCTTTGCGCAGAGCATGCACAGGAGACTCGGGAGCTTCAACTGGGTCAGAACGTACACGGGCTACTGGTTTGACGGATCTCGGTTGTTGTACTGTGGGCTCTGTCTTCGAACGACCAAAGAACGAGATTCCACCAAACAAGCTGTTGCGCTTCGATACTGGAGGCGAGTCACGAGTGCTCATTCGCCTTCGAGGCGCACTGCGCGGAGACTCTGCAGCTACTGGTGGGTCTGCGGGTGAATCTGCAGGTGGATCTGCTGGCGATGCAGGTATCGCAGCATCATCGTCTTCTTCCGCTGCTCTGCGTGCTGCGTCCCGAGACTTTTCGACAGGTGCTACTCTTGGTCGATCTCTCGAAGCTGGGGCTTTTCCCTTTTCTCGCTCCATGCGCCTTTGCCGTCGCAATCTCCTTGCTTCTTCGATTTCAAGCTCAGCTTGTTCGGCCTTCAACCGTTGTGCCTCTTTCTCTGCTTCGTGCCGCAGCCGTCGCTTCTCATGACGAATACGTCTCTCTTCATCTTCACGCGCGATCCTCTCCTCTTCTTGTAATTTGCGTTGCTCTTCTTCCGCTCTCAAGCGCTCTTCTTCGGCTAGCTGCGCTTGACGGCGTTGCTCTTCTTCAGCTAGCTTTGCTTGACGGCGTTGCTCTCGGCGCACTTGTCGTCTCGCTTCTTCCTCTTCCTGTTGCCGTGCGGCCTCTTCTGCTACCGCTCGCTCTCTGTCTGCTCTTCGAGCTTCGCGACGTTTACGCTTCTCAGCTTCTTCCTCCAACTCCTCCATAGCGCGACGCTTACTGTGCTTATCATCGCCCCTACTCTCGCGATGTCGACGGGAATGGTGCTCGGGATATGATCTCTCTTTGCTACTGCTATCGCTTGTCTTTTCTGGCTCACGAGCCCGTTCTTTCCCTCGACCAGTGTCGCGCTCCGTGATGCTGTCGCGGCGCTTGTTCTTTGGTGCCGCAGCAAGTTTGGCAGCAGCTAACAATGCAGCCCCTGGAAATGACGGGCGTTCTTTGGTGCTGGCTTCACTTTCACGTCTGCGATGAGAGTGATGTTTGCCATCGCGATGTGAGTGAGAATGTCGTCGCCGAGCTTTTTCTCTTGGTGGAGTTCCAGTCGCCGGCTCGTCTACAATCGCAAAGTCTCGCTCTTTGGGTATCGAATCGTCCACAAATGTATCCACGACAGGGGACTCAGTCGGAGCAGGAAGCGGGACGCTTTGGGTGGGTTCAAAGTTATTATCTAGCGATCGCTCTACAGGAACGTCATCTGGGAGAGGGCTCAGTTCGGCGGCCTCTGGGGCTCCGGTATCCGCTACTTGAACAGACAACTCTGGCTGAGATTCTGACGGTACTGGCTCCGGAACAAGCTCTTCTGGGACAGTCTTTTCGACGGTTGACTCCTCGACGACAGCTGGTTCGGTAGCTGCCTCTGGCTCGGCGGGTGTAGATTCTGGCGCAACAGGAGTGGCTTCCTGAATTGGCGGATCGAGCTCCCGCGCAGTATCATCGCCTGTAAGAGATTCTGCCTCTTTGGCAACTTCTGGCTCTGCAGCAGGTGTTTGCTCAGCAGTAGGTTCGATTCCAACGACCGGCTCCTGTTCTGCGACAGGCTCTGGTGCTGGCACAGGCGCTTGCTCCGGAACGGGCTCTGGTTCTGCAGCAGGCTCTGCGACAGGTTCTAGCTCTAGGACAGCCTGGGGCTCTTCTACTGGCGCTGTAATCGGTTGTTCTTCAACGGATTCTGCCAAGGGTTCCCCAGGCTTCTCTGTCGCCACTTCGACCGCTTCCTCGACTTTTTCAGGCTCCGGTACACTCTCCACTGCTGGGGCTTCTGGAGCCGCAGCGCTCTCTTCGTCAACATTAGGCTCGACTACTGGCGCTTGAGGCTCTGCAGGTGGCTCTGGTGTTTGTTCATCGCCCTTGCTTTCTTCAGCTGACGCTTGCTGCGTCTCAGCTATTTCCATTTCATCTGAACTTTCGGCCACAGGTGTTGTCGGTTGCACTTCATCCATCTCTTGGTTCGCTGTGGCGTCGTCTTGGGCTTGTGGTGCGGTTTCTATCACTCCAGGTGGTTCTTGGGGTTCCTCAGCAGCGGGAGGGTCGTTGGTAGCTTCTTCTACGGCCGAGACTTCCGCAGGGGGTGGAGGTGGAGGAAAGCTAGCTTCTTCTTGTTCGGTTGAAACAACTGCGGGTTCATTTGGTTGTTCAGACACTTCTGCGGTGACGGCGACCTCTTCATCATTTGCGCTCTCATCGACCACTGGCGCTGGTGTATCGTTGTTATCATCGGCTGTCACCGCATCAGGTTCTGGCGACGTCTCGTCCTGGGCGTTAGGCGGGTCATTCGCTACTTCAGTTGATTCCTGAGCTTCATCCAACGGTATTTGCTCCGTAGCTTCGTCTGCAATTGCCTCGACTGGAGCAACTGGCGGAGCCGCTTCTTCCAGTTCCGTGGGAGCAGCGGTAGATTCCTCAAGTTTTTCGGGTGTTTCTGCAGACACATCTCCTGGTACATCGACCGAGACGGGACTTTCCTCAAGGTTTTCCTCGGACTGCTCGTCTTTTACCGTTTCGATTTGCTCAGGCGGTCCATTTGATGCAACTTCCTTCGATTCAGCGGCCTCGGAAGCGAGAGGGGCTTCATCAGTGGTTGACTCGCCTCCAGCACCTTCATCTTTGGCATCGTCATCTTTGGCAGGTTCCGCGCTAGATTCGGGCTCAGTTTCGGCATCCTTGCTCTCCCGCAATGTCTGGAAATCTTCAAGCGCGGAAGTAACATCAGGTTCAGTTGAACCATGGTCACCGTCCTTAACCTCCAGTTCGGCTGGTTCGGGAACATTCGCTGCCGCTTTCTCCTCTATTTCGGCTTCGACGACGACAGAATCTGAACTCGAATCAGTTGTTTCCTCTGCCTCTTCAGCTGCTGAATCTCTTGGAGCGTCCTTTTCTATCGAATCTGTAGACTCGGCTATGTCTGCCGCGGGAGCATGCTCAATCTCGGCTTCAGCTGGTGTATCTTCCGGTGTTGAATCAGCCTCTGCGACGATTTCGGGTGCTGCCTCTGGAACCTCAGGTACGGTCTCGACTTGCAAATCTACGGGCTGGTCGGGCTCTGGCGCGGTGTCTTCAGAATCCTTTTGGACAATGTCATTTTTGCTGGCAATCTCCTCCACCGAAGTCGTGGAATCGGGAGCGTCCGCACTATCGATTGAGCTAAGTTCGGATGACTCGGCTGCGCTTTCTTCCTCTTTCCCAGGGGATGGAGTGGGGTCATCTTGGGACTTCGGATCTTCCACTGATACCGCAATGGGCGCGTCATCATCCTTAGGTTTGTGCTCCTCTTCAACATCTTTGGAGGACTCGTTGGTGCTTTCCGGATCTTGAGGTCCCTCGGTCTTAGATTCATTATCCCCTTCAGGCGTCAAGGTTTGGCCCTCTTCTTCTTGCTGGCTATCCTCCTTCTTAGAGTCGCCTTCCACTTGTTCCGGGGATACCTCTGGTTCCGCGGGAGTCGCGGCGACCTCCACCTGTGCTATGATTAATCGAAATGTCTTTGAGGATGAAGGGAGGGGTTTATGATACGATTCTGTAACGAGAACCCATACTTACATCCGTGGGAGTAACGAGGCTAGACATGTCGGCTGGAGCTGCAGGGGCGACCTCCTCGTGCACTGTGTCTACGCCATCGCTTGTTGGTAGTTCTGGCTCGATTGGGCTCGATTCATTCGCTTCAGTTTCTTCAGGTTGATGGTTGTCAATCGAGATCGTTTCGGTTGGTGTTTCTACTTCAGCCTTGTCAACGACCGGATCCGAGCATTGCACAGCTGTCGCATCAGCAGGAACACCCTCACACGGAGTTTCGGCTTCTGGGTGTTGAGGTTCTAGCGGTGCTTCGACTGGATCTGCACGAAGTGAGTCGCAATGTTACTTTCGCGTCCTAACTGCATCGAGAATACGATCGCGATGTTGAAGACTTGTCGCACGAACAGAAAGCAGCGAAATCAGTGCAAGGTTGTAAAAAGTCAGATGGGGATGTCGGGAACCAAAAGCAAGGTGTTACAGCGAAGCTAGTGCTGAGCAAACGCATGGTGCGATTTGTGGCAGATTACTCGCATGCATTGCAGCCCGAAGCCGGCCTCAACCAAATGCACACACGTGATGATAAGAAATGCTGAATAAGGTGTAGTGATGCAAACGTGTGTTGGCTGCAAGAACCAGCGGATGACTCGTGGTGCCCAATAGGGTGTTCCCAACTGCAGCAACAGACATGTTCGGGTGTGATTCGCTGCATGCATGGAACTATCGATAGACGCGTGGGGTAACGAGTGAAAATAGGCGAAAATAAATGCAAGCGACACGAAAATCTTGGAAGAGAAAAAAGTACGTACCTGTGGATTCGACTGTTCCTTGGCTGTCCGTGATTGCTTGGGTTGAATCACGACTTTCTGTTTTACCCGGCTCAGAATCCTGTGCACCCTGAGTGGCTTCGGCGTTTGATGTAGTGTCATTTTCTTGCTGCGGATCAATCTGCTCTGGTGCATCCGTGACGGGGGGCGTATCTTCTTTGACCTCTGGCTGGTCATTGGTAGAGGAGTCAGCTGGGAGACTTTCTTGAGGCTGTTCGTTGATGGCTTCGTCGGTGGTCGGCGGAAGAACTTCTTCGGCAGGTTGCTCCAATGTTTCCCCTATGACTACCGGAACGACTTCTGTATCTGAATTTCTATCTTCTGAACCGATTGATGCATCTTCAGATGCTTGATTGGAGTCATCTAGTATCGCGACCGGGGAAGTTTTGATTGAAACGCCTTCAGCTTTTGTGTCGTCTGATGGGTCAGATTTCTCATCAACTGCGATGACCTCCGGTGTTACTGGAGTTTCAGTGCCTTTCGCCTTTTTCTTGTTCTTTCTATTTTTCCTCTTTGCCTTGCTCGAGGAGATTGAAGACGGTTCAGTCTCTGTAGAGACACCATTTGACAAGCTTAAGTCTTCTTGCACTGGAGGGGTTGGTTCGCTTTCGGCTTGCAAACCATCCTCTGCCTCCACCGAATCAAGCTGCGCTGCAGAATCCGGGAGATCTTGTTCAGTTGCCAGTACTACGGTATTTTCAGCTACGTCTTCGCTTGGAGCTGCATCACTCGTCGTAGTTGGCTCTGCTTCTACACTGTCCCCGCCAGCAACCACTTCGTGAACCTGCTCAGTTTCCTCGCCGTGCGCCTCAGGAACATCGGGGGCGTCTGTCGTTTGGGCTTCCGTCTCTTGAGCTTCTGACTCTGCCGTGGTTTCTTCCGTGACTTGAGCTTGACTTTCTTCAGCTGGACGCTTTGGCGCCTCAAGTGTAGACTCAGCTGGCAAAGGTGATTCGGATGAATGCTCCTCGGCCACTTGGGCGGGTGCTTCTTCCTGAGCAGACTCAGAAGATTGAGTGGGTGCTTCCTCTTCTACAGGCTCTGAGGGTGGGGTGGGCGCTTCTCCTGCGATAGGCTGTGCGGGTTGGGCGGGCTCTTCGATCGTCGGAGGTGACTCAGAGGTGGGAATCTCCTCAGCGCGATCTACATCATTTCCTGGAAGAATTTCTGGTTCGACAATTGGCGCTTCGTCTGCTATAGGTGCGGCATTCTCAGAAGCCTCGATAACAGGCTCGTTTGGCGGAGTAGGAGCAGGTATCGCCTCCGATGGGGCTTCTTCCTTCGCCTCGTTCAAGGTAGCAACCGGCTCGCTCACGACACCCTCTGCAATTCCTGGGGATTCTGCGGGTGTCTCGCTTGAAAGGTTTACCTCTTCTTCTAAGGGAGCCTTGCAGGTTCCATCGGAATCAGGAGACGCTTCGTTGCCAGCAATTTCTGATGACTCAGCTGCAGCCTCGCTGGCTGGTGCAGGTGCTTCTGCCTCCGCAGCATCCTCCTTGACGGTTTGTGAATCAGCAATAGCTTCACTTGAAGGCACCGCCGGAGATTCGGTAGTAGGCTCACTGGGCGAAGCAACTTCTTTCGTAGCTTGAGAATCATCGGCCTCGTCTGGACTAGTAGACGATTCATCGACAGCGGATTCTGAAACTTCGGCAGGGGGCTCGCTGGGCGGGGCAGGCGTTTCTTCTGGCTGAGGTTCTTCCTTGGCTTCAACGGGTTCGGGAATAGCATCTACAACGGCGACCTCCGGCTCAAGGGGAGAATCCTCCTTTGCTTCCTCGGGAGCAATCGTATTTTCGGACACAACAGATTCCGTGGGTTCTGCAGATTGGCCAGACTCGGCAGGTTCAGGAGATTCGGCAGGCTCAGCAAGCTCAGCAGGTTCTGCAGACCCAAGGGATTCAATAGGCGCAGCATCCTCCCCAGGCTCAGCAGATTCAACCGGCTCAGCAGGCTCAGCAGGCGCAGAAGGCTCAGCAGGCGCAGAAGGCTCAGCAGGCGGAGAAGGCTCAGCAGACTCAGAAGGCTCAACAGGCTGAACTTCCTTATCTCCTTCGGCGCTTTCGTCTTGCTGTACCTCTAAAGCAGCGGTCTCTTCTGCGCTAACTGCAGGTTCAGGGGAAGAATCGTCGGTCGTTTCGATTGTTTCGGGGACAGCATCGCCTGCAGCGGCTTCAGGCTCGATAGGAGTGACTTCCTTGACTTCTTCCGGCGCTGTAGCATCTTCGTTTGTAGAGACATCGGGCTCGGCAGGACTGTCGTCTTTAGCCTCCTCGGGGAAAATCGTCTCCGTGTTGGCGGCTTCAGGTTCGACAGAAGGTTGCTCTTCGATTACCTCTGGACTTTTGGTCTCTTCGCTCGGAGCGACCTCAAGCTCGATAGGAGGTTCTTCCTTAACTTCATCAGAAGCAGCAGCAGCCTCATTCACGGCAGCCTCTTCAGGCTCAGCAGGCTCATCATTTGGGGGTGGTGGAGGCGGAGGTGGCGGAGGAGCTTCCTCGGGTTCTTCAGAAGCAGAGACTTGCTCGGGCTCAGCAGGCGAGTCATTTGAGGGTGGCGGAGGAGGAGGTGGTGGTGGTATTACTACTTCTTCACTTTCGGCAGGAGCAGCAACCTCCTCAGGTTCATTATTTGGTGGTGGCGCGGCTGTTTCCTCAATTACTTCAGTAGGGGCAATCTCCTCCGGTTCAGCAGGCGAATCAGCTGGGGGCGGTGGAGGTGGTGGAGGCGGCGGAGGTGTTCCCTCGGTCTCTTCAGCAGCAGTAGCAACCTCAGGCTCATCAGGCGAGTCATTTGGCGGTGGAGGAGGTGGGGGAGGGGGTGGTGGTGCTACAGGTTCCTCTGAGATGGGAGTAGCAACCTCAGGCTCAGCAGAAGGTTCATTCGGTGGTGGCGGCGGAGGGGGCGGTGGTGCTACCGCTTCGACGGTTTCTTCTGTAGGAGAAACCTCCTCGGGCTCAGAAGGCGGGTCATTTTGGGGTGGAGAGGGTGGAGGAGGTGGTGGTGCTAGGGCTTCTTCCGCGTTGGTAGCAGCAACCTCCTCAGACTTATCAGGAGAGTCACTTGGGGGTGGTGGAGGCGGCGGAGGCGGTGGTGGTATCGCTGCCTCTTCAACTTCAACAGGAGTGACAACCTCAGGCTCAGCAGGTGGGTCATTTGGTGGTGGAGGAGGTGGAGGAGGGGGTGGAGGTGCTACCGCTTCCTCAGTTCCTTCGGGAGCAGCAACCTCCTCAGACTTATCAGGAGAGTCACTTGGCGGTGGAGGAGGCGGAGGAGGGGGTGGTGCTAGTGCTTCCTCGGAGATGGGCTGCTCAGACGGAGCCTCGATAGACTTCTCGATAATAACGGCTTCTGAGGTGCCATTATTCGACTCGCCCTCGATCGATTTATCTTCGCTCGGTGATGGACTCCTGTCATGTTTGCTCTTGCCGCTCTTCGACTTCTTCCGTTTGCGTTCCTCTGAGCGGCTAGATTTCTTCTTTGAAGGAGCAGGTGATTCCTCCTTTATGACCGGCTTCTCCAACGATGAGACTGAAAGAATTGAACCACTACGCTCCTTCTTCTTGATTATGCCAACAGGCTCTATCTTCTTTTTCTTCTCTTCTTTTGGGGGAGGAGGAGGTGGGGGAGTAGGAGCAGGCGCACGGGGACGAATGTAACCAGTTGGTTTACCCTTGCCAATGATATTGAACTTTTTCTTTTCGTCCCTTTTCTTCTTGCCTAAGTCTGGGGCTTTGGTGTCAGAGGCAAAGTGGACGAACTTCTCGGTTGGGGACTTTGGGGGCTCTTGAGCCTCTTGCTCGGACTCACCACTCTTCGCACCCTCAACAACAGCAGGCTCGGGTACAGGATCCGCGGGAGGAGGAGGAGGAGGAGGAGGGGGCGCAGGTATAGCTGAGGCCTCTGGTGCTGGAGCATCTTCTTCAGGAGGAGGTGGTGGTGGAGGAGGTGGTGGAGGTGCAGGAGGGGCGGCTATCACTTCTTCTACGCTAGGTCCTGGCGGCTCGTCCTTGACATCTTCTGCATTTGAGTCTGTTGTGACTGAGCCTTTATCTTCCTCTGTCTGTGGTGCAGCCTCTGGTACTGCTTCAACGATCGGCGCCTCTACTACGGGTGGTGCAGGAGCTGGAGGTTCTTCCGGTACTTCTGGTTCCTGTGGAGCGGGTGCTTCTTCTGGTGGAGGTGCCGGAGCCGCTGCAGGAGCTTCTGGTTCGACCGGTGCTCCACCTACAACGATTTGTCAATGAAGACCTAATCACGGAACACTCCCTTACTTACCCTCTGGTTCGTCATCAATGACCTGCTCGACACCGGGATGGAAGAAGACCGGGCCAGGTGTGACTTTCCGGGAGTATGTGTATTGTGGCATTGGGGTCGTGGCTGTCGCATAGAAGTTCTTCCCGGAGCTCGCTGCACCACCATTGTACGGATTTGCCCATGGCGAGATGGACACATTTGAAAAAGATCGCATGATTAGAGAAACAAAATCAATGCGGAAACTCGGGATTCGAGGCTTCGATAAGTTGTGCTACGGGCTATATTGGGTGCCTATTTCGCTCCATTGCTGAACAAAACAAACGGTGGGTACACAATGGCGACATGGAACGTGGAGAGAGGGGAGTGAATGCGGAGAGACGAATAAGAGAGAGGGTCGGATGAGATGTAAAAAAAAGCAGCCAACAGTGAGGTTGCGCTGTGCGTGGCAATTTGACGGGACGTTGGGCGGAGCGCTGGAATTGACGAAAGACGGATGCAAGACAGCGTCACAAGACACTTGGAAGAAATGGCAGTGGACAAGCAAGCCTCACGCAAGTCAATCGAAATGGATCGGAAGCCTCAGGTTGGGCGAACCGTCTGCACCCGCAGGGTTCAGTTGCAAGACGGGCGTTTGATTGGACCACGTAGGAACACATAGTTCGCTGAGAGTGAGAAGATTTGGTGGGCTCCGGCCGCAAGGGCGATTGGCCCAATGGCTCGTCAACGGCCTTTGCTGTCAAACCTCCAGCGGCCAGCAGGTTGCGCCAGCCCTGAGGCCCATTCTGAAGCCCGAAAGAGGGTCTGGCATGCAGGGGCATGCATTGGAAGAATGGTGAATGGGTGAAAAGGTCTTGATGAAGTCTGACGTGGCAAGGCGTCGAGTTGGCCCGGGCCGGGGCAGAGGGAAGCTCGTCTAGATCGCTTCGGGCTTAATTAGTTTGTTCCTTTCGAGCCGACTTGTAACGTGGGACGATGAGAACGCTGAGGCTGTATGAGCTTGTGTACAACGAAGCAGTGGAGTTGCGGTCAATTGAAACCCCCATCGCAGGCAGCTCCATGCTGACTCCGGAGGTTGCACGCTCCGTCTCTCCCCACATTGCAATGACGTGCATCCAGTCATCTCGCGCGCGGGATTATCTGCAGCGCCTATCGAGGCTATTGTTGTAGAGGTACAGGATTCGTCTCCACGTCTTTACGTGTGCCAATCAATCGCCGTGACTGAAGTGCAGCTTGCGAGCCAGGTATACTATAGTACAGGCGAGCGCCGCTTCGGAGAGGTCGAAATCTGCGTGCTGCGAAGAGCTTTCCGTGTGTGATTCAATGGATATCCATAGTGAAAAGGCTGCAAAATTAATAACAAATTTCATAGGTTATAACGAGAGTACGCTGTCAGAATCGTAGTGGAGCGTTCATAGCGCGATAACAGTGTAGGTTGGTCCGTTAATTTCGAGAAATCAAGGGTGGGCAGGCTACCCTCGACATCACGTGACTTCAGTCACTGTCAACCTAGAACACGATCGTCTAACAGCCTCATTCCAGATTAAACCCCTTGCGCGCTACAGAATACTCTCATCAGAGGCCTTTCATTATTCAAGAAATAGTTCCAAAGGCCAACGGTGTGCCGAGATAGATAATTCTGTTCCCAAACATGGAGCCTAGCCTGTTCCAATGTCTTTGCTACAGTAACGGGGTTATCAAAGGCGTGGATATCTTTATCACAAAGTATGACATTTCATGCACCTTTAGTTTGAATGCGCACAGCAGTTTTACACAATTTTTACTTCCCTACCCGCGTGGAAAACTTTCACAATATGTTGACCAACAAACTGATGGGGTGGCGAAAGTTCTTCAAGCACTGAAGTGATTGAAACGCAATGCTCGCGAATTATGGGCTATTCGGACCGCCAGTACCTACTCTTAACGTGTTTCCAAGGGGTTCTCCTGGTATACTCGTCCCGATTCGGCACAAAGAATACTCAAAAGTGACCCAGTTCGGACATGTTTTACACTTGCACTTCTTTCATTCAACAACGGTGTCTTCGGCTATTCAAGGCTTTCCAGTTGATCTAACACAGATATCCTTAATGAACTCTTTCTTTATCTCGAGCAAAAAGAGGCTCTACGTCAGCGGACTCTTGCCTTCCTACTCCTCTCGAAGTTTGCCCGTTGCAACATCAGACCCTAGCGCGCATTGCTTCCCAGTGGTATCCAGATTTATTGCCGCAAAGGTGCCAACAATGTGTTTCAGTGTCGCAGAGGTGTTAAGACGATGGCAATATCCCGCAAAGAATTTAGATCTGGAACTGCGGTATTGTAGAGTCTAGATGTAGATTCCAGAAATGACCGTCCATTCCGAGAACGAATAGCTCGAGACCTTAGGTTGACGCTGCTAGGAGACTTATAGCTGTAACTACGAAGGGTGAGATCTTTTACTTCTCAAAGCAACTGGTAATTGTTCACCTTTTTCAAGAAGTAGCGACCTGATCTCTGGGTCGACGCGACCAGAATTCATGGCCACAATAACAAAAGAATGTTCAGTTAAATCCTGTACAGTTCATTGATTACTTAGGTATACCGCAATTCTAACGGCGCACTTGCAGCCGGGCAGTACCAGCAAGAATCCTTCACAGACGAAGAGGTGTATATGCTCATTGTTAATGGCCAGAGGCTATCATCCAACTTTCACTACACAAGAAAATACCACTAAACTATTTACCCTAGTGTTTGTTGATGGTATATTCTCCCCAAAACTAATATATATACGCAAGGGCATTTTTGGTTCTCGTGCGCACAATTCCGCGCTGCGTCATTGCGTGCGCCTGAGCGGTTGATGCCTACCTAGGTACTTATCGCGTACTCTGTTTTTTCACTTGTCATGTTGCGCAAACGACTAGGCGTGAGGTGATGGCTGGTGTTGATTGGGATCAAAGGGATGCAGCGAATGAACTTAAGGGTGGCAATCACTTGAAAAAAGATGAGATGACAGAATAATCAGGTCCCCAGAGTCACATCACATACATGAGATTGGATTACATCCGTTGACATCAACTCAATTCTTCACTACGTACAACGTGCAATGCCACAATTACCCACTGAAAACCTCACCCTCGTCGTCCACACTCCTTCTACTCATCAATCCAACTATAATCTGCAATGACATCCATCATTGCCATTGCGAACTCAAGGTTCTTCCCTTTGACCTCCTTAGCGGTTTCATCGCTAAGTTTCTCATCATTCGGATGCTTCGGATCAATGGTATAGTCGATTTCAATGTCCCCAAGCGGAAAGTCTAGCTCTGTCCAAGTTCTGATGTCCATCGTTGGCGGTCTCGAACTTTTCTTGCCTGAAGAGAGGGTAATAGAGGGGATGTTATGGCCAACATCGCCCTCGAAGACGGTGATCAAGCCCTTGCTCTTTCTCTCTTTGGAGATTTTTTTGCAGGCTTCGCGGTGATCGAATTCCGCGGCGTTGATATGGAAGGGTAATGCGATCTGGGGATTTAATGGCCATGCGTCCACTACCTGTAGCATAGGAATTGAATGGCATAAAGGCCGGATGCGTGGGGCCATTATTTCGGTTTCAAGAATTGGTGCAAGGAACGCGGATTTGGCCAGACTGTTCAGCCTTTCCCTGGCACAGGTAACGCACCGCCTGAGAATAGGGCTTGCTTGGTGCGATTTGGAAGGGCAGCATGAGATGGCCATGATGGATGTAGGTGTTGGTTTTTGAAGCTGTGTGATAGTGGATTGATGAGTTATGATGGAGATCACTTCTGTTGGCACAAATGTTAGTAGTGATCCCAAAATGCATGCTGGTAAAGGGAACTTACCTGGCCAAGTGAGTATGTAACTGTGCTATGATAGAGGTGATTTGAGTGAACGTCCGCGTTCTGCTTGAGGCGCAGTGGATGAATAACTGGGTTTTGAATGCGTGAGTGATGAGAGTGTAGGATGCTAGACTTTTACTCCTCCCTTTAGGAAGATTGTGCGGTTTATATACGAAATGAAGTTCGCTTGCTTGCAATATTTGGGACAGTCAATATTCTCAACCTGAATACCAAATTCCTGTTATTGGTTGAGCAAAATTTACCAAGGTTTGCATGCTGCCCATAAACTGATCCCATAACATTTTCATCTGTCTAGCCGTATGCGAGAGACTTTGCTGTGATATGCTCGACGTAAATAACGCTCATGTTTCCAAGGTTTAGCACTTTGCACTTTCTCAACCTTAGTATCAACGTCGAGGCACCTTGGGCAAGTTTTCTGCGATTTCGCTTTTGATAGAAGTCAATTCTATAGTAAATGTAAGGCGTCCATAAATCCTTGTGACTTGATTGTACAAGAGAACGGGTGGAGGTTTTGAACCTTAAAGTTGGGTGGACACTGAGATCGATTGGTTGAGGCATTTAGTTTGTGGTCAAAATATTTCGATACTTGGTACCAAATATCTGAAGGAATGCGGAACAGTAGCAAGAGGTCTGCGGGGTTTTCAATACAACCAATAATCGGATGCTACAGTGAGAGGAGATGCACGTGACAGTGCACGTGACAGCGCGATACCCCGCCCGCGTTCTCTTGTAACCGCAGACGCGTCATCTGAACAGCCAACGTTCACCAGCGACAACCCGCCCTCAACGCCCAAATCGAGCCAATCGCAGTTTCAATCGCAATCCAAATGCCCTCATCAATATGCCGACACATACACCCTCCCCGCACCGCTTCCTAGCCCCCAATCCGCCCGCGACGCAGAAATCCAAGGCGAAGCCGCAGTCTGGCCTCCGCCACGCCCTCCCCGAGCAGACCCCAAAGCCAAAGGAATCGAAGCGTCAACATGCAGAACCGCAATTCAAGAAGATCACACCGGCGAAGCGATTCGTCATTACGCCTGCGCGACACGCCCTCAACCATGCAGCGACATTCGGGGAGCCAGCAGCAAATGGCGAACGAGAAGGCAGAAACGGCGCAGACATGCCCATGGAGACGACACCGCGACCGAAGCCACGACGAACATTTGAGCGCGTAGAAAGCATAGAAGAGGCAAGCCAGTCGAGTCCCACGGCGCCCGACGACGACCCCAACATCACGCAATCCATCGAACCATTTCTGCTGTTCGAAAACGAAGAATCCACGCAATATATTGGCAACCAAGCAGATGAAATGCTCTACGACTTCTCTGGCTCCACAAAACGCCGCCGTGTCTCCACACCCTCTCCCCCGCCAACACCAACCACAGCGCACAATTCTACTTCCCATCGTTTTAAAGTGCCTGCGCCGCGGACACCAGCTTTCCTCACTTCCAAAGATCGACAAGAACCGCCGACCGCCCAGATGACCCCGGCACCCGCACAGCATCGCCCAGCGTTCCTTCTCCCCTCTCTCCCTACGTCCCCGCCAAAGCCATCGAAACCACTTCCAGAGATCTTTTCGCCGTCCAGGAAAAGCGGCAAATACATACCCGCCGGTCTTGCGTCGACAATGACGAGTTGGATTATCGAGACTGCGGGCAGCGGATATGCGGGCAGCGCGAGGACTGAAGGTGTGGTTTGGGGTCGCGAACGCGAGGATGGCGTGAGGTTGAGGTTCAGGGTTCGGGCGGTGTCTGCGGGTACTGCGCTTGAAGAAGACGATGAAGTAGGAGGGGATGGAGAAGAGGGGGAAATGGAAAGCGAAGTGGAGTGTTTTCCGGGCGCCATCACTTTTGTCTGTGGAGATACAGAACCAGGAATGTACAATGCCTCGCGGACACTTGGTGGTGCGGCCGATAGTGAGCGACAGAGGCTACTTCTTGCGGGACAAGGCGGTGCGAGAGGCGTCTCTGGAATCAGAGTACGAGCGGGCAGTATCCTCGGGATTCGGACGCCCATGTGGGATGTGGATCTTGCCGGGGAGAAGTGGACCGTTGGCGTGGACTGGAGTGTGTTGTGATGCTGTCGTGAAAGTCAACATGTGATGACTTATGATAATATGAGCAATGAGACACGAGTTGTGAACTGGAATGTGGAGCTATTGTGACTGTTTGGTGTGAAAGGTATCTGGTGTGAGCGCACGGTCGATGTTTGCCTTGAATTTAGAGTGGCCCTGCACGAGGGTTATCATGAATAATTGCGTAACACTGAGGGTGAGTTCTCTACTTTCACTTGAAATTTTCGTTATTCTCTCACCGTAGTTTGTATCACTTAACCTGGCCCTGGCGTTGTTGCCTGCGGCTTGAAAATCACGCCGCCCTCTCTCTTTCTTTCTCTCTCTCTCTCACTCTCTTTACACGCAGCACGTCGACGCTGGTGGCTTGTAAGTTCTTCTACATACACTCATCTCGGCAATTGGACATCTCGCCAAGGACAACACGGCCAAGATGGCTGCGTTGGATATCTTCGACGAAGAAATGTCAGACATTGAATCTGACAACGAAATGGATGCCGATGCTCAAACCAGCGTATTCAATGCCAGCAAGCCATCAGAAATCATTCTTCCCGTCGAGGACATTCCTAAGAACTTCATGTTCAAGGAATTTGGAGACCAAGATAAATATCCTACGACACTTAACGGCGTGAATCTGGACATAATCCACAAGGATTACAGAAAGCGGATCTCGCCTGAATTCAAAGGCTTCAAAAATTGGAGGCAGTATGCTCAGGTAGTCTTCAGGGAGAAAGTGTTCGCCACGGAGAAATCCAAGTGCGAATCAGTTGGTTTCTTGGAAAAAGCGGTTATGACTTCCGGAAAGTTCATGCGGGTTTCAATCACTACTGATAACCAAATGCCTTCGATCCTCCTTCATATCAGACGCCCCGAATTGGACCAGGGCGGTATAAACGTGAAGGCAAAGGAAGTCGTGTTCCACATCTTCGCAAACTCGATCAGGCCCGCATCTGAAAAAGCCCCTCTTGGCTTCGGAATCAAATACTTCGACCAGGAGTTGAATGGTGTTGAAAAAGAGGCAGTTCTCGAAACGGTCGCTGGCCATCGGAACCTGGTTGATGTGGCATCCGAGAAAAACCTCATGCTCATACGACTGAAACTCATACCCAAGGCTCTCTCAGAGGATGATCCAATGGACAGGGAGGGACTTCAAGCGGTGACCTTGAAAGCCTCGAAAAGACCAGCTTATAGGACACGTCCAGTCTTTACTGGTATAACCGCGGCCGAGCTGGACAATATCCGCAACAAGGGTGACGTAATGGTGAGGCTGAACGACTTCGAGCACACTATATACACCCTGGACAAAGCATGTGATCTCGATATTTACCGCCACATCGGTTGCACCGATCAAAAGGTCCTAGCTGAATTCCAGAACTACGTGGTTGGTTCCATGCTGCTCTGCTCAACATTTAGGAACTTCTGGGGATACCAATTGCAGATCGCGACACCTCAACTTCAAACGGATGGAACCTACCAGGTCAAAGGGCCCGAGAACGACATTTTCCGAAAGGAATGCAATCTTGAGGATCTGCAGCCGCTTCGATGGACAGTCACGAAATACTTAACCTACCAGCGCGGCCCGTACGAGCAAGTTCACAAAGTTGAGCCGCTGGAATGGGCCGCACTACCACAAGTATTTATCTACCCTACGGAGATGGACAGTGCGTTTGCCCTTCGCCTTACGCTTGCCCGCGAGCGTATTGCTGCAGGGAAGATCTTCAGCAATCTTGCAAGGTCGGCAATTGGCAAATCCTTTGGACGATTCGAGGCAATCAGCGGACTTAAGGGCGGCTTTTTGGTCAAGCTTTTTCTTCCCGGGGCCGCTCCTGGACATGATGCCGAACTGGTCAAGCCTGAACTCGATACCCGTCTCAAAATCGGCATATATCTCACCGGCGGACAAGTGAACTACTACACGGGCAGCGTTGTGGAGGCTCCAAACGACGACCTGGGTGACGACCATGACCAGGATTGGGACTTTGTTGCTCAGGTGTTCGGGCCTGAGTACTCTTTTGAGGGTATTACCGCAGTTCAACTAGAATTCATCGATGACAGCACCACCGCCGACCGAGCTCGCGTTGCCATCGAGAAAATGTCCGAAACACAGCTCACGCGCGACGAGGGTGTCGATATCAAGTCCCTCATCTTCCGCACCCAGCCAACGATCGATCCAACGAAGCAGAACGCCGGCCAAAAACTGGATGTGACGACCCAATCCAATATATCTTTTCGCCTCCGCGTCGTGTTCGGTCTAAACAAAGTTCAAGCGGAAGCTGTGCAGCAATGCTTCCATTCACCCACAAGTCTTGCTCTGATTTATGGCCCTCCTGGCACGGGCAAGACGACAACAGTAGCTGCTGCTGCTCACGGACACGTCCAAATTGGCCACAGGGTCCTATTTACTTGCCCCTCGAACAAAGCTGTGGACGCTGCCTTGTCCGCTTTCTTAAAGAAGCGTGACGGCCTAGCCACTAGCGGGATCGTCGCGGTTCGCTTCGTTGGTGGGTACAAGACTTACGAACAGAGGAAGAAGCTTGTGTCACCGGGCGTGAATGTTGACAAATGGGACGGCCTTGTTAACCCAATGCTCACCGCAGCCGCAAAGGCCAACCCAGATGCGCTTTTCCATGTACAGCTGGAAGGAGCAATCACAAAGTGGACCAAGGACGAGGCACACGCCATGCACGGGGAAGCGAAGGCATATCGTGATCTGCTCCAGAAAGAAGCAAACGGCAAGAATACTGGAGAAAAGCAGCGCGGAATCAGGAAGGCTCTTGGGAGTGCCTCCGAGACGCTCACTAACCACTTCCTCGAACATGACGTTGACATTGTCTTTACAACCTGTTCAAGCGCCTGCCATCCAATTCTCGTAGACAGCTTCAAGCCTATCGTCACCATTGTCGATGAAGCCGGCCAGGCGACGGTTCCCTGCGTCTGCATGGCGCTCGATCCATACAGGGACAATGTCAAATGGCTCATCATGTCTGGCGACTACAATCAATTGATGCCAGTCCTAGCATCCAAGCATGCGAACGAAAACTGTTCTCTTCTCGAGAAGTCTATCTTTTCGCAACTCGTCTGCGATCCGGACGAGACATATCCGTTCGTCATGCTCACCACTCAATATCGCCAACACCCGCATCTCAGCGAATATATCAACGAGCAATTCTATGATAACCAGCTCAAGAATGCGCAATGTACTGATGCTAACACTCCATTGAAGCGAACCGTGAAGGAATTCTTCGGGAGATTAGGTCGTGGACCACATACCAAATCTCCACGCCACCGCCTTGCCATCGATGTTTCCGACAATGCAAGTTCAGTGCATTATGCCGAAACATCCTCTTTTTGCAATTACGAAGAGGCCAAAGTCATTGTTGAGATAGTCAAGAAAATGCTCAGCTTTGAGCCTGAGGCTGAAGAGAAGGATAAGGACTTGTGCCGAAAGTTCCAACCTTCAGACATTGGCATCATTACGAGTTACAAGGGTCAGCAGCGACTCATTCGTTTCCTTCTTCAGAAGGAAGGCGGTGAAGTTTCCAAGGTGCTCGTTACTACTGTCTTCGGTATCCAGGGTGGGGAAGTCGAAGTCGCAATAATTTCATTATGCGTCAACAATGTCCAGAGTGCGGTAGCCAAGCTAAAGTTTATCGCCACGCCGAATACCCTTTGCGTATCCAACTCGCGCGCTCGACTCTTCCAAATCACGACAGGCAATTTCAAGGGATGGTGCAAAGGTCTGGGTGCTAAACCCGGAGAGGGCATCAACAAGAGTTCGCTCAGTGCTTTCCGGCGACTCGTAACTCATCATTATAACAAAGGAGACATCGTGTCACTCTCCGATATCGAGTCCGCCATTCTCGCGGATAAGCCCATAAGGTTGAAAACTTCCTCTTTCTATAAGGAAGTGCCGAGCATCAAGATGGAAGACAAGCAAGGACAACAACAGCAAGGTGAAAGCAGCGGTAAGCGAAAGCGGAGCGGGACAAAATACGACATAGACACTCACAGAAGAGCGACAGCAGGGCCTTTGGCGGTAGTTCTGGCATCCGCCCAGCATCCCGGCGCAGTTCCTGGGATGTCCAACCGGAAAAAGAAGCTGGAGGAGCACCGGATAAGGGGTTTTGAGGCGCGGCAGAGGCATGAAGCCGAAGCAGCAGAGAAGAAGCTTCACGCTGAAAAAGAGGCACAGAAAGAAGCCAGCCCCCGCCGCTAAACGGTAAGTTACATATCACCGTCCATGAAACGATCTAGAGATCACTTTACTGACCTTCCTCTAGCCTAAAATTGCCTTTCCCGGGCGACGATTTCTCGGACTCTTTGGGTAGCCATACGGGATTCTCGGCTTTTGAGCAGTGGATAGAGAGTGAGATGAGGTGCAGTCAGGGTCAAATGAAGTTTGTCAAATGGTCTTTAGATTAAATCTGTAGTTTGCAGGCTTCAGCTGTGGTCTACAGAGTCGACAATAATTACTGTCAATGAATCAATGCATCATTTTCAATCATCTAAACATTTAGTCGATCATGCAAGTTGATATCCAACCTCTGTACTTACAATGGTATAATCATATCCCTGACGAAACTTTCCTAAGGATGTGCCAGGATACGTTCCACAAATTTCTTTTCTACGAGTAGGCATATAGTCAGCTTGTCGCCAGTGAAGCTGCATTGTGAAGAGCTTTGGTGAAAGAGAATGTCGTTCGAGGCTATTCTCAGCATACAATCTAGAGTTACATTGTCCGTCTTATAACATGAAGCGTAAGTGCTCATTTGATATCTCCTTACTACAGGGAAGAGAGAAAGCGACCTAGGAGGCGCCAGGCTCGCTGTTTAGGAATAGAACTTACTCTTCTAGTGCCCCAAGGGCATGCGGAAATGTCTCTTCTACTTTGTAATTACAAAGAGTTCCCGGTGAAGGTATCTGTGCATATGTAAGCTGTAATGCGCACTAAAAAACCCTAATAGAATCTTCAACGTCTCTGGTTGTTGTTCTTGAGCAGATTTGAACGCTGTAACTCGGTGAAGGTGTTGTGGGACTGTCAGAGGCGAATACACTTAGATGATCGGACATGACTACGCTCCTGGGAGGGCTGATTAAGCACGTCCATTGCAGTCGAGCATTAGTTGATGTGGCACATATCCACCGCTATGTAAATGGATCTCTTGAACTTGTGTTAGTCGAATGTACATGTTCTTAAGTAAGTACTATTTTCTCGCTATTCGATCTTGCCGAACAACCTGCGTCACTGTCTTCACAATGGCAATAACGTCACAAGGACGCATGATCGACAGTAACGTTCTTGTTCCTCACGAAACACGACGGAAGCATCTATGAAGGTTTCGGCTGAACACTCGGGATCCTCGGAAGCACAACAACTTCACGATAATCACGAAATCACGTTCAGTCACGCAGACCTGTGTGGAGATCATATTCTCGTTGAACCAACTACTGGAAAGATTACTGGCGTGATAGACTGGTAAATGGCTGGCTGGTGCCCGGCATATTGGGACTACACCAAGTCGTTGTTCGGGAGCAGGTATATGCCGTGGTGGATAGGACTGGTGTCAAAAGCCTTACACCCCTATCCAGATGAGTTAAAGATTGATCGTATTCTTCAGGAACTCTGAGACTATGAAAGGCATTCGCCCAATTCACGCCTCTCCTGTTTGGAAGTCACTGGTCCTCTCGAAGCCAATACCGGATGGCATTGTCTTGATACTGCTCCCATACGAAACCCTCCGTCCGTATCCATTCCAAGACCTTGAGACTCCAATCTTGACAGTTCCATTTCGAAGACTCAATATTGGTGATAGGCACAGCTGCTAGAAGCTGCTTGAATCTTTCGTACTTGTCTACAGGTACAGCGCCAATTTCAAGCTCTCCATTTTTGCTTCCAGACGAATTGATGTTTAACGTCTCTTCTCCGGAATAATAGAAAGCCCCAGGCATTCCGTGAAGCTGGAATGCAAGCTCTTCGCCTGGGGTATTTCCGGCTTTGAGGAAGAAAGCCCAATGGAACGGCTTCTTCTTTGTTGGGTCGTCCCAACGCACACCGCGATCATAAGTCACGATGAAAAGCGGATAGCTTGACATTCTTCATTGTACATTAGTGTATTGTTCGCATCAACGAGTATGGCTATGATAACATTACATATACACCACAGCGAAGCGAAATAAAGTTTTACGTTAGTTGGAATTCTACGGCGAGATCTTCGTAGAAAAGGTTTTTTTGCTAAGAGAGGCGGGTGCGGTAAAGACGGAGCTCCGATGTCTGTCGAATCGCTTGTTTTTATTGTCAAATATTGATTTATAATCTTCCAACCCCTTGTTTCAGCCAGGCAGCATCAAGACAGCATGAAGCTTATATAGACTTAATTTAGAGAGCAGAACATACAAACCGTCTGCCGCTTGCCGCTTTTAGGAATTAACTCCTGTACCTAGATGACATGCAGCTCTAGCTAGCTAGATCAAGGCCGTGGAAGCCATCTACCACCATGGAAATGGAGCTTTGGAAGGTTCTGGCGCGGAACTTCTAGAAGGCGCAAATCCACATGTCATCAGCCATTATAAAAAATAGAAGAAGTAGCAGTCTTTCTTGTTAGCATTAACTAGGGGTCACTAGCCAGTCGTTATAGGCGAAATCTTAACCTTGGAACACCATCTCCGACCACTGTCGTGGATATGAATCTCCTAAAGGCGTTGAACCGGGTGTCATCGGCCACCCCCGAAGGGGTTGAAGCACGAGCAATGGTTCTTGATGGCATCAACCAGACATCAATAACCATTAGTAGTTTGGAGACGGGTCTGGCGCAGATAGCTACTGGCGAATCCTGCAGAGCTTCAAATCTACAGAAAAGTCAGACTAACTTTGAGCGTTCTTATCAAGACACCTCCATGTGAGGGGCAGCAATGCTGATGATGCAGCAGCAGCATAGTAGAATTTCAGAACGCGAATGTGGTTTCGTAGGACCTTAGTGATACCCTCGACTTGAGTGGCGTGGTGGAGGCTCACTGATGCCTTCTTGCCCCTTTTTCGCCAATCATCTACTACACGAAAGGCACCCTTGAAGGCCACAATGAACAAGTCCGCGAGTTCCTCTGAACCCTTTAAAATTAATGCCTGCACCTCGAGCCCTATGAATGCAAATGGTTCCGCAAACAGGGTGGCGTTCTGGGCTTCACCATTGAGTGCGAATAAGGCGTTCACATGGCTGAAGACAAGATCCAGGGTCTCGAAGAGCTTCGAAAATCACTATCTTAGATGCTCTGAAGGTGGGTAGATTCATCACCATATTTGTATTCCAGTTTGGCGCACGGATCATGCCAGTGTTTACCTCTGGCTCATCCGTCATTCAAGCACCTGCGAACAAGTTCCAACCTCGGACAATAGATAGACGGGGGAAAAGCACAAGCACACATAAGGCCTCACAGAGGATCATATTAAACATAATTTTGCTTTAATGTGAAGGCAATGCGAGGTGTTGAGTCCGGCGGTCCAGCGCTCCTTCCACGTGAGCGTTCCTTCCCTTCGTGGCGGATGACGCACGACCCCACTTCAGAACTTCAGTTCTCCGCTGGCAGCATCCTTTCTTCTTCATCTTTCGTGCCTCGCGCACTTTGAAGTGACTCCGGTTGCTTTGTTTGTGTCGACAGTGATCTTCCAAGGTCATATTCCTTCGGGAAACAGACCTTTTGTTTCGGCCTGGACACCTCTTAATTGAGCTGTTCGGAAGAGAAAATTCCCAGGCGTGGGTAATCCACGAACCAGGAAGCTTCTGGCGAATATCGCTGTAGGCAATCTACAGCGTGACGCTTCATCTGACAGTCCTGTAAGGTTGTCACTTTTCTCCAAGAAAACCCCTCTCTTCCAATCGTTTTCGATTGGGCCTGGACCTCTTAATTGGGTGTTCAGAAGAGAACTTCCTAGGCGTGGGTAATCCACGAACCAGGAAGCTTCTGGCGGATATTACTGTAGGCAATCTACAGTGTTGACGCTTCCCCAAGCAGTCCGAAAGGTTGCTGTTCTTCTTTATCTCCAACACTCTCCCTCTCCTCCACTTGCTTCACCATGGTGCAGCTTGGTAAGCGAGAGCGAAATCGCCTCCAAGCAGGCGGTGTTCCAGTTACCCAGAGAGAACTGGAATATTCCCAAGGCCAAGGATATCATCGTTCGATGGTAATGGCCCCAGATGGTAGCTTACAGCCACGGCCGCTATCGGGTCGAGCTTCGGGTATGTACAGGAGCCAGCATGAATCCGAATCCCATCGAGGGAGACGAAATGATTCCCCTGACACGCAGCGGAGTCGGTATAGGTCCAGGTCCCCAAGAGAGAGGCGAGATCGCTCTCCAGAGCCGACTCGGAGTCGTTACAGGTCCAGATCAACAAGAGGGAGGCGGGATCGCTCTCCAGAATCAACTCGAAGCCGACGCATATCCCGGTCCCCAAGAGGGAGGCGAGATCGCTCCCCAGAGCCAACCCGAAGCCGGTATATGTCCCGCTCTCCACGAGGCAGGCGAGATCGCTCTCGCGACACATACCAGAGCAGGCATCGATCCCGCTCTCCACCAGACAAAGGTTATTCTCGAAGCCGACGAGATCATTCTCCGAGTGCATCGAGAAGCCATCGAGAGAGGACGATTCGAGGGAGCCACGCAAGATCACGATCAAGGCATCGATCCCCCTCCCATCACTATGATAGCAAGGAGCGAAGAGGACATTCAAGAAGCCGACGAGACCGCTCCAGAGGCAGACGAGATGATTCAAGGCATCGTTCATCTCGTAGCTACCATAGCCGGTACGTATCGCCTTCTCTTGCACATGCTGACAGACCTCGAAGGCAGCATCAAAGCTCTACAATGGCGCCACCACCAAGGCCGCAGCTCATCACACCCCAGACAACTGGGAGAGGCCTCCAGCATCCAAGCACCATATCGAGTGACATTGGAGATGGATTCGTCATACAACAGGAGATGTCTTCCAGTTTGTTCAGGACTCCTGTGAACACGGTTATTCAGCGAACCCCGTCGACCTCTGTTCAGCACGACGATGCCGGAGACCCTTCGCTTGGTGAAGATGAATTTGAAACCAACTTGAACGGTTCGGCACCGGCGCCTCGCGTTGCGAGCAATACTGCCTTGTTGCTAGAGGTTCTAAACGACGGCCCACGCGACCTTGCTACGGATGAGCAAAATCAAAGTCGAGCTCATGTTAGCGCTGAAGCAAATCCTGATGACCATCCAGCTTTCGGTTCCGAGCAAGACTCGGACGCAGGCAACGATGCCTTTGGGCTTGGTGAAGAGGACATGGCTTCAATTCGCAACAACGCCGGTACGGAAACGGCTGCAGATGCACAACCAAGCGGAGCAGCAGAAGATTCCCGAGAGGAAGCCGAAAGAAATTGCCAGGGCGAACCCGAAGGAAATGGCCAAGATGACGCCGCAGAAGGTGCCCACACATCAAGAGCGGAACCTTTATTTGAACCGAGGTCAACTGCGCTCTCCCCGGATGAGAGAGCAACACTTATCCAGGGATTCAGCCGTATATCGCCAGACCTTTTCGCAGGCACGGTCCGGCGTCTGGTAGAGGAAATCCAAAGTCGAGATTCACCCGGACATGCCGGTTCTATCGGCTTGCTACAAGCTCGCGACGCTATGTTTCTCGACGATGCACTGAGCCTGTACTATCAAGAAGGTCATGAACTCGCATCTTGGTACACAACCACTATCATAAACATGCTCATTGATATAGAAAATAGTCACGCGGGCAATCACACGTTCGTGGATAGAAATTTGACTCTCTTCATGGAGGAGGCATACGGGCCACATATCGACGGGGACATCACCGAAGTCAAAGAGCACGATCCATTCTTCGGTTGGCCCCTGGTTGGCCTCACGTCTCAACACTCTCGCGTTCTGGCTATCGTGAACCCTTCAGGTAATCATTGGGTGGTCATCGAGGTCATTATCGACAATGAACAACCACCACATATCCGACTTTTCAATTCTTTGGCCCATGAGAAACATGTTGGGCCGAGTTATGTCGCTGCCAGAACGGTTCTACCGAAGGTGTTGCATCTAGCAAGCCTCAGGCCGGAGTCGCCATTACGTCCATTCAAGCCGGAGGATGTCACTGTCGAATACGTGGAATGCCCGCAGCAGTCAGATCTTGGTATAGACTGCGGTCCGTTCTGCATCTTCTTCCTTGCCCAGCTCATTCGTCACCAACCGGTTTCTGCGCTGGGGATGCCAACCCAGGATAGCCATCGGTATCACTTGGGACAGTTCGTACGGCAACAGTGCGCAAGTGTTATCTGGAACTGCTATCAAGACGTCAATTATAGCGGGTGTATATGCGATGCGTTTGCAGAGTACCATGCGCCAATATCTCCACCAACGCCTGCAATGGTGATTCCTTCTGCTTCTAGTCACAGAATAATTACAATGGAACTGGCCGACCTGGCTCCCGGAGATACCACATTGATAGCACCTGATTTCAAAGTATTCCGATTCCATTTAGACCGTCACCCGGATGGTATCAAGATTGTTATTGTTCTTAGAGCTTCAGGACAGTTCACATGGCTTTCCCATATGGTCAGGGGTAAAACCAACAAAAAGTTCGATGTCATGCAAAGGTTCAACTATTTGGCTCAGGTCGCATGGCAGCGATACAAGAAGGCGGTCGGTTGGAGAAAATGTGTCGCAGCCGATGTCGTAGTGATTATCGGAACTTGCGTAAGAACTCGTTACACACCTTGCATTATGGATGGTCCTGCTACCGACACCCCCGACGCCCGCCCCGCCGTGTCGCATCCCATGGTCTTGCAATGTCCACTCTGTGGATATTATGATCATATCACTATCTCTAGTGGCAAGTATAAGGCTGGCAGGAGCCGCTTTGTAAGACATTTTTGCGAACACGCCAACATCCCTATGATCGACCTTCCTTTACAAAAAGGTCCGTCTTCCAACGTGGATTGTCCTATCAACGGCTGTGATCATGTCGAGATCTCAACGGACGGAAAAGACATTGGATTGGATATGAAATCTCACTGGGCCGCTCGTCATTCTGATCAATGGTTTATTGATGAGCAAGTGATTCCTGCGGTGTTCTGCGACTGTGGTGATTCTGAATGTCTCGGAGAATATTCTTGGGATTCGGATGAATTGGAGGAGCATTTCAACTTCCTGAGCCAACAGCAAACAAGACGTGGAGGTACATGCCCTTACTGCAAGAAGTCCAGCCGTGCAGATTTGCGATCGCATATCGTTCAGTGTCACCAATCTCAGTTAGTCAACGATCCTCCTCCAGAAGGTTACTACCTCTGCGAAGAAGACCTTTACGGTGACAGGTCCAAATTGACTTGGGGGAACTTCCAAGGCACATTGAAGAAGCGGCTTTCTCTATCAACCTTTCCAAATTGTGCATGGAGTACGGCATGCACAAATCAAACTGGATTCAAATTCCGGAGTGTGGCAGCTCTAGAAAAACACCACAATCAACACCACGAGAATGAGATATGGCCTTTGGACTTTGGCCGTGACAGTCTCTGCCTGGAATTGGTAAGGTCACGAGAGGAGCTTCGTGCCCACATGGCAAGAAGGCATCACGGATGCAGCGACAGGCCTTCCAAATCAAGACAGACGGAATATCGGCAGACATATCTAAAGAACCATGCATCAATTTTCACTTCAGCCATCACTTCTGAGCTGTATGACGCTTGTTACGGCGAAGGGTCATCAAATAGACCAAAACCTGTGTTCATCTCCGTTGGTCTCGACGCCTTCACATGCAATACACCGCTTCTTTCGACATGGTTTCAGTCATATGGCGACTTCGACTTCGATTTCGTCATCTTGACAAAAGGGCTGGCAACACTCGATCCGGCCAACTTCGTACTGGTCGACAACGAATTCCACTTCGGCTTGTATGATGCTCAGACAATGAGACAAGGCTTGGTATGTATTCTATTCTACGTGGCGATTGCGAAAGGATGCTAATATTAGATGTGTAGATTGATCGCGAGCGAGCTGAGCCAAAGTACGCCGACTTGTTTGCCTACTGGGATGTGCTGCAGAGGCTCTGTGATCAACGAAGAATGCTCATCACCCCTCGTACAAGCATTAGGGGTTACGTTGCTATTGATATTCACAATGATGTTGACGCTGGTGTTGATATTGACGTTGACGCTGATGTTGACGCTGATGTTGACACTGATATTGACGTTGATGCTGACGACGAGTAGGTCAAACCCGGTCTCCGAAATAAAATGACGCCGCGAATTAGATCACTTTGATCTCGTCTAAGAGAATCGATCAGAAGAGGTTCTGAACTCTGAGCATTGGTATGTGTCATCTCCGTTGAAGGACACTAATGTTGCCTATGTAGATTAGTTGGGCCAGCTCCGCCAAAGTACACCAGTCTGTTCACCCTCTAGGACAGAGTCATGTCCGTCATGCATCGAAGGTAGCTCCGGAGGGGAACAGATCTGTATGCGGCACCCGCCACTCCATCGACGTTGAATCGGACTGAAACATGGATTTGTTGGAGGTTAGGGATGGAGAATCTGGAAAAACTTGATTGTTTACGATCGGTTAACTACGGGAGATCCACGGACACCCTTGCTTGCACATGTGGCCTGACTAACATTGGCGGTGGCAGGTACGCGTTCGGCAAAGATGGAGATACGTTCAGGCCGCTGCATCCGAGGGTGCCCATGACGACGCGAAGTGGGACTATACAGTGGTTCGCAGGCAAAGAGTCTGAATTAGAATCTTGATGCGCAGGCACGGCAGGGTTCAGGGTCCAATGTTGCATGTGATAGGTTGGGCGGCGCTAGTGGGGGCTGGTGAGAGCAAGCCTCCAGCCACCTGGACGCGTACAAACAATACGGGCTGTTTGGCCCACCTGCACAACACCCACTCCAACCTACGGCATTCGTCCAGTCACTCCTTAGTAGAGCAGTCGCAGTTGCCCTTCTCTCCCGCCGGCCTTTGCACTTCTCTTCTTCTTCTTCGCAGCGGTGCATGAGCTGCCTTGCTTCCCAATCGACTTTGTTTGTGGCGCCTCGCGGCTTCTCCCGCTGGACTCGACGCAAGACCCTCGCTTCAACGCCAGTACTCGAAGCAAACGGAAGTATTGATGCAACATGGCCACCAAAGCAGTCAATATGGGGGCATTTGGCGGCGGCCACACCGCGGGCATCTTCTCCGACATGACGGTTGATGGACCAGTGATAGGTACCCTGGTGGTCATCATGGACCGTGCCAGGAATCTGCCAAACAAGAGGACAATGGGCAAGCAGGACCCGTACTGTGCAGCGCGTTTGGGCAAAGAAGCAAAGAAGACAACGACAGACAAGCGAGGAGGCCAGACCCCACGATGGTGAGTAGTCTCGCGCTCCTTTACATGCGCATACTGACAGAAACAAAAGGGATCAAGAGATGCGGTTTACTGTGCATGATTCGCCCGACTACCACCGCCTCAAGGTTTCGGTCTTTAACGATGACAAGAAGACGGAATTGATCGGAGAGACATGGGTCAACCTCGATGCCGTCATCAGTCCCGGCGGCGGCCAGAGCGACAACTGGCACGGCTTGAACTGTAAGGGCAAGTACGCTGGAGAGATCCGCTTGGAGTTCACCTACTATGACACCCGACCCAAGGCTGAGAAACCCGCTGTCGAGAAGAGGCGAGAATCCACGAGGCCGGATGGGCAAGGCGCAGCTGTCGGCGGACCACGAGAGAGCACACCCATAAAGCGACGACCACTACCCTCTGATCCCACAGGCGCGTCGCCGTCTCCAGTCAATACTCCGGAGCAACGTGGATTGCGCGGCTTGAGGGCGGGACCGAGAGAGATTGGGTCTCCGCGCCATCAGCAACCAGTTGAGAGCAAACCTCGAGCTGAAAGTCGGGTGGAGACGCCTTCACGTCGGCCTGTCCCAGACGCATCCCCACTCAGCAGCGCGCCTGTCTCGAGTCGCCAAACACCTCAGCGCCCCCCGATCGCCCAGGCCTCGTACAGCACACCGACCAATCCTCGTGCGTCCAGTTCGCGAATTGATCTGACAAGGGAGGAATCCTTCGACATGTCATACACCGCACCCAAAGCGTATGAAGTGCAAACAGTCGAACCCGGCAATCGAGCCATCTCCCAGGATGACTTCAGGTCATCTCGAGGCCCTGCTCAACTGCCTCCCTCCGAGCCGGTCCACTCACATTCTGCCCCTGTAGTGCCGACACAACAAAGTTATGAGCTTGAGTTTCAGCAAGAGCAAATTGAGTACCCGGACAACAATTACTCAAGCGCGCGATCTCCATCATTCGCCCAGGATCCGTATCACGATCATGCATACCAAGACCCGGCGTATCAGGTTGCACCACTTCGCACAAGTCGAAGTCGCGAGTACAGTCAAGAACAGGTCTCACCGTCTGAACCCTACTATGGCCAACGGTACATTGAAGCGCCCCCGCAGCATGATCTAGGGTCTGCACGAAGGCGCAGCGCGATGCAACCGATGGTGGAAGACGAGGACCGTGACCTGCCGCCTCCTCCGCCTGTGCATAGGAGAAATGCAAGCACTTTGCCGCATCCGCATCAAGAAGAGTCGCCTGTATACGCCAACGAAGCTCCAGCTCCTCTGAATATTTCTCGTTATCGAGAAGAGCCGGAGTACGACGATTATGAAGCACAACCGCAACAATATGCACTCAACACCTACACTCGCCAGCAACCTGCAGAGCGACGAATGACTCATCCTCGCATTTCAGAACATGCATCCAGCCGACCTGTATCACGCGATGCCATGGTTCCTTCACCACTGCGCCAAGAGACGGTTGCCCTGCCATCGAGCTTGATTCCTGGTCACAATCCATCGTGGCAGGATAAAGATTCTCCTGCTTATCAAGCGCCGCCATCATACGAGACCCCGCCTCGTCTGAGGCACTATTCTGAGCCAGCAGAATACCGCGCAATCACGCAGTATGAATCTTCACCTCAGTCTCAAGAGCTGGTTCGCCATCCATCATATTCGAATGGACTGCCTGACTACTATCCTCATGACCCTCCAGAGCAGCCACGACGAACTTCGCCGGTTCACGAATCTCAAATCGTGAAGCCTCGCGCTACAAGCCCAGCAATTACCCCTCGCCACTCTCCAAATCCAGCCAGCGATCGCAACTCCAGAGGACCCACGAGAAGCATGCCAACGCGTAAATCCGTCTCTCCCCGACCACCACCGTCTTCTGAAGAATATGGCGAGCGTCGCTTGTCTGGAGTGGCTTTCAATCCAGATAGCTTCGATGTGTACAACCCAAGAGCATCAAGGTCGCCCGCTCCAGGAACATCGGATGATGAACGTCCAGGTAGCAGCATGGAATATAACGACCGCGGACAGATTGTCACTTTCAGCGGGCGTGTTGTTGATGCTTCTGACCATCTCCCGATCGACAACTGGGCACCTGAACCTGTACCCAAAGGAACGGTAAAGGACAAGGCACCTCGCTCTCGAGCCGCGCTGAATGGTAGTCGAGATCTCGAGGCGGCACGGCAACGCGAGGAGAAGTATCGCCAGGACCGCGCTCAGAGAGATCGAATCCGTCACGCTGCCAGTGCCACGTTTGATACTCCTAGCAACGCGCTTGTGACGACCAGGCATGACTTCAGCAACAGCAACTCACCTGCTAATGCGGGTGCACTTGTATATGCAGACTATGATGCCACTCCTCCAGGCTCGGTAGGACGCAACAGGCTTCAGAAGACAAACCCACACCAGCGTCCAATTTCAAGCTACGACTCGACTCCGCAGCACACATCGCCATCAATGCCTACGTCGGAGAACCATGTACTGCGCGAGCGTCAAAACCCGAATAGCTACGGCAGCAGTCCGGCTTACGATCGTGGTAGCTACGGACGTGCGCCACCCATCCCAGCAAAGATCCCACTCGATTTGAGCGGTGGTCGTGAGGAAGACATGGCGCTCAGTCTCGAGTTGCAGAGTATTGACATTGGTCCTGGATCAGGCGGACGGAAACCCCGGGCTCAAGCACGACGACAATATGGTTTCTAGTCGTAATGGTAGAGCTAGTTACGTCGCACACGTACACACACGTGCATTGATTGTATGATAGATTTTCCATTTCAGGGTGCGGTCTTTTGTTCTCTTTTGCCGGACTTATTATGTTTTTACTTTGCTCGATGTCTGATACCCCGATAGACTGGGTCAGTGCATGTCTGAGTTTTCTTCTTCTTTCTTCTGGCATTCTAGCGGTCTCGCTTGAGATGTAGATTTGCATTCAATACTTCTTGTGCACTTGTTTGCACGCCTGATAGATCGATCGGCTTTTACATACATGTTTCTGAGTAATGATACCACGCTTGTACAATGTTGTCTTGCTTGATGGCTTGTTATTTTGTGATGTCGAAACTTTCGTTTGAGCGTGATGGTGATTGATACCCGCGACGGAATAGTAAGCAGCTTGAAGTCAGTGTCAACTCTAACAGGCGATTGTGTCGAGACATCACTCCTTCAGAATATCAGTACTAGTAACAGCAAGAAAACTGAGGAAATATAGACCTCTTGTTTACCCATCTTTACATCGTACATCCAGGTTAGCAAATCTCAACGGAATCAAAATCACATCTCAGTCATTCTCGATTCCCAACCTCCCCTCCCCTCCCCTCCCCTACTTTCAATACATAACCTACATAAATAGCAAACCAACCACCCTGCACTTCCTCAGGGGTTCGCCAAGCACCCAAGTCCCAAGCATGCCTGCAATTGCCTGTCCGTCCATGCATGCAGGTAATATACCCGCCTCGCGACTCCAACTACGGAGTCCGGGCTGGGCGCGTAAACACGAAAAGTCCAGATGGGGGGCACGGTGTTGCCTCACATAAGCGGAAGCAACCCTTTTGGGCAGGAACGACGTGCACGGATTGGGGCAATGAGGAGTTTACGATTTACGTAGCAACATTCAGGGATCGAGCGATTGGGCTGTATTAGGGCAGTTGAATTAGTTGGATGTGTTTTCGGAGGTGTTTATTTCCTGATTGTTCTTGCGTCCCTGACGCGGTGCCTTGCATGCTACATGTTATACCAAAAGGAAATGCCAGGGTGTCGTGAGAAGAAAAGAAAGAAAGTTGAATTCGTAGAACCTCGTACCCCCAGTCCGGTGCAGTCATACAGAGAATATTGGTATTAAAGTAGGAAGGGAAAAAAGTTATACAGGGTAATTCCACCCAGCCAGCCAAGTGTGAGAGCGAATAAGAGAGAAGAAAAAAGTAAGGAAAAGCCGTGCAATAAGCAGCACAGTGGATCAACTTCACGGCGCATACGGCGGCGGCGGATCCCGCTCTCCCAACGCCGTACTCTCCGTCGGCGCATACGTGCTCTGCACATCCCCCGCATGCCCATACGTCTCCCAATTATCGTCCACCGTCTGGCGACCACCCACCTCATGCCCCATGGCCATGGTGTACGTCAACGGCGGCGAAGTGGGTGTAGCGCCAAACGCGGGCGTCGACACGGAGAAGCCTGCGTTGCCGTAGATGCTGTGCTGCGGCACGGGCGACAGGCCGCCTGTTGCGTGGCGGCGGGCAGGCAGGATGGGGCTCGGCTCTTCGGAGATGTCGGCGGGGCGGGAGCCGTTGGCGATGGGCATGCGCGAGAGGGTTGCGAAGGAGTCGGAGCGTTGGAGAGAGGGTTGGATGATTATCTGGGGTTTGCGGTCCGGGACGGGGCGGCGCGGGATGCTGAAGCTTTGCGAGTGGGCAGGTTGGGGTCGGGGTTGTTGTTGTTGCTGAGGGGAGGTAGGGGCCTGGTACTGGTATTGGGGGAGAGAGACGGTCGAGGCTGCGGGAGCGTAGCAGGTATACTTTTGTGGTGGCATGATGGGTGATTGTTGTTCCTGGTGCAGGTGGTGTTGAGGACGGTGTTGAGCCTGTGTGTTCCAGCCATTGCTATTATTTGGCTTTGCACCCGGGAATGTGTTGTTGCGTCTCTTTTGAGCCTCGACCTCGAGTTTCTGCTTCTCCAGCTCGTTCTTCTTCCTGTAGTGCCGATGGATCAGATAGCCGCCAGCTACTATTTCGAGACCACCGAAGATCATGATGTCACTTTTCGGAGTGCTGCCCCAGGGACAACTGAGGGGATATTATTCACGAGGGGAGGAGTAAGAAACCGGCTGAGGGAGTTGAAGTGAGGAGAGGGAAAGAATGACTGAGGCCGTAGCCATAATATCTCAAAAGTGCACTGCCTCGAAGTAAGCCCGGCTGCAGAGGGCAGGAACTAACGGGTCCTCCGTGGTGGCGGAGCACGTCACACGGCCAATCACATTGGCTCGCTTAAGTAGCAACTAGGAGCTCGCTACCCCTGCCTCGCGTTCGGAGTGGATATCGGTGAATTGTAGCCAAATAGTGCGAGATGCCCACCTCCGACTTTAAATATCTCATACTTCTCTATTCACTGCTCAAAATTCTAAGACTCCGAGAAGTTTGTATTGATTTGTTACCAATGTAGTCGAGATTGGGCACTCCATTGACTCACATGAACATCACAACGACATTACAAACTCAAAACAAACAAAATTCCAGTTGGCACTGTGACATCACAGCCACTGTGCCAGTCTGTATTTCCTACTTCCGGGAACTAACACATCCATCACAGCGCTCGTAGCACTATTCGTTCCCCCTACTTCGCTTCCTCGCCCTCCAGCGCATCCACAAAGCCTTCATCCTCATCCGACGACTCCTCACTCTCGTGACCGTCCGAATCATCAATGAGCTCCACAGCCGGCACAAACTCCTCTTCATCATGGTCGCTATCATGCTCCTCTTCCTTGTTCTCGACGCGGCCAGTTGCCAAACGCGCAACTTGTGGACGGATGTCGGCGTCCTCGGCGGCTCCGGCGCTGCGGAAGAAAGGGTGATTCTCTGTGAGCGGCTTTCCAGTTGTCACAAAACCCATAGGAGTGTGCTCGAAGTCTTGGCCTTTTCGGCGGAGGGCGAGCCATTCGTGAACTGTGGTCATGTTAGTGATGTTATTCAGAAATTTAGATAAGGAGGGGGACTTACGGAATGTCAGCGGCTTTTTGGCAAAGGGTTGGAGCTCGGGATCGATGGAGAGGTCGCGACCCAGTCCAAGATATCGAAGCAGCTCGTGATACTCATCCCATTCTAGGTGCAGACGGCCAGAGAATATACCCAACTCCACGCGCAACCATACCGGGGCCTTGAAGTCGGCTGGTAGTGCAGGCGTAGCATGGTAGTCCAGACTGTTGAAGTGCAGCATACGCCGAGTGACAGGTGCTGAGTATACGATCAGATGAACCTTGTGGTCAGCCGCCTCAACGCCGCACTTTCGGAGAATTGGAATCAGCGCGTTTGCTTCCTCAGGGCTGACAAGTAGCGCTTTCTGGCTTGCAGAGCTCCACATGACCCATTGGCATTGACGGATGAAATTGTCGCGGGCTTCATAAGCCTCGACGGTACGATTGAACTCCGTGGAAGTCCAGAGATTCGACTTCATAGACGGGGAGATTGCATATTTCAAGCCTAACGCGGTATGGCCCAAGGTCGAGAACATGGGCTTGAACGCGTTGCTTCCCGCAGCCAAGATCCCGGTCTTTGCGAAGTGCTCAATGTCCTTGTGAAGCTTGGGGATGTCAAAGTCTTTGTGTTGCCTGGCAAGTTGCACCTCACGGATTTGCTCCACTTCTGTTTCCACCTCAACTTCAGCCTCTCGTTCCTGTTCAATTTCTACTTCCTCAAGAGCGGAAGCATGAACAGCGGTGCCTCGATCTTGGAAGTGTTTCTTTCTAAGAGACAATTCCTCTGCAAAAGGCGCCAAAGCTGGGTGCCATGCTATCTTGTCGAAGTTCACCCCGCGTTTCTGACTTCGTGGCTCGTAGAGTTGTTTGAGAGACAGTGATTCATTGACCCGAACAATAGACAAGTAGGAATCACGAGCTTGTTCGGACTGAATGAAATTCGGATAATCGTATCGGCCTTGTGCTTGCTGCAAATACTGCGTCGTTTGAGCAAAATAACTGGGGTCTTGTTGCTCAATGGTATCGCAAGTCAAGCCGATAACCCAATGGAGAACGTCGTCGGATTTGGGTCGATAAGTGTGGTCCTTTTGCATTCGGTCCAAGATTCCTTGATGGACTTCAGGCGGCGAGTAGAAGACTACAGACTGAGATTGTCCGAGCAGTCGTAAACGCATTGCTGCTTGCACCATGGCGTCTTTGGTCAGGTGTTGGCCCAAGGTCAAAGCGGCCTTTGAATCGGGAGGGAACTTCAGGTCCGTTCCTCGACAGTGACTTTCGTCAATGTAGATGACGCATCTATCTAAGTGATCTGCGAAAGGCGAGGCTAGCAAAGGCGTGCTGGCACCAGTCCTATAAATCACCCACGCGCGATTATCATCGGCAAAGAAAACGGCGGCATTCGCATCTATATCCTTGTCCAGCCAGGCTCTTGCAAAGTCACGGTTCGAATGCTCGAGGATTTGGGCCCCTGCATCAATCAGAATGCGAATCTTCCCAGTCGACGTTGCATATGGTTGTTGTCGTCTGAAAGGTGCAGCTAGATGATCGATAAGATCGGTTTCTTTCCAGCGCACTCCATTGGAATCATTCATGCGAACGTATCCTTGATTTCGAGGTGCCAACAGGTAGTATAGAACTTCCGCATTGGTGTGTGCTAAATGAGGAAGGTCACCTTGCTTCACCAACATTGGCAGCTGGTGTCTGGAATCATTTGTGCCAGAGAAGCCCGTGACTCTGCAGCCCGATTGAATAGAGGTCGATGGAAACAGATTCCAGCCTGAAGCTTGCAATTTGAGCCGGAAAGTCTTTGCATATTTCGGAAAGACAAAATTGTTGAGAAAAAAGTCCACCAGCGAAGCACTGGATCGGACCATTCCGTGGAGTGAATTAATTTGCCAAGTGTCCTCGAAATTGATAGCAGCATAGTCCTCGAATTCCCTGGGGATATCCATGCCCTTTGGAAACCATTTTTCATACTCCACTGAAGGTTCGTCCGATCTAAGCAAGTGATCAAAGGCCTGCCGAAACTGTGATGTTGTAAGGCCTTGATAATAAAAGGAAAGGCAGGTCAGGACGATGCAGACGTCCGGATGGCCCCACTCTGCCGTTGGACTAGGAACCCCTTTGGCTAGGTATGGAACAGCTATAGGAGCTCGGGTAGGATGGAGGCCGTACTGTACATTCCATCGCTTTTTGAGCGTGGCTATGAGAATTCGATGGACGAAAAGACCGCGAAGTAGGTTAATGACCTTGACGACCTGCAGCTTGTCTTTGAAATATGCCATGATACGCCCTATAGCTTGGGGCCGAACGGTTGGACTCGAAATATAGCCATGTATATCCGTTATGATGGAGGCAGGATACTCCGAGCATGAGAGAATTGACGGCGTTTGACCTTTGCAGACAATACCTATCAGCAGTTTGATAAGATAGTCTTCAGCATCCTTCCGGAGGAAGTAAATCAGAGGAAATCCATCCATGCCCCGTTTGACAATTTCGATGCTTCGAGGGTATTGAGACTGAACCGCGAAGCAGAAATCCTTAACGAGATGCAACAGGGTTTGCGTGACCTGCCAGCGAAGGGGATGACCATCGACGGAACTCTGCACGCCTGAGGGGTAGATCAACTGCGTCCGTATTGCCAGCGACACATCACACTCATCCAAGACATCCCGGGCGTTTTTGTCCAACCAATCCTGAATCTTTATCATGACTGAAGCATGATCGAGCTGGTCGTCACAGAGTTGTTGCAGTCCGCTTAGTTTGAAAGAGAGAATATGCTCAGGTAGAGCTAGAACTACGCCGTTGCGAGAGCGAACTTGAGAATGCAATCGTCCATAAAGTTGCATCAGGCGCTTGTCCGTTGGGGTCCTTCGAGAGAATGGGATGTGTATGATTTCACGATTCACCAAGCCTCCAAGTCTGTCTTGAATTATTTGGGCTGATTGCAGCAGGAGTGCTCTGGGCACTACGATGCGCGCCAAGTTGTCCTTGTTCGCGAGGTCCGCAGCTACCATAGGCAGAATGCACGAGGTTTTGCCTTTGCCCATCAACAGCTGGAGGACAGCGTTCTCTCCTGACTCGGGGCAGATCGTCGCTAATGCCACTTTGACTTGTTCGTCTCGCAAGAGAATGTTGCTATCAATCTCAAGTAGAAGCCAGTCCACATGATCTATTGGCTTCCAGTTGGTGTGTCCCGGGTTCGCCCATTCGTCTCGTTCTTGTTGTTTCTTCATTCTTTTCTGATGATCCTGAACTCGTAGAAGATGTTGCAAATCGGTGATTGCTAAACCGAAATCGATGAGGGCTTCTTTTGTGCCAAATCCGAAAGTGGTGTTCGATGTAGTACGAAGTTCGGCCAAAAGCTCAATGTTTGTCATGCCAGGCCATAGACCTACGAGAGCTAGCCACTTCCCGTGTGGATCATTCGCTTCGAGACAAGTTCGAATACAGTCTCCGTAGTTGTTTACAGAATCCTCCACTGGGCGAATCTCATTTCCCGTTATTCTCGTATAGATTTGATGAGGTGCTTGAGTATCAATCGCAAACCTGCGTTCGAGGGCATCGATGCTTGAATCCAGCTCACGTGCATATCTATTCTGTACGAAAGATTTGGGGTCTTGGAATTTGGCCGCAATAGTCCTCAGCTTGTTGACTCCAGGAACATGAGCATGAGAGATCGTGGCCATGGTATTTGGTAGTCGGCCATCACGTTTTCGTCCTAGATCACTAGGGAATTCGTATCGAATGTTTGACTGCCTTGATACATTGTTCGAAACTGAGGCGAGCGGACCGGGACCGGGGTTTGAATTCACTTCCGTGTGAAAGAAACTGCTGCGCTTCAGACCTGGTGGTATGACGATGCTCTTTCCTAGGAGCGTTGAAAGTGTTGGATTGTCATTCGCCCTGATTCTGGTTGGATAGAGCTCTCTGCAGGCTGATATCTTGTTGCTGTTCTCGTAGGCCGCCGTGACCTCAACATTGGATGGTGTTGACACGCCTTCTGTTTGGTCGAGGACTCCTTGCACGCGCTCAAGATATCTGCGTAGCTCGTCATTCCGGGTTAGACGAACCCATTCGGGCATAATGTCCTCCAAAGCCTTCTCAACGTCCAGACATGTTGGATCAATATAATCCAAAAAGTCTCGTTTGAGATCGGGACATGGCCATTGTCTCTTAATAGAGCTTGCTAAGATCTCACAGCTTTCCTCAACACGCTTTTCGTGCAAGTGTTGTGCAATGAGCATCTGGGACCTCTTTTTGAAACTGTCAACGAACGGTCTCTTGGCCTTCTCCATGAACGAGATCATATACGCCGACGGAGGAGGACCATCAGGTCGGAAATGATAATATGTTGAGTGAGATGGCGGTTCTATCATCCCGAGCTGGGGTATCATCGCAAAGGACACCAAAATTTGCAGCAGCATGAGATTCGCGTCATCCGAGAACGCGATAGGTCCGAGAAGAAACATCAGGCCATATCTATCCTGCGATGTACAGGTGAGGAACTTTTGCGCAAGAGCCCCCCATTCAACCCTTATGTCCGCCGCAAGCAGATCGGTGAGGAGAAACTTCTGAAAGAACTTGTCGTAGCCTCCGATAACAGGGGCATCTTGAAGAAGAGCAATAAGCGGTGTTCCACCTGACGCTGGAGTTTGCCATTCTCGAAGCAATCGAACCATCTTAATAACGTTACTGCGCCTAGTTGCATCTGACGGAACGTCTCGCGAATTGTATACGCTATCATCCATGAACTTTTGATCGTGGGTCCTTGACAATGCGCGAGATCCCAGATGGACGTCACTAGAAGGCATATCGTTTGCCTCTTTGGGAGGTTGATTGGCATCGAATTTCGACAGTTCTGAAGATCTCTGCAGGATGTTCATGACAAGTGGCCGGTATCTCTCATCTTGCATTGCAACGTGGACGACATCGGACCATTGGACAGTTTCCATACATCTCAAGTCCTGAGGATAATGAGTCCGCGCAGGTGACAGAGATGCAATCCTTTGGAGGATTGAGATATTGTCATCGCTCAACGGAGACCAAGGTAGGTAACTTCCGGTCTGGAGAAGGTAAATTGCTTCTTCCAGACCAGTTCGTCTAGTGAGCGGGTCGGGGATGACATTGGACGTGAAGGCGTGAAGCAACGCTCGATAGTAGAGCAACTTGGGCTCAGGGGCGCAGTCGATACGTCCCAGTAATCTGTTGATGTCGAACTTGAGGTAAACTCCGTGGCTTGGTCCAGTGTTTATCGCAACATGACAACCATTCTTTTCGCAGGAGAAACCACCCAGCGCAACTAGTATACTTTTCTGACGTCTGTTTGCGATCGATTGAATCAAGATTTTACTCTTTAGCCCATACCATGTACCGGCGTCCTGGTTTTTTAGAATTGTGGCACCAAGACGCGAAGACTGGAGTTCGCCGTCTTGGTTGACAAAGAAGCTGAGTTCGAGGCGTTTAAGCTCGCATGTTACTTTTCCGTCCTGTGGTTGAACGAAAATCATAATCTGAGGCGCCAGTTCGAATGATTCGAAGATCCGAACTATGTCGGAAGCTAGTCTGCTCGATGGTTCCAACAATCTCGTCTCTCGCTTTTCCCCAAATTGACGAACAGCCTCTGGCCTGCCCTCCTTGATTCCATATATCCACCAGTTGCCAGGCCTGGAGATCCAGATATCGTTTCGACGGATTTCCAGATTTCCATTGTGGATGTTGAGCCAATGAAAGCAGCCCTGAATCATCGGTACGGGAAGATCAGGAGCGTTTATCGTGCCAAATGCATGGCATGGAATCAGTTCCAGCACTTGGTCTTGCCGCACCGCTCGCACGATAAGCCTGTTATTGCCCCCAAGGCCCAGGTGCACCCTATTTCCATTCTTCATCGTTTCCGAGAATGCGAACGACATTCCAGGCATTCGGGAGGGGAAGACGATAGGGCTTGTGGCTCCGAATAGTTCTTTGTAGAGTGGATGGCTTCGTATTGCGAGCGGAAGGGCACTCATCTCTTTCCCATCGACAAGAAGAGTACCATAGAAGTAGTTGTAGTGAACAGAATATGCGTTTCTGTGGCCCTCGGAAGGAACTGTGAGAAGAAACCAATACGTTTCTGGGATGTGAGATAATTCTGGGCTCTCTGATGGCATGTTCCAGAACTTGTTGATAGCCGAGATAAATGCTTGGGGCCTTGAGGTGATGGCTTCCTTGACGAAGACTCTTCTCTCGTGGTTGAACACGACATCCCGAACAATGGCATGACGAAGGCTGTAGGGCATGGTCGCGAAGTCTGTGGCAAGGTTGTAGTGTAGCATGATAGAAGCGGAAATGAACAGTTGGAGTGTTTCAGACTCCAGCAACACCTTTTCATCTACGTGCATGGTTCGTTTGCAAAGTAGTGAAGCCCAAATGGCGAACTGTGTTACTGTCGGATCCTCGGTGACCATTGATTGAAGCTCGCTACACCAAGCAGCTGTGATGTTGCGCGCTCTCTGAAGACTGACGGTCGCGGTCTGACGTACCAAGGTGCTCGGGGAAAGAAAGATGACTCGGAGTAGAATCGTAATGTAGATCTCCATTTGAATCGGTTCTCGCCAGTTCTTCTGGAGAGATTCCAAGCGATAGTCGAGTTGTTGAAGAAGCTTGTGGCAAAAGCTGTCATCTTGAAGTGAAGAATGAACATCTCGGAGAGCTCCTTGGCCTGTGGTAGTAGGACCCACTTGGAGCGTCAAACATTGCAGGATGAACGAAGTAGCTTCAGCGGAGAAGTTTATAATGGGTTCTCCCAATGCCCTCAGCAAGTCTAGCCACCTAGAATGCGTCCCCCCAAGAAGCCCCTGTAAAGCCATGAACTCGTGAACGCTTATGTCTTGTGGGCAAATATTCTGGCTGGCTTGGATGGCATTCGAAGATGGCCAGTTGGCGAAGCTGAGGTTAAGGACATTGAGGGAAGACTGGCTTGGCAAAGTTACAGGGAAGTGGTGCCAGAAAGAAGCTTTGCCGCGGTCACTCGTCCATGAGCCACTCTGCACATCGTAATACCTGGGCTTTAAACCACATGAGCGGCATACGTCGGAAAGTATGGCGGGGAACCCTCGATTTGCGTAATGGCACTCCGTGTGAGCTTTCTTTTCCGAACCCAGAGTAACTCGGCACAAGGTCTCATTGGCGTAGGAGCGGAGCTGGGAGTCACGAACGAGTGAGATACGCTCTACTTTGTTTGGTCGCTCTTGGAAACAAAGAGTCGAACGAATGAGCCAGGTAGCATCTCGGTATGCAGCAAATGTCTTGGGACAAAAGAGCTCGAAAAGTGTAGCTTTTGCAGCAGGCTCAAAGGAAGGGAGAGGATGTTCGAAAATTTGGATCCGGATCTTGTTGGCACAATCACGGAGCTCGTGCCACTCGCAGGGTCGTTGGTGAACATGATTGACGATGCCATTCCACCCACGAACTGCTTTCCACTTGCATTCCGTCGCATCTCGTTTCTCGATTGTCTCTTTGTATTCCTGACTTTTGAGTTCCCACTCTTCCTCTTTTGCACTGCATTGGGCCGTGGCCTTCTCTTCAAGTTCTTGGCGAGTACGAAGCAAGAAATCCGTCATGTTCGACTCATCGTAATACCGTGCAGCGAAGCAGTCATCTGAGGGGTCCGCAAAAATGTCGATGTATCTCTTGCCCTCAACTGTTTTGCATCGGGCCTCGATATGACTTTGTAACGAGTGCACACGTTCCATTTCTCCGAGACTGAGTACTTGAATGGGGTCCAGGATGTCAGGCTCGAATCCAGGATGAAAATTTTCAAGGAGAGGGAAGAGCTCCAAAGCCGCTTTGTCCATGGATACCCAAAGCTCCATGAGATGAAGGAACATTCGACTTAGTTGATCTGGGTATCCAGCGACGGGGCCGCGAATCTTCGGTACGTAGTCGATGATTACCTTACTGAAGTGCTCACACGAAGATCTCGCGGACGAAGCGAATGATTTTGCTGGGATCAGAACATCTTCGTGATACTGCGAGTCAGCGATGTGGCGGCTGACTGCGGTCATGTATGGCTTGATTGATGCCATCGACTTTTGGTACTGCTCGAGCTGTTGTGACGAGGAGGGGTTTGCTAAGGGCTTTGGCTTGTACGCGTGGGTTAGGACGCCCCTAATATAATTGCCACTGTTCTTCAACTGGAGGATGCGTTCGCTATTTAAGGCGTAGTTCCGTAAGGATGGAACTTCCCTCTCATTGTGGACTCGATGGAACCTGTATACAGCTTTGAGATATCCTCCGGTCGTTTTCAGTGTGGACTCAAAGTCTGGTTCAAGGGATCGGAAGACGTGCGCGTGCGCGTACGCTCGGGCAGCACTATCTGAGGCATGTTGCAGGTCTCCCTGGAGCTTGTAGAGCCTTCGGCCAATCTTGGAGCGAAGGAATGATGCAGCCTCGAAAGGTAGCCTCTTGAGAGAGTCCTCTAAGAGCTGGGCCAGCATCACACACATGATGGATTTGTAGTAGAATCGTCCGGTTTCAGCTCCAAGGTTCTCGTACAGGTAGCGCTGAATAGCTACTCGAAGAGCCTAATTATGTTAGCGATATCCTCCAAAGGGTTACATCTTACTTACCAAGTAGAATGGCGACCTACGCCACGGTCGTTCCGCGTTGTTGAAGCGCACCTCGTCACGGACCCTCTTTTGGAGGAGCTTAGTTGACGTACGCACAGCGCCATTCGCCTCGAGAATAGCCATGAGAAGACCTGATAGAACGTCGGGGCTGCTGGTATCTCTGATCTCGGTGATCGCAGTGCCCGCTTTGATTGACATTGAGGCGAATTTGACAACGTGCTCAGAAGCTGCTTTTTGCATGAAATCTGCAAGGCCTTCTTGAAACGAAGGCTCCAAATAGGTCTTGTCCGAGATGGCGATCGAGGAACCCGGGAAAGACCACAGTAGAGCATTGCTGGACGCCAGGACCTTTTCGCACGAGGCTGACGTTTCAAAAACTTCAAAGATAGCGTCATCCTTGCTTTTGAAAACTAGAAGCGCGGCATTCTGGGCCTTAGTATAGAGAATGAGAATCTTGTTTGCTTTCAGGTCGCGAAGGCCACGCAGCAGCGCTGACTTGGGGATTGTGCCGTCCACATTCAGCGTTTTGCAATCAACGAGCGATTCATAGAGGCCTCGGATTTGGTGCTGGTGCTCAGGCGCAGCCTTAGAACACAAATGGCGACTTGCATTTGTCAAACGGTCCAGTAAAGCGCCGTCAAGAGCATGAAGGTTCCTATCCTCTCGGGCTGGCGCGTTTCGTGGTAGCGCAACATGAAAGAAGAGCTGCTCGTGAAACGAGATGCGGTTGTCTGAAGCCATGGCGCTTGAAGGAAGGAGCAGGTGCCAGGATAGAGGAAGAGCGGCCTGGAGTAAAGAGCTAATGTCGGGATAGAGGGTTGCGACGTGGTGGAGGAGGTGTGCAGAGGTGAGGGGCGGGTGAGGGAGCAATAGGCCTCAAGTGAGCGAGTGAATCTGAAGTTGGTCTGTGCGGTGGTGACAACAAGTCGCAGCCTTGCGCGTCAAACGCGTTTGTTTTCACTGTAACAGGCCAAAAGCAAACTGAAAAGAGAAGGCAGCAGCGTAGCTGTGGCAACATCTGTGATTGGCTCGAGAGTTGGGAAGAGAGTGGATGAGATGGCAGAGATGGGAAAAGGACAATGGCAAAGAGATGAGATGCAGGTACAGCGCTCAGAGTAATCGGAACGAGACATAGCCTGGGTCTACGAAAGACATCTAGATTCTCGCAGCCAATCCTGCAATAAAAGTCGCACCAGTACCACAGCCTAACTCACACATTCTCGAAACAATGGCCGTCCTCGCTCACCACGATACCTACCTATAGCTTCCATCATGGAGGGGCTCATCCTTGGTGAGTCCACTGTCGCAAGTGGTAGCCTCTCTGCAGTAAGATGCTCCAAAGCCTATGTAACAATGGCCGTATGGCGTACGAGATGACTGGAGTCTATGCAAGTACCCAGGCGGTGAGGATTCGGCGGGCTGATGGCTCTCGCACTGCGGGGCCTATCTCGAAATGAACTCTACAAGATATTTTCCTCTTTGTTACCATCGAATACGCGGAAAAGCGACTTGTCAATGGGAATGGGAAGAGGTGAAGTTTGAAGGAACACGAGCAAAATTAAATTATTTGCGTCTAACTCCGGAACGATGTTCTGATTTGCCAAATTTTCATCTAATTTCAAAATTCGTCCAATCATGTCCGTTCACCGCCCTTACTTATTGAAACACTCAACTCTCATAGGCCACACCTGCTGGATTTCCAACTCAGGCATAGCACGCAAGTATCAACACCCGAGTCATGTGTCTCTAATCGCCGCGAACGGCTCATCGGCAGGAAGTGGCGTCCAGATTTATTCCCGTATCAGTATGAACGCGGAAAAGCGCCGCCGGGGCTGGAGGCGAAGGATGGCTAGGCGTGGGACCGGCATTTGGAAACGCTGGTACGAAGCTTTTTCTCCCATTTTCCAGACGTGCGCGATCCCGGGCGCGTCTTCTTCTCACCATTGTCGGCTCTGCTGGTCGTCCGACGGTTGAGAGATTGCTCGTGCGCTCGCAGTGAACGAGGCACGTGGCGCAACCTTGTTCACGGAGGAGAGCGCGATTCGCAATTGGCGGGGTTTGGGTTCAGTCAGCAAGAGAGCATCAGCATCAGCAGCGGAGATGGTCAAAGAGTTCGACAAGGACGTTGCGGCTGCGTCAGCGGTTGGAGGAGAAAAGCTCGCCCTATCGCAATTATCGCAGGTATCGAACAAGTCTAAAGAAGTAGAAGATGTCGAAGCCGCTGAAGAAGAGGAGGATGACGACAATTCCTCTGTTTCGACCGTGTCCACGACAGCCGAGATTCAATCAATTCACCACACCTGGTCTCGCAATTCTGGACATGCATGGCCTGGAGATGAAGTCCTTGCAGGAATCACGACAACAACTACCAATGCGACATCCGATCCGCGGTTTGAGGTAGATTTCGACGACGATAGCCCACAGGACTGGCCTATTATCAAGAAAGCCGTCGTTATCTTCTTCATGTCCTTCTCGACTCTCATTGTAGTCATGTACTCAACCTCATACACTTCTGGTATTCCAGGAATGATGAGAACCTTTGGAATACAATCGAAAACATTGGTTGTACTAGGGATCACGACTTACCTCTGTGGGCTTGCGATTGGGTCATTGATCTTAGCACCACTCTCCGAAATGTATGGACGGCGACCCGTTTATATTATCAGTGTAGCCGCTTTCACCGTCCTCGTTATTCCCTGCGCACTATCAAACACTCTGGCTCAGATTCTTGTCCTTCGGTTCTTTGGTGCGATCGCAGGAGCAGCCATGATATCAAATGCGCCAGGAACCGTCTCCGACATCGTCAGCGAGGAATACCGCGCGCTGGCATTTTCAATCTGGTCCATTGGACCCATGAACGGCCCTGTCTTCGGACCGCTTATAGGTGGCTTCGTTTTCCAGGCATTGGGATGGAGGTGGACGAACTGGGTGGTCATGATCGGTTCCGGCGTCTCCTGGGTGATGGTCCTCATAATCAGCGAAACCTATGCCCCGGCAATCCTCCGCTCCAAAGCCGCTAAGAAACGCAAAGAAACAGGCGACAACCGCTACCATTCTCGATACGATGAGAAGAAGAAATTCTGGCCTCTCCTGCGCGAGAACTTGTATCGCCCTTTGTCGATGTCCGTCAAAGAACCGATCTGTATCTTCTGGAACGTGTACATCGCCCTTGTCTACGGTGTCCTATATCTCTGCTTCGTCAGCTACCCCATTGTGTTCGGTGCGCGCGGCTGGAGTCCTGGACTCATCGGGCTAGGGTATATTGGAATTGGAATCGGTGGCATGACGACGATCTGCTGCGAACCTTTGCTAAGAAGGATGATAAATGCGCATAAGAAGGACCCAGCAACGGGAAAACCATACCCTGAGGCCATGGTCAGCGTTGTGTGTATTGCCGCGGTCTTGGTGCCTGTTGGTGAGATGATATTTGCATGGACTTGTACACCAAACGTGCATTGGATTGCGCCTATAATTGCCGGTATCCCGTTTGGTGCTGGCAATTGCGGTGTCTTCATCTACGCGTCCAATTATCTCGTTCACTCGTACGGTATCTACGCCGCCTCAGCTTTGGCAGGTAACGCTGTTCTTCGATCCGCAATGGGTGGTGCTCTTCCTCTTGCAGGACCGCAAATGTACGCCACTCTAGGACCGCATTGGTCAGCGACAATGCTGAGCTTGATTGAGTTTGCACTTATTCCTATTCCTGTTATTTTTTATTTGTTCGGTCATAAGATTCGCGAAAAGTCGGATTTGATTCGACAAATGAGAGAGGATAGGGAGAGACTAGATAATAAAAGGAGGAGGGCTGCAGAGAGGCAGGAGAGATTACTGACAATGAGAGAAGGGCCAAGTGAGAAGAAAGATTATGAAGTTTGAGATACGTTGTTTCGTTGCATTTTCGGCGTTTTAGACGGCAGAGATACACACATGAGAGAAGGACTTCATATTATTAAGTCATACCGTTGAACTCTTAAGTTTCAGACATTATTATCAAGCGTCCAAATCCAGAACCTCAAACTCCTCCTCACTGCTAACCACACTCCACCCCTCTGACACTCCCCTCGACATAACCTCCCACTCCTCTCCAACCAAACTTTCCGGCAAAGTCCCCTCCAACATCCTCGCCCACTCCTCTCTGACCATAATCCCCCATAACTCTCCCCTCACCCACTCCACAAGACTACACCTCTGCTGATCCTCCGGCGCTGGCAACCCCTCAAACTCCTCGCACGAACACGCATAGTACATGCTACCATTGCCAACGCAGCAGCAGGAACACGGAAATGAACAGCCGCGACACGAAAGAGGGTACCCGAGGATCCAGCAGCCAGAGCCATTGCGGTGCCATTCCCAGGTGAAGTCGCCGAGGGATGCGAAGGCTGCGATAAAAGAGGTGTAGTCGGGGATGCTGTCTCGACGGCAGTAGCGGATGCGGTATTTTTCTGGAACGAGGATATTGGACAGGATGCTGGGGATGCTAGGATCTGATGGAGAGGCAGTGGATGTTTGCACCCCATTCTTCACCGTCGTCGCTGTCGCCCTCACGTCCGTCTCTTCCTTCACTAACATCCCCTCCTTTGCCCTCGCCCGAACAGCCCACTCTGGCCACTCCTCATCCACAATCATCCCCATACCTTCCTCATCACGAACCCACCCGTCACCTCCCGCCATCCCCCTCTCAATAAACTCTCCCCCCTTTCCAAATCGCTCATACAAAATGACATCATCCATCGACATCATATCCCCTTCATGCTCGCTCTCCGCAGCCCAGATATCATGCCATCCACGTCCGTTGATTTCCCATTTCGCTTCTACGCGGCGTGATAAGCGGCGGCCGTGTTTTGGCGGGCAGCAGATTTCGCAGCAGGTGTTCCTTTTGCGGGGGCGGCGGGTGGGGTATTTTTTGCTGCGGATGTGTGTGAGGGCGGGGGAGCGGAGGTCTGCGTATGAGGGGTAGAATGGGAGGGGGAGGGTCGCCATTGTTGAGGGTGAACGGTGGTGCTGTGGTGGTGGTTGTTTGTCGTTTGGTGAAACCTCGTCCCCTACGTTTGTGGATTGTTGTTTGATAGGCTCTTGGATTCGCAGCGAGAACTGGCTGCTCGATAAAAATGCCTTCGTAGTAAACTCAATCAAGAGGACTACATAAACAACTCAATGCTCTAGGAATATCCAGAAAATAGTCGTAGACTCAGTCGTCTTCAGAAACAACCAAGTCAACAGAATTGCATGGAAAAATATGACCACCGTTCCATCACAATACTTATACACCTTCACCCATCCCAAGCTCCATATACGCCCCAAACAACCAAGGCTGTGCACTCCGCCCTCGCGGAACCCTCTAGGCGGCAGAGGGCGTATGGCGTAGCAAGAAGGGCGGACCATGATTCCGCTTCCAAAATAGCGCGCAACGTAACTACCTCTTACCATGCGCCACAATACCCCATACTCGATTCCAGGAATCTTGGGCGATGTCATTTAAGCCATGCCATCCCGTGACGTGTCGTTGTGCTGGTGTGAGGAGGGAAAGGGCGAACGGGGCGGTGCAAGTGGCTTGGTAGGCAGCAACTGAACGTGCGGTAAGCTATAGGAATAGGAGAGGCATCGGTAGAATAAAGTAGATTAATATTTGATTGGGTATTCAAGTTGAGATTGAGATTGAGATTGAGATTGAGACTGAGAGAATGGATGAGTGGAGTGCATGGTGAGAGTGCGGATCCCGTGCATCACGTGATCTGGGAATCTCGTCATCCAAAATGATATTCAATGTTACAACCCTTGGAGTATTGAACATTCGGACATGAAATCTTCAAATTTGATCCTGAGACAAAAAGAACGAATGCTAGAAACATAATCCAGATTGACAAACCACAACAAACTTTCCATCCAACCTCCACCAACTCTCCATCCACCCCCCAACAACCCCCTACCACGTCAACCTCATAATCTCCGGATTCAGCACCACCGGCAACAACGCATGATTCCCCACCAACAACGCAAGCGGCAAAACAGCGACAACCTCTCCAATCCTCCACTCCTCGCCCAACCCAAACCCACACACCACCATGCCCACCCCGACAACCCCACAAAACGCAAACGCCCACCGAAACCTCCTCAGCACATGGCCCATGGCCTCCAAAAACCCCACCGTCGCAACCTCCTTCGTCGTAGCGCCCCACTCGACCTCGAGCGCGAAAAAATGGCACAGCAGCGTCATGCTGATGTGCAGACTCAGGCCGCCGAGGAAGATGGTCAGGAGGGGTATCCATTTCAGGTTTGTGAGGAGACAAGGCAGGAGCGCGCGGTCGTGCAGGCGGTACCGCAGCCAAGCGAGTGCGAGGTTGCCCGTGACGCTGAAGACGAGGAAGATGGCGAGCAGCACGCTGAACGACGACATGTAGTAGTGGTCTAGGCGGCCGTTGAAGAAGCTGACGAGGAAGTAGTTGAGCAGCGAGAGCAGCCAGGCGCTGCCGAGCGCGTAGTAGGTGCCGATGTAGGAGAGGATTGTGATTTTGGAGGAGAAGGGGATGGGGGAGCCGAGGAAGGTGTAGAAGAGGGGTGTTATGGGGCCTTTGTGGAGCCAGTCTTTGAGCGGGTGGAAGATGAGCTCGTTGCAGCCGTAGGCGTATCTGGTGTGGGTTAGTAAGGGGTCATGTGTTGAGGGACGGGGTGCGTACTTTTCCCATCGCGCAAGCTCGTCGTACACCGTCAGTGAAACACCCTCTTTATACCCATCGTCCATGTACGCGGCGAGTCGCGTATGATACCCCTCGGATTGTAGACGGAGTGTCATGTCAAAGTCCTCGGAAACGGTGCTCTCAGACCAAAACTTCTCACAATGATCATGTCCACATTGATATGACACCTCTTGCACTGCCGACCAGCGTAGAAACGCATTGTGGCCGACAAACGGTGCGACATCTCCATTTGCAACCGCAAATCGAATCATCGTGTAGATCATGTTGGTGAAGAAAGTGATTCCTCGTTCGAAGAAGCTGTCCGTAACATTCATCACGCCAGACGAATACTGGAGTATGGCGACTTGCGGAGACTGCTCCAGTTCACTGACTGCATCAAGCAGGCAGTCGGTTGGAACCCGGGTGTCGGAATCGATCAAGAGAATGTAGTCGCCCACGCGGATGTTGCCATCAGCCCAAGCTTCACCTTCGCGCTCAGAAAGTGCAGTTTTGAGAGCTTCCTCGTAAACCGCATTCTCGTCCTCTTGGTCCCAGCTGTAGTCACGCTCGACCGTCATCAAGAGTTCTTCTACCCTCACGCTCATTTGCAGGGCGTAGTTCATGTTGGATGCCTTTTTGAACTTTCCACGACGTATGAACTCGATTGACTCGCCTTCTAGTTTTGTATTGTGTCCAGGACGCGCTACCCAACCGATGCTGTTTTCACCGTAGAATTCTTGTCTGGCCTCAGCTTCTTCCTCGGAAATAAGCTGCACTACTATTGTTAGTGATTGACTGAGCGAACATATCCTGCGACTTACTGCCATCGTCATTGACAAAGATGTTTGCTGTCCCGCCTTGCAACTCATATGTTGCAATCGCACGTTTGATGGAATAAATCGTAGGCTCAATGACGGCTTTTAGGCTTTCCTTATAAACTGGCATCTGAATCGTAACATGGGGCAGCTCGATTGGGTTCGTGTCATGAAGGTACATGCTTTGAATGCGTCTCGGTGGTTTCCCAGAATAGTATTTGCTATTCTCCTGCATTCCACACGTAGATCCGAATATTTGGACTATATTGCCAATGATAGCTTGGAAGAAGAACTAGAAACATTAGCACGTTGCGACTTGACTACTACACGACTTACCAACGATAACCAGAATTGTGCAGGAAAGCAGATGAGGAAGAGAAATCTGAGCCAATTCGGTTCTTGAACTTGTTCAATAGCAACTTGTCGCCAACCAGAACCGATCGCAGTCGTCAGTAGCATAACGGAAGCAGCTGTGTAGACTGCTTGCCATAACTTTGTTTGTCGATGCTCTATGATCGGGTCCTCGAAGATGGTGAAGCTATCACTAGATGCTGTAAGTTCATTTGATCGAACCTTGATGCTGCTATTATCGTGATAATCCTTCTCGTTCTTATCCTCTTCGTCTTCCTCCTCTTCCTCATCATCATCTCCGTTCCCGCAAAGCGATTTTGCAAGTGCATTGTGCAACCGTTGTGCACTCTTAAAAAGAGAATTTGGATCACTTTCCCAGACAACCAAAACTTCATTGCTCACAACGAATGCTGCCGACTGACCTCTTTGACAAGAAGGTAAATCATCAAAATCCGGTACAATCTGCAATCGATGGCCAGACTGTAACTGCACATAAGGCAAGCTGCTCCGTTGTATGACATATACAATGAGTCGAGATTTGACAGTCATCGCGCACTAGATCTATCAGCCACATTTCATGACTACATTTAAAGACTGACTCACCCTAACATTCATCTCCAAAATTGACTGGTAGAGACCACTGTCGTCACTAAATGCGTGAAGAGGGGCAAAGGCGTAAAAGTCTTCAGATTTCTTCACAAAGACACCTTCTCCGGGCTTTCCCTCCGTCCATCCCTTCTGTTCCTGCTTCATTTGGATCCAGCGGACTAAAATATCACGTTTCCTGTCCCTTCTTTCAGTGGAATTATCGCTTCCGGAACCCAAGTCCGAAAGCAAAATATCTGACGGGATACTGCTTACGGAGCTAGAGCTCGAAACTGCGATATTCGCTGCTGAGGTACTGGCATGACCTGGGGCAAGATCCAAATCGGTAGCTGCCATAAAGGCTGCCCGGTAATCCTCGGCAGACGCATAAAGATCTAATATTGAGATTAATGAATCTCGACGGGTGATACTTTCTGCATATTGCTCCTGTGTAGATGCGCCTCGATCCGAATGACCAGGGCTAGTAGATTCCATTTCTTTCCGGATAAGCAGAATCCCCTCCGTCCACGGAGCCTCAAGTCAAACTGGCGTGTAACTTGCCGTAGGTATTTCAAAAGATAGTACGTTTAGAAATAGCAATCAAGAGAGTCACCATAGATGTGCTGGTGATGATGATGGAGATGCTAGAAAGGGCGACAGCTATACCGCTCGATTCTGGAATGAAAGAATCCCAGTGGTAGCGGAGATCAAAATTTGAGCTCTGTACCATCAACTTTCAGCCAGGAAAGTTTGGTACCGCCGCAAATCATTAGAAGATAGGTCGAACCATAAAAGCGCTTCGATGGAAATAAAAGCCATTTGTTCACTCTAGATGTGAGCCATCGCTGCGAACTCGCACAAAAAGAATTGGTATACCCTCATCATTGTTAATTCTGTCTCCAATCAAGTTGGATTATTTGGTTCTGTATGCGTTCTCGACTTATTGTATCACCACAAGTCAAGTCAACAGGTCTTGGGGAACGCGATCGTTTTAGCTTTGTGGGTTGTCGCAGATGCCCTATGAGGTGGAATAATGCGGAAAGTAGTGTACCCTACGAAGTACCAATCGCTTGTGCTCGGGCTTGATTGATTGGCTCTACCGAGTTAGCGATGTTTGACCCACGGTTCGGTACCCGTAATGCTCTTGGTAGTGTAAATCTGTATGCTGCAGGCTGCAGCGATCAATCATTGGCCGCCGCCTAGTCATGTTCACTTGCCTTTTCCATGATCGGATGCTCTCTCTCGTAATCGCGTTGTTGAGAATGTCCTCGGAAATGAAGGGTTCGCGCCGCTTTCGAAACGTCTGGATAGGTATGTGCCTCGTTCTGGAAGACATGAACTTGCGCGAATCTAGTTTCAGCTGTTCGTACAAGAGACGCGTGATGCCTATGCTATAATTATTGCCGTCACCGTGACTGTGTGTCATCAAAGCGCAAACGATCGGAAGGGGTGGAGATTCTGATGTCATACTCCGGCAATGATATGGGTAAGTGAAGTGGTATATTCAAGCTATCAGCTGCATGACTCGTGCAGCACATGGCTCCTAAGCAAACTCCATATACCTTGGCTAATGAAGGCGCCAAAAATGAAAATCCGAGAGAAGATGGGGTATTCGTAGTTTTGATCAAACCAAAGTGAACGCTCAATCAGCAAGCCTATTTTATCAGCGTGTGACTCAAAAGAGTTAAGAGTTCTCTCACCTGTAGCTCACTAATGTATCCACACGATGGTTGCTGGTGCTGAAACTTCTCAGCTGAACCTTCTCACCATTCTTAATCTCCTTGGCGTCACTATCACCCCACTCCATTGGAACCTCAGAATCGGCATCTGCGTAGACTAGTACGTTGAATGTGCAGTTGCCGTCTAGCATGGGTAAAAAGGTGACGGAAGCTGTGATTTGGCGGAAGATGGATTGAATCTCGGCTTGGATCTCCGTTTCTGTTTTCTCCTCTGGGGCTTCAGCTTCTCTGCAGACATGTGTTAGCATTAACTTCAAGTGAAGGTCGTGGAAAACCTACTCTGGTGCTGCGTTTTCTTGATCGGTACTCTTCTTTGCAGATTTAGACCTGGCACCCTTTCCGAAGATTTGCACCTGTATTTGTTAGAAGTGGCCGTCGTAATACAACGGCTTTACTCACGTCAAACTGCCACCTCTCCACGTGTTCACCAGTTTCCTTGCTGGTAATGACCACAACCAGTTTTGAGATCTTGCCTCCGTACATCCACTCCTTGAGTTGGGACATGATCTTCTTGATGTATGCCTTGACTTGGTCATCCGCGGTGACTGGACATGTTAGTTGAAGGTTGTGAGCTCCATATGACAGAACATACCCATCATGGTCAATCCATATTTCTTGACACTAAAAACAGTCAGAAAATGTTTCATATTCGCCTCAGGATAATGTAGACAACTACTTACGCGGTGAAATCCTCAGCTGGGTAAACACCTCGCTGAAAGCTGTTTGAGGTTAGTCTGGACGCTGCATTGATACAGAGTGTGCAATATCGCCTACAGTATAGTGTTGATGGAGTATTCGAACTGTACAAGTTAGCATCTGATGCTCCATTCGCAATTGTTTGGAGGTTTTACTCACAAACTCGTTGACGACCTTGGACGAGCCCTTCAAAGCCAGCTTGTGCACTTTTGATGGATCGGTTTTGGACGACTTTGACCTGGAAGACTTTGGTTGCGACATGTTTGCAGTGATAGTGGTGGGCGTCCTCTGGGGTATGTTGAGTGAAGCAGTGTGGTTGACTGGTCTTTGTTTACGTTATGTCTCCACGGCAACCAGGCAAATCCTTGAGAAGGTATTCCGTAACAGCGAGCAGCAGGGTGGGGGATCTGGCAGTGCCAATGACTTCAATAGAGATATTTTGATTTGAAGAGGTCGTGGCAGAGTTCCTATTCGGGTTGTAGTGTCAGGTGCTGTCTGGTATGGAGAAAAGGTGGTCGAGGTGGATCGGAAGGAAGGCACGGAAAGAGCCGACGCCGACGCCGACGCCGACGCGATTAGATAAGGAATTTGATGAGGCTCAAGCTCTCGTCGAAAAAACAATCCGACGGGACAGGGCTCAGCAGACCAGCAGCCATCATCCTCTGATCTCATGCACACTCATGCGATCATGCGTCCGGACCGCAAGCAGTGCACTGCAGGCCTGGCGGGCGCTCTCTGCTCGCGCCAATGGCTGTCGACAGCCCATATTCCGCAGCCTTGAACATTTCCACCCGCTTGCCCGCCAGTATGCCCAAGTCTTCAGACCGCAGTCGGAGCTCGAGAAGCGCATCGCAGATATCCCGATCGAGCGGTATCGTAACTTCTGCATCGTCGCCCACGTAGACCACGGCAAGTCGACCTTGTCCGATCGCCTCCTGGAGCTCACGGGCACCATCCAACCGGGCAGCAACAAGCAGATTCTCGACAAGCTGGATGTCGAGCGGGAGCGTGGAATCACTGTCAAGGCGCAGACATGCACCATGATATACAACCACGAGGGCCAAGACTACTTGCTGCACCTCGTCGACACGCCCGGCCACGTGGACTTCCGCGCCGAAGTGTCGCGGAGTTATGCAAGTTGTGGTGGCGCCTTGCTGCTGGTAGATGCCAGTCAGGGTGTTCAGGCTCAAACCGTGGCCAACTTTTATCTTGCCTTTGCGCAGGGCCTCACACTAGTTCCAGTGCTGAACAAGGTCGATCTACCCCACGCTGACCCACCCCGCGTTCTCGAGCAGATGCGAGACACCTTCGAGCTGGACCCTGAGGCCGCTGTATTGGTCTCAGCAAAGACGGGCTTGAATGTCCAGTCACTCCTTCCTACCGTCGTCGATAAGATCCCTGCTCCCATTGGTGACCTCAGCAAACCCCTGCGCATGCTCCTCGTCGATTCGTGGTACGATGTCTATAAAGGGGTCATCTTACTGGTGCGCATCTTCGACGGGCAGGTACGGCCTGGAGACACGATCCGCTCGTTTGCTACGGGGCTGAAATACATCGTCGGAGAAGTGGGCATCATGTATCCAGATCAGACACCTCAAACGGTTCTCAAAGCCGGCCAGGTGGGCTACATTCACTTCAACCCTGGAATGAAGCGTTCGCAGGAAGCCAAGGTCGGCGACACATACACAACGATCGGCTCAGAGAAGCTTGTCGAGCCATATCCAGGCTTCGAAGAACCAAAGAGTATGGTCTTCGTTGCTGCTTTCCCCACCGATCAAGACAACCATGAACATCTTGAGGACAGTATCGAACAAATCATTCTCAACGACCGCAGCGTGACCCTGCAAAAGGAATCATCCGATGCTCTGGGAGCTGGCTGGCGTCTTGGTTTCCTCGGGACTCTACATTGCTCCGTCTTCGAAGACCGTCTCCGTCAAGAGCACGGCGCAAACATCATCATCACCCCACCTTCCGTCCCCTTCAAAGTTCTCTGGAAAGACGGCACCGAGTCAATCATCACTAACCCCAACGAGTTCCCCGATCAAGACAAAGCGCACATGAAAGTCAACGAAGTCCACGAACCCTACGTCTCCGCCACCATCACCCTCCCAGACGAATACCTCGGCGAAGTAATCAAGCTCTGCGAATCCAACCGCGGCGAGCAAAAAGAACTCACCTTCTTCACCGCCACCCAAGTCATCCTAAAATACGACCTCCCCCTCAGCCACCTCGTCGACGACTTCTTCGGCAAGCTCAAAGGCGCGACAAAAGGCTACGCCTCGCTCGACTACGAAGACGCCGGCTTCCGCAAATCCTCCATCATCAAACTCAACCTCCTCGTCAACGGCGCCCCCGTCGACGCCGTCTCCCGCGTCCTGCATACCTCGCAGGTCGACCGCGTCGGCCGCGTCTGGGTCGACAAGTTCAAGGAGCACGTTGAGCGCCAGATGTTCGAGGTCGTTATTCAGGCTGCGGCTGGTAGAAGGATTGTGGCTAGAGCAACGATTAAGCCGTATCGTAAAGATGTGCTTGCTAAGCTGCATGCGAGCGATTTGAGTCGCAGGCGCAAGTTGTTGGAGAAGCAGAAGGAGGGGAGGAAGAAGTTGAGGGCTGTGGGGAGTGTGGTTATTGAGCATGAGGCTTTTCAGAAGTTTTTGGCGAAGTAGGGGAGAGGGGGTGGGACGGTCTGTGTATATCTAGTCTTGTGTGTAAAAATATATGTACATTGTATCTGTATGTTTTATGTGGTGTGTTTACGCTATTTTGAAGTCTGGAAAATGTACTTCTTCTTTCCCTCTCTCCTTCCTTCCTTAGCCCTGTTTTCTTTTTTGTCTCTCCCTCCTGAGCTTTTCCCCCTTCATTTTCCTATCTTTCTCCTCTTTTAGTCACCCTTATTCCCTTTTATATTTACAGACTGCTTCTGCGTGCGTATTTCTGCTTTGTCCCTTTTTCACTCCTGCTGTTTAAAAACGTATACAAGCTTCCCGTTACCCTAAATCTTCTTTCTCTGTTGTGTACATGCCGCTTGTTCTTCTCCTAGTGAGCTTTGTACTGGGAAGCCAGATACAACAGCTTTGCATGCAAGAGGATGGGATGCAAGATGGTAATGTGAGAGGTCCTAGGTCCGTCTATAACCATTTTAGAGTGTGTTTTCTTCGGCGTTATCTGAATAGAGAAGGATATTAAAAGACATTTAAACAATTTATTATCCGCAAAGGTTCTTGTGTATGGACACACGCCACTTAACACACAAGAATAGGGGGTAATGTGAAAAAACGATATGTATTTTCTTGGCAAAGTTTTCTAGATCACGGACATTCTGAAACTGAAGTCGACACTCTGAGCTTCTTATATTCAGTTTAACCACAATTTTGGTGTTGCAGACGTGCAACTAGTTAATCTGATAGCAAAAACTTGAGTTTATGATTTCTACCCTAACTAGAATAAAAATTCTATGTGCTCGAATTGATGCCGTTTTCTCGGCATTTGTTCTTTGCGGCAGCCATCATGAGTTCCAGTGACTCTAGCGCTAGGCCCGCGGACAAAATTTCGTCTATTTCTTTTCCAGCTCTTCCTGATAGTTCTCCTTCACTATTTGGCGCCCACTGAAAGTTTTCATGGGGACCATCTGGTAGCAAGTTGTACTTTGCGAATGCTGGAATAATGACGCTGTATGCTTCCTCCATATCATAGGCCAAACCCGATGACACGCATTCAGTGGCAAGTGACCTCAGGAACGAATTCATGAATCGAATAATATACGGGAGAGGCGTGGGGGCCTCGCGTGAAGGAATAAGATTATGACCTTCTTCAATAGTAGTGCCTCCAACACGTTGAATTCGAGAAGCGACTGTTTCGATGAAATATGAATATAGTTCAAGCGCACAATGAGTCGCCACAGGGACGTTGGGCCGCGTATACCAAAATACATGTGTCATGAGATTAGTTTCTTTCGTCCTGATAGTTGTGTGCTTTTAGCTTCGATACTCGAAACCAAGTCTTCGTCTTGGGGACTTACTCGGGCACATTGAAAAGATTAGAGTATTGGGATCCCCAGATGATCCAAGGGTTCACAATTGTGAAAAATTCCAGTGTCTCGTTTAGTCTAGAAGCCGTTATCCAATTCCTCATCCAATGCCGCGGATCTCGTCGAGGGTTCGAAGCGGAGCCGCTTTGTGATGGGCAAATGCCAATGATTCGGAGGAAAATGTTACGAGGGTTAAGTTTTGGCCATGAACGGTCCATTTCCGGAGAATTCGCTGCAATGTATTTTTGCAGGTCAAGATAAATGTGTTCATACGCGCTTCTACGTATGTCAAGGGCGAGTACCCATAAACGTAGAATAGAGTTCAGTAACTCTGTATCAATATTCCAGTACAAACGTCGTAACATTGCCGGTCCTTCTTCAGTGGGCAGTTCTCTTACCACTCCAACTATTTTTATACAAAGATCCTGAATCTGGTTGTTCTCAGCGTTCCTGAAGGGGTCATGCACTGTTCTTACTTTGAATTCCAAGCTTGGATTGTCTTTAGGAAAGTTTTGGCGTTTATACCAAAGTACATGTGGGCTAGAGAGCAGGAAGTTCATGGTTTTCTCTATTGTGGATGCAAGTATTGAGACTGGTTCGAAAGCTGCATTTGGTGGTGCACTCCGTCGTTGAAGTTCGCGGAATAGGGAAAGCACCTCCACCTCATTTGATGTGACATCTCGACATTGCGAGATAGCTTCATGGCTTGGCCATGGAGGAAATGCATGGCGTGCATCTTCATTTCCCGTAGATGTTCCATTAAGATAATCGTTGGCTATCGTGGTTTCGCAGATTCCAACGACTGCGCGATGCGCGGTGAGAGGCTCCCATCGAGTGATGACATGAAGCATTAGCTGATCCGAGTCGTTTTTGGGGAGATCTGTTTCGAGTGATCTCACCATGGAGTGGACTCTGAAGTGGAACCATCGCATAAATTTTGCAGCATTAATATTTGAGGCTTTTGATATCCGGCTCATTCGTTCAGATAAAGTTTTTGCAGTACATTTACCTCGACAATCATCTTCCATAGTAGGGTCTGCTCGAAGACTTTTAACAGGGAGATCCTTAGTCTGGCGATCCGCAACTTCTTTATCGATATGTAGTATAAGCCAGGCTAGTTCATGCCCAGTTGGGAGAGCATAGAATCTTGTTTCTGCTATGAGGCCTCTTCGTACAAAGGATCGGATAATGGTCATGGTAAGCATGACCCCGAGCTGGTACACTGTTGCTGACCAATGCAATGCGCGGAGGCCGACAAATTGAACGATAAAGCCAATGACAGTTGTCAGAGTGCCTATTGTGACGAGGAAACTGCGTATGTCGTAAGTATGTGGATGGTTGAATTGAAAGCGACTCACTAGTAGGGCTTTTGGTTGACCCGGGATACCCGAATCTTGGAGTCTTGAGCCGAGTTGAAAATTGCATATGACTTGAAAGTCTGATCGCTCACTCGACAGGCTCTCTGAAGACGCATTACCGACCCCTCGAAACCTGGCTTCAGTGAAAAATGATGCTCGGTCGTACTACCTTCGATAACGCGCCCGCAGAAGATGATTCCACTTCAAATAGTATGTTGTAATTGCTGGGAATCCTAGCGCACTCGCCTGGAGTATTGTAGCAGCGATTGCCCACAACAGTAACTCTTGTGGAGACGTCGTCGAGTTCTGAACATTCAGAGCAATATTAGGCGCTCCATTGCTGAGTTCGTCAATAGCCTCGACGTTCAATGCTTCGTAGTTCACTATCCCATTCTCAACGATGATTTCAGCCGCTACCGCTTTCGAAATGTCAAGTATGCGTCTATAGTCTGGCTTTTGTATTTTCCAGGAACCAGCATCATATTCAACACTGTAATACAAAGGCCCCTTGGAATCCAAAGGTTTCGTGAGAATTATTAGGTCTTTCATGCCCTCTAGTGTTCCAAGCTCACGGACAACTTCTTGTCCGTTCCATAGTTCACACACATCTGGTGAGGTGGATGAAAGTATCTCCTTTTCTGCATTTGCTCTGCTTTCACGAGCCCTACATCCGAAACTAGTCAGCATTGCATTAAGGAACACTTCTCTATACGTACCTCCCAATGAAGGCTTTCAAGGTCCTTGCACCACTGACACGAATGGCGCTGACCATGATAGTCATGATCCCTAGGGGTCCCATAGCAAGGAGAATATTGTCTGTCCAGCCCATACTCATGCTAACGAATTGTTTTGTGACTTGTTCGCCAAACAAAGTGAGGAGAGGGGCCAAATCGGAGAACAGGTTGTTGGAAAACTCATCGCCCGCAAAATCATGTCCGACAGGCCGCGGACTGGTGATGTTGTTAGGAGTTGATCCAGTCATTGAATGTGTTAGTTTGGAAAGATTTGAACTTGACGGAAGGCTAGTAAACATAAATGTCAGACAGGAGTGCAATTTAACAAGGATAAGTTCCGCAGAGAGCTGCACGGTTGCACGATTGATTGATGCGATTCAATCAATGCAAACCGGAATTAGGGATACGAGATAGGACAAGTCCGTCTATATTTCATGTCGTGGTATATAAAACTGCATCTCCGGCTGCGTATGAGCACAGAGATATATCTATCTGATGCATGTGCTTAGGAAGTAAGGTTAAACTCAAAGTTCACCCTCTTCATTGGGTGGAACACCTAATACAAATGTGCGCAATGTGACACTTGCAATGCCATGTATGACCTCTAGCCTGGAGGATCTAGCACAAATATGCAGAAGGAGTAGTTATTACCACTCAACCGCGTTGCACATTTACACACAACCTGTCAACTATTAGTCGGCAGCAACGCTTCCGGTAGCAACAGCACCAGTATCAATCTTTTATCAAACTAAAACTAATGCGATGTTCTAATGAAGATGAAAACCAAGAGAACCAAAAGTCCAGTCCCATTCCTTTTATCGGCAACCAGCAACAACACCACCACTTCCACATCGGAAGAGAGCAGATCTATGGGATTGAGTGACCTCTTAGATCGTGGAGTAAATAGCTGAAACTGAAATCTAAATTACTATGGCTTGTAGACTGTTCCTCCTTTCGGTATACCGTTATTTGCCTGCAGGGAAACACGGTGCACTAAAGATACAGAAAGTAGAGTGAAGGTCTTCTTCTTCTTCGCCGGATAACAAAAAAAAAAGAAAGTACAGAAGAAAGAACGTTGCGATGCGATGTAGCTTAAGTTTCATATTTTAGAACCAACCATTAATGTGATTTAATGCGCTTGCCGTGTTTCGAACCCGGGACGAAGGCGAAGCGTGAATAGGAAGTGCAATACTTTGAAACCTTCACACACCTGCTACGCCTCTGGGAACTCTTATTCGCTCCATGGATGTTTCGCAAATAAGTCAATACATATACACAACTAAACTGTTCTGTGGGACATATTTGGTGATTCACTGAGGACTGGTGGGACTGAGTGTACGAGGTATGTGCTCAGGCATTTACGTGTGCGTGCGCGCTGCGTCTGCTTGGCGGACAGCAGGAATTTTCCAGGGTCATGGCGGGCAGGCTGGATGAGGAGAGGAAGGATGTTGATTCCAGGAGTGCAGTAAAAACTTCGAAAATCTCAATGCCAACGCAACGCAAGAGTACTACAACATAACACAACACCCTGACACAGCCAACACTTTGACACAAGACCTTGCCACACCACCTCAACATCTCATCGTAACACGTCACGTATGCCAAAAGGATTAGAGCTAGTTCCTTTGTATCCAACCTGCTTCCAAACCCCTCAATACCAATCAGCTCTAGCATTCTACAAACCGATTCCTAACAGTTAGAAATTCAGCACCAGCTAGAAGTCCAGCTAGCGAACGGCTCTTCCTGTACTTAAAAGCCGAGAAGGGAAAAGAGAAGGACTAGTCACACTGCTATGCAGATACCCGACTGTACCCCACAGCCTACAATCTGCTGCACAAATAAGGCAAAATAAAGCAAAATAGAACAGGTAAAACGGTACTACACACCCGTCCGCCTACTATCCGCCTGCCGTCCGCCTGCCTGACTTCCTGCCTGTGCCTGCGTTCTCTTTCCCTCCCCACCTCCGTTCCCTATTCCCTCCATCCCTCATCTCCAAACCCTCCGCATACAGGTACAGGTCGCGACATATCCATACGCTCAACCCAAAAGCACGAGAAGCATATACCGGCATCCCCACTTTCGATTTTAGACTTCAGTGGAGAGGCGATGTCTTTCGTAGTAGATAGGAAAAGGGTACAAGGGTGGGAAAGTGGGAGATTTTGGTAGTGCTGTGTGTACTAGTAGTTGTGCTGCTTCGATGTACTCTACTATACTTGACCATTCATCTACATATCTTCTTCCTCCATCTCCTACGCCTACCCCTCCGCACGCAACCCGAAACAAACATAAAAAGCTAGACAAGATAAGACAAGAGAGCCTCAAACGCTCAACGCCATACAAAAATGCACAAAACGCAATGCCCACAGGAAAAAATTGTGTACAACGAACGATAACATGCCCGCAAATGCAGTAGCGAGCGAAGCCGATGATGCGGAACAGGGGCGTCCACATCGGAAGAAAATGAAACGAGGAACTGAGAAAATTACACAAAAAGGCGGCAATGCAATGCAATACAGTGCAGTGAGTGAGTTGATACGTGCATATCCACGCACCAAGAACCAAGGGCCAAAGTCTTTCAGAAGTCGATAGCCATATCAATACCTCTTCTCTCCGTCTTTGTCTTTTGTCTCCGTATCTCCCTCTCTTCGGCACTCCAAGCATCAAATCTCCAAACCCATACTCCAACACAGCCCCCCACGCCTCAACCCCCCACACGTCGTCGCGATAAATTAATTACTATCCCCACGTTAGCTTTTCATCCCTTCAAAAACAACACCCCCTTCTTCCTCCTCCTCAGGACTCCCAGGGAAGAAACTTACTAAATCTCCAACGGCGCAATCTGATCAACATTATACAACCACCCGCCCCCCCTCTCCTCGCTCTCAAGCCAATCATACGGCCAAACCACCAAATGCCCCTGCACCATCTCCAGGACTCTTCTCGCATCCTCCTTCTCCAGCATCGCATCCACGTCCGTGGCGTGGAACGCGCGGGTACTCGACCGCGTCGTCGCGCGCCGCCGCGAGCTCTTGGTTGGCGTGCGGTGCGGGTATGCTGATGGCGGCGGGGGCGGCGGCTCGGAGATGGTGACTGTGCGCGTGCGGGCTGCGTTTGCGGATGCGTTTGCGGTGCCGTGTTGAGGTTGGGGCGAGGTGGAGTCGGGGATGGGTGGGGGAGGGGGGAATGTGAATGTTTTGGAGGGGGGGTCGGCGGCCATGGGGGAGACGATGGCGTCGTCGGCGGGTTTCTTTTCGGCGAGCGTGGAGCCAGAGTGTGTGTCGATGTTGAGAGCTGACGGGCGGTCTTGGGCCTGTACACGCTTCTCCTGGTCTTGGGCCCATTTCTCTACGTGGTCGGATGTTGCGGCCGTGTTGTCAGATGTGTTGGTGGCTTTTTCGCTGAGCTTCTCGAATTGCGCTTCTGCGTGCTTGGCTATGTTTGCGACGTTTGGCGTCATTTTCTCCGTCACGCCTGTGCCGGGTGGACCCGTCTTGCCGCATGCTTCGTGCTGTTTTTGCATTGTGCTCTTATCTCCTCCTTGAGCCTTGGTGAACCGTTTTGCAAACGCCTCGTACTCACGATACTCTTTCCAGGTCTTGACTTCGTTGTCAGGCATGCATCGGAAGACTTGACGGAACAGCTTGGTGTTGTTCTCGGCCACTTGATGCCAGGTATCAAGGAAGAAAGAGTCGTTGATGGGATCGCGCATGCAATCCTCCGTGACAAGAGGTCTACGCATCTCGGAGATCAGAGGATTGATGGCATTCGATGACGCGCAGCTGAATTTTCGTTGTAGCGGCGGCCCGCCAATGTCGGTATCATCCAGAGTGGGTAAGGCTGGGAGCTGGCTCAACTGTGTGAGACCAAGTTTGGCTGTATCCATACGAGGCAGTCGAGGTGGTGGGAGCCCAGCATAGCCATGGCCCCCATGGCCATCATGTTGACTGCTCAAAGCACTGCTCTTTGTGCCTGTAGTATTGCTACGGCCACGAGTCTTTGATGTCGAGTTCCTCTTGGGTGGTGATCCGTGGCCTTCAACAGCAACGTCAGTCACAAGCTTTTCATGACCACGTTCGTCAATGTAAGAATCACGGCCATGCACCACACTGGGCCGGCGATGTTCCATTTCAACCATATGATCAGCGCCCTCGCCACGAACGTCTTTCTGATGAGCAGCGTTGCTTTGGACACGAGCATCTGAAGAGGGCTTCTTGTTGCTCTTCAGATGAGGATTCTCGTTCTGTGCCCAGTCGAAGTCATGGTTAAAACTGTGTAGTCTCTCGGCGCGCGCGATGAGATCATCTTGCAGCTTATGGTTGTTTTCCTCAAGTTTTTGCTCCGTGGCCTTTTGAGCAGAAGGCGAAGGAGGTGCTGATGACTCGGTTTGGAAATCACTCTCGGCGTCCGACATCTGACTAGCCAGCTCCTCTTCAGAGATGCAATCCGTGTCGATACCAAGATGCTCGCGCATAAGACGAACACGCAGTGTATGAGGAAACTTTCCAACCTTGTATGGCTGACCTCCCATGTATGAGTCGAGAACTTCCGTGTCGCGAATGACTGCAGCGACCTCGGAATCTCGAGAACCAAGCATGGAGCGTTCGTTGATGTTTGCAGAACCAATGATGGCGACTCGGTCGTCAACAATCATAACCTTGGCATGGATGTAGAGCTGCTCCGTGACAACCATCTTGTTTGGACCAATCTCGCCCCAAGATCTCAAGGCGTAGAATTGGATGTAGTCTTCCGGTTCGATACCAGCTGCTCGTAGACGACCGAAGATCGAGGATTCACCGCGGCAAATGCTGTGATACTGACAAGTCATGATGAGACGAACACTACTTCCCTCCTGCTCATCAACGGTGTTCTGATAACCTGGCATAAGCGGAAGAATGATGCAAGCACGCCAATCTTCATCGTTTGCATGAGCACGCTTGATTCGGTCTACAATCGCATCGTTGATCTTGTTCTCAATCTTCGTCCCTAGAACCTCGCTGCTGCTGATGTAGAACTGATTCTCGATGTAGACAAAATGCTCAGATGTGGCAATCATCTGCACGTAGGCATTCATGATGCTGTGTTCGACCTTGTTAGGCGTACCCAGTGACCATGCGCAGGCAGATCGGAGAATCTGGACCTCACAAGTTCCATCAAGCCCAAGAGCCTCGATATCAGCTGGGTTGAAGTCTGGTGGCGGAAGAAGGAAAGGAGTCGGACGAGATGGCTTGCGTTGCCGCAGGAGATAGTTCCAGCGCTGAACAAAATGGCGGGTAAGATCACGAGCCGGTTGCCCAACAATCTGCATTCCAATATCATGCCAGGGCATCCTTGGGGTTTTGGAGCGATCGTACATCTCCTCGTATGGCTTGTCGAGGTTGTAAAAGTCCTGAACACGAGGATTGGAATAATCTTTACCGGGCCAGAGTTGAACATGCTCGGCATCCTTGGGCTTGTCATCCAGTTCAAAACCAGTTGGTTTGTCGTCTACAACCACGTGTTGGGGTGTATCCCAACGACCGAGACACAAGTCAATACCTCCGCAAAATGCAACCGTGTGGTCAATAACGCAGATTTTCTCATGATGTGACCAGAAGAAAGTGTTCTGACGAATCTGGTTCGGAGACCGCTGGACAAAGACATTGGGATGAAGATCTAGGAGCGAAAACTTCGAGTACTCCGAGTCGATTGGAATGGCAGCACCAATATTGCGGTACATGATGACGAAGATTTTGACTCCTTCTTGTGCCTTGCGCTGGAGCAATCTGTCGAGTCTCCACTTTTGACTGATGGCAGCTGGGCGTCGTAGATATAGCTCAGGACTCAACCACCAGTCGTGAATGTAGATGACATCGCGTGCCATACTAATTGCCCTCGAGACGTTCCACATGTAGTCTCGGCCATCGACAAGCCATTGCGCGTAAATCTTCTTTCGAACTGGGGCGAAGCTGTCGAATCGCTGACGTTGTGACCACAATGTGTTTTGAGACATGAATGATATTGATTCCTCGAATTGGTTCAGCATCTTGTCGTTTCTGGCGAGAAGCTTCATTTTGCGCTCAGAATTGACGAGCTTGAGCTGATGATGGCCGGTCGCGGACGCCTTGGCTTCACTGGCGATGTCCCTGGCCTTCTTTTCTCTCAACTTGCCAGACTTGGATTCCAGATTGAAATCTGCGTCGACCAGGAAGACATCATAGACATTCATTTCTTCGGGAGAATCCACGCACACGATGTAACTATGTCGGACTAGGAACCATTTTGGCCAATGACGACTCATGGTGGGCATCTTGGTCCAGCCTTTCCTGTTATCGACACCTTTTGAGGATTTGATCATGAGATAACCTTCTTTGCCATGGTAGCCACCTTCAGCGGCAAGCCGGACACCAAGAGCAGACAGCTCCAGAAATTTGCATAGTCGATTGCTGTCAGGGCGGAAGATGAGGTAGGTGATCAGACCCCTGATATAGGCTTCAAGCTTCTTCCTTTGCCGTTCATGATGTGTCTGCTTTGCTTGAAGTGGCTGTCCAACTGCGCCGGCAAAACTACCTTGTCTCGCAGCGAGTTGGGCCACGACGCTGGTCGGTTGGTCCCCGCCAATGCTAGACTTTCTTCGTATGAGGAATGAGGATTTTGACCGTTTGGCTCGAGCCGGTCGATCTGTTGCGCTTGCATCTCCATCAGGGCCACTAGCCTGACCTCCAGCAGCTTGTTCCTCTTCTTCCTCTTCTTCCTCGTCTAAGATGCCGTAACCACGAAGACCTCTGAGGTAAGGCAGCGCACTCCTGGGAAATCGGGGAAGCCTTGTCCTTGGGTCGTCCTTTTCTTCGGTCTTTTCGTCTTCGCCTTCTTTCTTGTCTTTGATCTCCCTCACGCGATTTGCGGGGCGGCTTCGAAAGGCATCTTGCTTTTCTTGGATCTTGAACTTGAGATGTAGATTGGCAAAGTCGGTCACAGTCCGGTATACGACCCATTTCATCCGGGTCATTCCACTTCCGTACTCTAATTCTATGCGCAGAGCAGTGTGTCGATCACCGTCTTTATCTTTTGTTTTCTCGGTATCGGTAATGGTCACCTTGAGTTGCTCCAGTAGTACAGGGATGCGTTTGTGACCGTGCTCATCACGCTGGAACATGCTGGCGAGGAACAAGGCGGCGGGCGCTCCTGCAAGCAATTCTGCCATCAACTCGGCCGACTTTGCATGATCTACCTGCCTCTCGGCCTTTGCGCGGTTACCTAGGAGTTTTAGACTGTTCTTGATGGACTTCCATTTTTGAGCACTCAAACTCGAAGTGCGTTCGCTGCGCATTCTCCACGGAGAGGGTTGTGTGGGGTCGTTGGGGTTGCCCTTGAAAGACGTCAGGCTTCGCAGGTTGGTCGGGCGGCGTTCATGGCCCTCCTCTTCTGAATTAGGGTCATGGCGGCGAAGGCCCCCGTACGACAAGCCCCTTGCACTGTGCAGGCCACGAGCCCACGCACTCTCCTTTGCAATTCGGGAGCGACCCTCGTCCTCTGAGTAACCCTGGCGGTCTGTCTCTGGTATGTCGTCCATGGTGCCGCGGCGGAGGAAGCCTGGTCGGGTGGAAGTGGGCGTCATGTTGGGCGAGTCTCGCGAGAAGAAGGAGCCGCCAGCATTCTGCTTGGGCGTGGTGGGGGCTGTCTGGGTTCCTTCGACGTCGCCCTCGAACCAGCGCCTGCTCTTCCTCCTCCTCTGGCGGGGTCTCGAGGTGCCCTCGCCGGCGCTAGACTCGGCATCTGCGTCTGCTTCGCTATCGTGGCCGTCGTACCGTGGTTCGTCGCGCTCCGAGGTTGGTGAGAGTGGGCCGCCTGGTGAGCCGTCGTAGTTGGCGGAGGTGCCAGCGAAAGCGCTCAGGCTCCTGCCATGGCCCTGCATTGGGGATGCCAGCGCCCTGAGCTTGCCCATCAGCGTCGACGACTGCCTCTCCTTTTCCCGTTCCTTGCCTTTGCCCTCGACGCCGTCTGCGTCCCATGACTCCTGCCGCGAGTTTGCCGCGGGCGGGTCGGATGTGTATGTGGTGGAGCGAGCGAATTGGACGCTCTTTCGCTCTCGCGGGGCATCGGACGTCTCGCCTTCGCCGGTGGGGATGCGTGAGATGGGCGCAAAGGGCGGGTAGTATGAGCTCGTGGAGCCGTTTGACATGTGTGACGCCGGCTTGGAGGCTCGAACTGGAGGGTCAGCTGGCTCAGCGGAACCATTGGGCGCAGCGGGCGGGGAGTGGAAGGGAAACTCGGTGGGCTCTTTGGCAGAGAGGGGCGAGCCGGTGGGAGCGGAGCGCATGATCTTGGGGGCGCCGTTGGAGGGCGAGGGCAGGTGGAGCGCCTCGGTCTCGTTGGCGGTTTGTCCTGCTCGCAGGGGCGAAAGAACCCGCTGGGCTTCTGCTTTGCCGTTGGCAGGCGCGGGCGACTTGGAGCGCGGACTGCGCGTCGTGGGCGACAGGTTCGACGTCGAGTCGTCGGCGTCGGCCATGTTTGCGATGGCGGTGGGATGGAGCTGGATGATTGTACGGGAGCAGATGCGATGCTGCCCGGGACGACGTGCGGCAGAAGGGGGGAATGGCTCCTCGGGTGCAGAGGGCGTGTTTGGTTTGCAATGCTATACTGCCATGGTTCACCAGCAATCTCGCCCAAGTGTCGTCACCGTCCACGCAGAGGAAATGGAACGAATGGGACGAATACAACGGCGGCCTAGAGACAGTCGCGAGAGATGACGGGAGACGAGCTGAAGAGCTTGAGCCCGGAAGAACACGCGACAGTGCTGATGTGGATTATCAGCCTCTCGAGTCTGTAATCTCTCTCATGAGCAGCTTTCCCCAGCGACCCGGCGCGCTAAGACATTTGGCGACATTTACTTTCCCCCTGGCCCTCCCGCCTTGCTGACCGCCCGCAACCTCCACCAACATCGTCCCTCTCTCTCCACAAGACGCGCCACTCTGCAATTCCTCACGGTCAATTGTCGCGTCGCTTCCATTCCTGCTCACTGCTCTCCTCTGCATCAATCAAATCGCGCATATCATGCCCATCTGACCCTATATTTCTTGGCTGCATCCCGCACGCTTCCAAGCTTTTGCAGGCTGGCCAGCCCTCCACATCCCCCATCTGACGCGTGACACGACATTAGACCCTCCAGGGCGACAGTCAAATCTTTGTGCTACCATTGAAATCCAAGTGCATCAGTGCGCGATCAATTCTCCGAACTCTTCTGCTGACAAGAGAATGCTCGTAGCTCACGGCAACTATTTTAAACTACCTCGGAAGTCTAGGTGCCCCTCCGACTTCCAAAATGTCTAAATCAACCTCGCATCATCGCCGTCATCCTGTCATTTTCATTTTCCTATCTCCGTCTTGTCTCGTCTCCTAGATCACAGAAAGCATAGCACCATAATGTCAGCAGCAACTAACCCACTCCACGGCACCCACGATGATGCCTCGCCCAATGTTTCCTCACAAACTTTCACAATTGCCGGTCTCCTCGTGACAGTCTTTGGTCTCAACGAACTTCCCAGCAACCCATCCTCAGTCGCCTGTCTATGGCTACTCCACCCGCGCCTCCAAACCCGCGAGACAATGGCCCCCCTCGCCGCCCAGGTAATCTCAGAATGGACCCGGCCTCAAAGCCGCACACCCAAGAATTCCAAAGGTCTCATCGCCGTCGCATTCGACCAACGAAACCACGGCAGCCGGAACGTCGACAAGCTCCACAACGAAGCCTGGCGGCAAGGAAACCCCCGCCACGCCCAAGACATGTTTGGCTGCTACCACGGCACCGCCGTCGACACTTCGCATCTGATCGACCACCTCGAATCCTACATTTTCAACACGCCCGGCGCGCCGAGCATTACACAGCATATCGCGTTGGGTGTCTCACTCGGCGGCCACGCCACATGGCACTGTCTGCTGTCTGACCCCCGTATCACCGCCGGCGTCGTGGGCATTGGGTGTCCGGATTACACGCGCCTGATGACGGATCGCGCGCGCCTGTCAAAGCGGACGACGTACACGGGCACATCTCCGCCCGGCGCCGCGTTCCTGGGGAGCCCAGACTTTCCGCCCGCGCTGCGCGACGCCGTTGCCAAGTCTGATCCCGCGGGCCTGTTGTTGCCGGGCATGTTCAATCCCACGGGCGCTGATCCGCAGCCCGATGCTGCGCTGTTGGAGCGCTTTAGGACGCTGTTGGGCGAGCGGTTGCAGGGTAAGCGCATTTTGAATCTTAGTGGGAGGGACGACAAGCTCGTGCCGTATGCGGCTGGCGAGCCGTTTCTCAAAGTCTTCAAGAAGATGCTGGCTGAGAACCCGGGCTTGGATATCGCGTTTGAAGATGTGCTTTTTGATGGGGTCGGCCATGCGTTTCCGAAGGCTATGGCTGACAAGGCGACGGCGTGGATCTGTGAGCTACTGAGGAGTGAAGGGAAGGGCGGGGCGAGTAAGATATAATGCGGTAGATAAGGGGCCCAGTTGGCGGTTTTCTTCTTCTCTGCGTGACGGATGTTGGGGGTTAGGAAGTATGAGTTAAGAGGTATTCATGTGTCTCTGAGTTTGACTTTGTCAAACACAACGGAAGGAAACGAAAGAAAAGGAGAGCTGAGGAGAGGTACGCAAATAGTAGGTACTCTAAACACATCATAACCCTCCAACCCTCCACAACCCTCCACAACCTAATAACACCATCCATCCCAATCGCAAATCAACGACAAAGTCAACCACCGTACCTAATCAAACGCAAACCCCTGCGTCAAAAGTGTCTGTAACACTCCTGCCTGCCCTTTTTCTTCACCATCCTGCGGTGTGGTATTCTGCCGTGCGCTATCCTGCAAATACTTTTGTTTCGCGGAGTTTTGGATACTTGGGGCTGTGTAGGGGGGTTCAAATCACCACAATTGAAAGACATGGCACAAGTCAATAGGTAGAGATCATTCAATTACCATTCCCATCATGACTTGAATACTCCATCAACCCACGTAGCCGTCCTGTCTAGGACGCTTGCTATGCTTTCGCGACATTGAGTGATTTGTACACCGATGCTGACATTACATGCAGCACATATATCCACACCTTGTGCACCTGCAGAATCTCCCACGCCTAGAACAAGTTAGTACATAGTATGTAAAGTGAGATAAAGTTAGTAAACTTACTGTCTTCTACAGTCGCAACTACAAGGGGTGAATCTATCCCACTTGGTATGGTGACGACAGTCAGAACTAGAGACGGGTGGACCTGGACGAGAGACAAGAGCAGGAACCACAGGAGCCGGTATGAGAGGTCGAACCAGAGACCGCTCGTGACGGGGAGACCGGTCACGACGAGGAGACCGCTCGCGACTTCATATTTCTCTTCCACCTCCCCTCCGCCTCCCGCTTTCCCCTCAACCCACTCCCCCACGGCCTCCACGGCCTCCACGGCGTCATGAAAGACTTTGGGCTCGTCGATGGCCAGGTCGGCCATTTGCCGTCACGGGTACTTGTACAGCGGCAGGCTGCTGCCCGTGGTGCTCTGGTGCGGGTGCTGGCGAGGCTTGCTGCTGCTGCTCTTGTGCGAGCTTCTGTTGCTCGGGGGCGCGGCGTCGCTCCGACCTTCTCGGCGGCCTTCACGGGACAGTTCTTAGCCAAAAGCCCGGGTTAATAGCACCTGTAGACCCTCAGGGACCGAAATTCATAAAATAATAAGAATACTTGCGAATAGCAGGTGCGGGCCTTGCAGCCACTACCGCACCTATTCCCCATCCTACCCCCCCGAACACCGCCAGAAGACTGGTCGCGCTGGGTGAGAGAACGAGAGCGGCGATTGCTGTGTTGAAGTGGAAAGGTATCAAAAAAGATGCCTTCAGTTGACGCGTCCACGGTTCCTAAACTCTCCTCCAGCAACGGCATGCTCTCTGAAGCCCACCAAGTCACCTCCGCTTGCAGCAAGTAGAGGTGTGTGGGACCAGTGTGATGGCCGTGATACAGCGATCTCTGACTTGAACTGAGAACCAGTCGATATACATGCCATGTCTTGATAGCCCAAGAAAGAACTTCTACTCAATCTGCTCGTGCAGGAAGGCGGGAGCCTCAAAGTTGAATGTTGGGATGGTACGAGTCTGATCTGTGATTAGGTTGCGTACTTGACGTATGCGGAGTCCGTTGGACTGTGACATTTTCGTTCTTTTGAGAGAGGGTGTTTAGAACAAAGTCCGATTTAGCATTTCTGAATTTATTGTACTGACGATTCTCGTTGGGTCCCTCAGGCGCCACTTCAAGACCCCAGAAGCGTTCCACCGAATTGGAACATAGCTAGGTAGGTACGGAAGGGGGGTTGTAGAGTACCGCGGTATCGTGTAGTGTCGTACATTGTATGCAGATTAGTTTTGTCTTTGTGCTGTTTAGCACGCGGGGTGTGGAGAGAAGTTCGGATAGGTGATGTAAAGGGAACAGCGGGCAAGGGTCTGTTTGTGGGGCTTGGGACTGCGCTGTTTGTTTTCTATTTTTGTATACGTGTGGTTTGGATGGGCTTCAGGTATTTGTCGTTGAGGAGAGTTGCAAGGGTGTATGTTTGTTTACACTGGTGTTTGTTGTTTTGTTTGTTGGATACTTTGGGTTTCGTGGAGGGGTTTGATGCGTGTTGTCAAGGTAGAATTCATCTTTTGTATATGCGGAGTTCACTGGACTGCAGTGTTTTGTTCTCCTGTTATCACACGTGTGGAGCTCTGGAAGGGGCGTCGTGCCCGCATGGTGTTGTGGAAATTGTTATACATGCATCTGGAGTCTTGAGGACTGCGTTCTTTTGTTCTTGCTTATCGTACACTCATAGCATCGTCCAGGGTTTTGTATTCTCATAGTCACGCAAAGTCAATAGTTTATACATGCACAGTCCCTTGGACTGTGCTTTTCGTTCTATTATTATTATACACTTGTAGCTTTTGCTATGCCTTCATACGCGCATCATCTCGCAAAGCCAATACCTTATACACTCTTTCTCCTTCAGACTGCACCATTACTTCCCCCAGTGCTGTTTCAGGGTTACTAAAACCCCTTTGAAATCACTATTATTGTACACGAAACTCCCCATCCCACTCCCAACTCAGACTCCCCGCTTCCTCTTCCCCTTCCCCTTCTTGCCCTTCTCGGCTTCTGCGGCTTCCAAGGCAGCGGCATGCCGGGTTTTGGGTGGTGCGTATTCCGCACCGGCAGCCTTTGCCTTGGCTTTGCCTTTTCCCTTCGCTGCTGTGCTGGGTCCGGGAGCTGGAACTTGGTCTGCAACGGGCATTGTTAGCTCGTACTTTGTGTCACTACGCGTGTGCCGCTTGCCGTAGTCCATTTCGAAGGGGTGGCGAGAGAAAGGTGGACGGGAAGGAGCTGGTGCTTGACTGAGTTCATAGTTAGACTGATTATCGCCTTCTTGGTCAGGAACTTTGCTGGGGAGTCCCCAGTCAGTGGTGGTGACGTACTCTGCCAACTCGGTATCGATGCCTCGCTTTATCTCCTCAGCAGTAAGCTCCTGGCGGTTCGTTGTACTGTGTTCATAGTCAGACTGATCATCGCCTTCTTGTGTAGGAACTTTGCTGGGGAGTCCCCAGTCAGTGGTTTTGACGCACTCTGCCAACTCGGTATCGGTGCCTCGCTTTATCTCCTCAGAAGTAAGCTCTTGGTGGCTTGTTGTGCTGTTGCCATCGTCGTGATCTTCGTCGTCGTCTGCGGCAAGGTCCTCGGCCTCTGCATCCACGAGGTTCAGATTGGATGAGATATCTGTCTTAGCAGACGTGATCAATTCTTCTGCGCTATGCTGAGAAGTTGGCGTGGCTTGTCCGGCTACTGGGGCATCTTGCACGACGCCGACATCTTCGGGAACATCTTGCACAATCATTGCATCTGTCGAGGGATCCTTATCCTCGTCTGCTTCAGGTTCCATGTGAGCATGATTGCCGGGAACTGAAGGAGGAAGCGACTCTGAGCGATATCTGCTGAGCATCATCATTATGTTCGCAAGATCCCTTTCAGGGACGCCATTGTTTTGGTCCGCTTGTGCTGGCTCTGTGAACGGAGTAACCCCACGGGCGGGGGAGAGAGTTGCAGGAATTGGTGGGCCGATGGGCATCTGTCCATGCATTGGCTCAGGCGACATCGAAAGACTGTGCGCAGTAGCCGGCGTGGCAACTACCTGCGGTCCCTTTTCTGATGCATGAATAACAGAATCGATGGTCGCTTGCTTTTCATTGCCGTGGTCCGCTTCAGCTGAAAAGAGAGCATTCGAATCTGTATCAGGTACCGGGGTTGGGTAGTGATCTTGATCTGGCGCTGCACGTGCTGCGTTGTCGGCCGGATTGATTGCGTGTCCGCTGGGGCTCGAAGTTGAAATCTCTGCGGAGACGGCATCCTCTTGCGATGCAAGAAGATCTGAAGTTGCATCACGTCGTAGATTTTGCTCGAGTGCGACGGGAAGAGCAACGGGCATTTTTTCTGTCGGTTGGATATTGTTCTCCGCTTCGAAGGCGGCATCATCGAAGATGAAGTGTTCATCCAGGGTAGGGATATTCCTCATGAGACGAGCAATCTCCGCGTCGACATCGAGAGGAATCTCTGCATTGTTGCCGGTTGACGCGAGATTCCGCTGCGTGACAGACTGAGCTGCTTCTTCGAGCTGTTCTGCTAGTGTTTTGACTGGTGCAGCTGGAGCATTGTGCGACGAGGCTGGCGATTCGACTTCGACTGGACTCTCCCCGCGCAACACTGCATTCGCTCGCCGGATGTGTTGATGCAATGGTGAAGCCGTGGGGTCGTACTCATCGTGATAGATGTTTTCTTGGATTGGTCCACCGTAGTTTATTCCTGGAACTTGGGGATAACCATCGCTGTCATCGCTGGAATCGCTGTCCTGCGCTTCATCGACCAGTTCGTGAGAACCGTGAATGGTTGGTTGTCCTGTCTCGAAGTGTCCTGGCGCTGACTGTCCGGCACTGGCAGGGAGAGCAGCTGTTGAAGTCGCAGGGCCTGGTGCGGGTGTGATGACAATCTGCGGAACCTCTGGGTTCGGGAGAGTGGCCTCGATACCTGGCATCCAGTTGTCTGCAGCTGTTGGTGTAGGCTCGCTAGGATCATCGGCCCTGGTGGACCAGTCAAAGCCTTCGATAGCTTCAACGCCCTCGGCCCAGTCGTAGTCAAACCCGCATGAATGCCAGTAGTCGGCGCTGTAGTCAGTATGATCCACAACTGGCAGCTCGGGATTGATTCCAAGCTCTTCGTTGGTCCACGGTTGAACATTGGGCCACGCAGACATCTTGCCGTGTCTTCAGTTGAGGATGGTGACAGGCGGGGTGTCACAACGCAGTGCTCGGGTGGGGAACTGTGGTGAGTACAAGTTTGGCTGGGCTGCAAACAAACAGGGTGATGAGTAAAGCTCTGTTGTGGCGCTAGTAGTAGTGAGCAAACGGAGAGGCTGGCTTGGCGGGTGAGCGAGCTTGCGCGCCTCATGGCCCACACCTTCACTCCGCTCGACGAAGGATGCAAAAGTTGTTGGCTGACCATCTGAGAAGCACCAATCAGAGGTGGCTGTAAATCCCTGCGTTCTGATCTGGGGATATGCGGAATATCTCGTCACTTAGGAGCTAATATAGAGTCGCTTTCCACCTAGCGATGACAACTCGCAGAATGTAGAACTCGCCTCAAGCTATGTTACGCAGCGCCACACCAGAACCCACGCAGCCCGCAGAGGGACCCTGCAGCTACTAGCTCCCGCGTAATCTGCGTAATTGCTCCAATCGCTGAAGAGGGCCAACGTAGGCCAGGGTGTTATGCCCAATCACGTGATAGCGCTGTGAAATGCGGCGGCATTGATCCGAGCGCTCGAAGGCAAATCAACTAGTCGTATTGTTGGTTATCGAACATATATTGAACTTCTACCCTCTCGACTTGGAGAGCTGGATTTCCTTCATCCCAGACGAGCATGACCGTACACTCGAACTCGTGCTCCGTTCTAGCCCATGAACACGCTCCCTGATCCGAAAAGAGACAAGGGGAGCAAGAATATACGCTCATATTGGGATCGCGTTACTGATTGCATTGCCAGTATCTACAGGCAGCGCAAGGAGTCTGTACACATAGTCAGTGGAGTTTGCTGCAAGATAGATATAAGGTGAACTCGCCTCTTCCCTGCATCAGTCGCACAACAACAGCAGAACAGGCTAGTGGGCCAGCAGAAGATCTAAGGTACTTTTATCAGTACCTGTGATTTACCAAGAAAGCGCCCCGCGGGGAAACGTACAGCCATTCCAACGGTAACGACAAATCCAATGGTCGGTCCAACGACCTTGCAATGGCAAGGGTTCTGGTCTCTACAAGCAGCTTATAAGCGGATAATGCGACGAAGATTGGGGTAGCCCTACGTCCCGCACTGAAAGCAGATGGGTAGTGGTACGAAATCGCACTCAACAATTAAGTGAAATCTACTCTCACACAAAGCTTTTTCCGGATTTGATCTTGAGTTACGCAGGGGTGTAATGTAAGCAATAAGTCAGCAGCTTGAGTTGTGGGTGAGCAACCCTGAGCTCGCCGTAAGCCAACATAAGCTAGCGTGATTGCGCCTAATTTCCTCCCTGAACAGCATAAAGAGGGTCTGAAATTAGCCCCCATTAGCTCCTAGGGATGTGAGGTGTCAAGGACTGACTAGTCCCATTTTCGGGTTACAATCTTCCGTGGCTTAGCTCTTTAACCCTTATGCCAGCAATACTTTCCTTTCATCTACAGTCCTTAAGATCACTCGAATAATCAAATACACATGTTCAGCTACTAGTAATAATATTTGTAATTTTCGCGCATGAACTTGGTATGGACCAAGTATTCATCTAAATGTATGAAGCAGAGTTTAAAGGGCTCTAATTATCTAATTTTATCTATATCTCCAGTTGCAAAGAGAGTCTACATTAATAGACTCTCAGCTCACTAAACCATTATCTATAGCCCCTTAATAGTAGTAGCAGTAGGTTCACTAGCTTTACAGTAAGGTTGGTCTATTCTATTCTAATTAAAGGAATGCTGCTACTAGACAGGCAAGGCAGGTTCACAGATAGCTGGACAAGAATTGAGAGGGGCTACGTGGAACAAAACATTACTACGAAGGAGTATAGGATCCGCCGCCACTACTAGGGAGAGTCTCTTAGACTAACGAATTGCTTTACGAAGCACCTCCTAAAGGAGCCGGAACCATGCATTACAGGCCATCTGTCGTTGTTTTAAAGCCACACTTAAGGAGTTACAAGCCCTTGGTAACGCACCTAGGGACGAGCTGGAGATATCTAATTGGAGAATGAAGCCGCCATGGGAGGTAGATTGGCCGTAATTAAGGGAGGCTGTGAGAAACCCTAGCTAGCGGGTCGTACTATGCTGTGTAGGGAGTAAAATCATGCTTACTAGAAGGGGAAACGAAGGGATATTGTTCCGTCAAGCGCTTCTCTGCTGCCTAAATTGTGATTTGAGCGGCGCATGATGCATAACGAGTATAGTATAGACAGCTAGTACCAGTGGGCCTTCAGAGCGTGACCTGATAGTAGAACAACAGCGTTATCTGCGCAAGCTAAATGGGCACAAGAGTCCTAGTATCTCTATAATGGCTTATTATTTGGCGTCACAGCAGGTTGCTTATCTGTGCTAACATGTCTAGGCACTCATTAGACCAAAGACCTAATAAGAAGTTGTAGGGGTGATGCACTAGTAGCATCCGCGTGGTACAATGAGTTACTGCCTAGTGGTTATGACTAGGTAGCTCGACATTCATGCGAGCAGGCTGTGATGGAGGTTGCATCGGCTACTACCTCTTCCATATTACCTTCAATAGCTTGGATGGTAGTGATGACAAAACGGTTGAACTACCAGCCGACGACTTTGCTGGTTAGGTGCTGGAGTTTATTAGCTGAGCTGAGGCTTACTTCTATTTATTAGAGCATAGGTAATACCCTGACAGTGCTGTTGCTGATGCGAAAGTATTAGTAATTAACTTAAGGAAAGCGGAGCAGTCTGAAGAGTGAAGTTGGTTAAGCCTAAGGCGAGTGGAAAGTCCTTAACACTTAATCGTAGCACATTGACAAGGCTAAGAATGCTGCATAGGGACAGCATAAGTGTTGTTAACTATATCTGCATGGGGTTGAAATTTCATTCATATGTTACAAATTTCGCTGATCAATTTGACTCCTGTTCTGCATGCGGGGTGTTCTGTTCTGCCTCTGACGTCTCCTATTCTGCCTCTAGCTTCTTTAGGTACCTTAGTTTAGTCTAATTAAAGACGTTGTCATACTGGAAGTGCTGATGGCGGGACAAACCCCGGAAACTACACAATCCAAGAGCTGCATACTGCACTCTTCTCTTCAGCCATATCTAAAAAACGTCGCCTCCGGCGCACGCGTGTGTGTGTGTGTGTGTGTGTGTGTGTGTGTGTGTTCTAATATGGCCACGCACCCTATAAGAGCGTTTTCGAAATGGACGAGGCTCGATTCCGCAAGTACGTAGTTCTAAATAGTAAGTTATATGGTTCGGCTTCTGGGTCTGGACAACTGGTGGCGACGTTTCGTGGCGAGCGCTTTCTTTTATTTATTTCTAGAAATGGGCCCCAGCCTTGGCGCCACAATAGGCCCGATGAGCACGTGAACGAAGACTTGCAGCCCGGGAGTGGGATTAGGGAGCCCGCATCTATCTTACCATGTGTTATTACACACTTCTCTGTCGGTATCCTTCCACGACGATATTAAGACATGGTCGTCGTGCGGAAATGGGGCGAAGACCATATCAATAAGTCCCTCAGACAAATCGATTCAAATAGATGGCTCATTGGCAGCCTTGTCCTCCATCGTTTACCCTGTCCATCCGATGGGGCGACTTGGAATGACGACGGCGACGATTCAAGCTACACATTGACGAAAGCACCAACCCCGCGTCCACCTACAACATCGCCTGATAGCCCGTACATTACGCTGGTTCATGAAGCTGGTGATGCCTCTGCCGTCTGGTCCATCGGAGATAGTGCTTTTTGCAAAGTTCGGTACATTGAGGAGGGTATCACACCCGAATCAATCACCTTGGACTTTGTCCAAAATCAACGACCCAGCTTTATGACACCCAAAATTATACATCATGCGTTCGACAATGACCGATCCTACCTGTTCCTCCGCAGGCTCCCAGGTCGGACTCTGGACGTTGCATGGCCAACCCTGGATATACAGTGGCGACTCCACTATGTTAATGCTATGGTAGACGTCTGCAAGGAAATGGCGGAATGGAAAGGGCATAGGGTTGGCGGTGTGGACAATCAAAACATGACCTGCAAGCGCCGGGGGCTTTAAGCTCAAGAGCTTTCACGTCAGCCCGACTCACCTTTACGCAATCGCCGGTGCGAGGTCTCAGCCCGCCAATTTTTGGTGGCAGTCGGGCTCGAGGTTATTTGGGTTCATGTCACGGAACAACGTTCGTCCGAAGGCCGCGGACCACGGACCTAACCTAATTTTACTTTCTTGGCAGTCCCCCTCATCAACGGAAAGTCGCAGGCTCTCGTGCAGTAACTCACTGCCTTTCACCGACTTTAGGTTGCGCAACGCAGACAGAAACGATTTCGGCAGGTTGACACAATCTACTCGGTCAGGCCTGGTCGTTCCTCTCGTGTCGATTCCTGTTATTCGTACGCGACTGTGCCAGTTGGCACGAGAAAGAGCCCCGCCGTCACCTGAAAATGCCTGCTGCCTCTCACGAGTCCGTCTGACTCCAACGTTCCCGCCGCGATCTACACAACACAGATCTCTTTGTCTATGGCTTCGATAACCTCGTTATCGGTGGAGGGTATACAAAAGCTGTTTTCGGAGGATGCGGCCATCTATGTTGAGGATCCCGCCATAGGAGAGCAAGTCGAAGAGATGCGGAGAAAGGGCTTTCCAATCGAGTCGGCGGATGGCCTCGACTTCTGTAAGAACAACGTCTTGGACGATATGGTAGGCAGAAAGTCCGTAGCCTGGTATTTATCTAATCCTCTTCCAGCGCGTCCGACACGTTCTCGAGGCGCTTTTCCCGTGGTCGGGCCTTGGGATCTACGAAGTATACCGCACCGACGCAAATCACATCTATGCCTTTATGACGGGACTGAACCCTGAGTTGAAGGCTGTTGTCGTCCAGTTGTGGAGCCCACAATCATGCATGCTGGTCTATGGTGGTTCACAACTGCTCCGGATTAAGGGCTTCAATGCATCGAATGGCTTACTGGAGGTACCATATGCTCCTCTCAAGCAATGCAAGCCTATTGAAGTTAACATGGAGAAAGGTGGCCTGTAGGTTTTCAGCACTCATTCAGTTCACATATTCTGACGAACCACACAGAGCTATTCTTGATGCACGGCTTGCTTTCAAGAATTTAAAAGGGTTTGCGATTTATTTCGTCTTCGCGCCGGAAGAAGAACTCAAGGGTTGGCCAAAGAAGAACTTCCCGGGAGGGCAAGATCTCGAGCAAAAGGCTTCACAGATGGAAAGTCCAACAATAGGGCTGAACTTTACTTTCAAGGGTATCCGGTCCGCCCATTAGTGTCAGATTTACTCCTTAGCTATCCATCCACCGGCGCCTGGAGCTGGAACAGAGCTTTCACCATTTGAATCAATAACTGTGTCCGAATACATGACGGGTGCCTTCGATCCAAAGACGGTGCCAGCATACATGGCCGGCATCTTTGATCCAAACGCCATGTCCGAATATATAACTGGCGCCCTTGACCCATATTCTGTCTCGGGATAAGGAAATGCATATTGATTTTGAGAACTGAAAACGGGTGCTTTCGAGAAACTCGGGAATCCGTGCACATCGTGCGAGAACATTTCGGCACTCCCTGAGCCCATGCCGTCATCAACTTCAGGGAATGACGCGGCCCTCAAGAGAACTTCCGCGGGTATCATAGCTTCCGCTCCTGTCTGTCTGTTAGACAATTCGGCAACAGTGCAGCATTAGGAGGCATGCCATTAGCCGTGTAGTTAACCAACCCATTAGCCGAATCTGTCTGGTCCTCATCTATTCCTGTCTTACGGCGCTTGCGATGAAGGTTTGTATCCAAGTCCCCCGTACTCAACTTTTGCATCTCACGGAATTTTAAATTCCTAGCCTTATTGAGTGCTTTGTCGACTTTCTCGCGGAGAGCCTTCCGTCGCCGCAGGACAGATTCGCCCGGATTTCCTTGGCCCTTCTTGCAGGTGTGATGCAAGTATGTGCTTGCTCGATCGAAGATGCGGTCGCATGTTAAACAAACCTCGTGGCATGAGATATCTGTGCCGTAAACTTTGTTAGCAATCATTATCGCATCAATGTGAACAATGGGTAAATACGAGTTGCATAGTGTCGTTGAAGTTCCTTTAATGTCGCGAATTTCGCAAGCCGCTCGCAGGCTGGCAATGGACATTGCCAGTCGTCGTCCTCCAGATCATCGTGCACCATTTCCAGGTCACCAGCCAAATCTTTGTCGCTATCATCGTCCACATTACTATTGTTGTTGATGCCGCCGGTACCTTCCTCGCCACGTGGATTTGCATGCGCTAAACATTTCAGTAGCTCGCGCACAAGGTACTGGGCTCGAGACTGAGTTCGTTCAGGAGCTGGAGTCCAAGAGCTTGTAGGTACCAACCTGAAAGAATTCAACGTGTTCACGTAGATTAGAAGTGGCTGGGAATATTTTGGAACAAGTCTGGCACTCCATGTTAACGTAAGTCCTGTGCGTCGTTGCACAATGAAAGGTAGAGAGATCGCGGATTGGGGTGTTGAACGCCAAGACCATAAGCCAAGGCCAGGATAATGCCAATCAAAACGATGCTGTGTGTCGGAAACTACCGGCAATCAAGTGGCGGGGAAGGTCATCTCCCATAAAAAAGGCTCTGGGACCCCTTCGAAGCTCGCATGCATTTCTCCAAACACCTTACGCTGTCTGTACTTCAACAAACATAGTTCGCGGTATGTCTTCTTGTTTAACTGATCAAGCACGACTTTTTGTTTAATAGGTCTTTTAGCGCGTCTCTCCCACCTATTCTCAATACTCCGTCGTACAGTATGACAGAGTGCTCGCGTTGCAAAGGCTCAGGGTCAATCGGAGACTTCAAATGTACATGGTGCGACGGCACTGGTGACGAGCCTGCCCAGAGCAAACAAATCTCGATGGCGCTAGATGAGGAATGCACATGAGGTGGGCGCCTTTATGGCATCTTAGTTTCGGTGATACTGAGTAATCGTCAGGGTTCTCCCGAAGCTCCTCTCCCACAATTGGGGATCTCTCCTTCTCGCCACGCAATACTCCGTTGCCTGAATATATACATTATTAAAGCTTTAATCTTCTGCTCCCCTTATCGCGCGCTCTTTCCTTTCTCGTGGGCTGTATCGTCTGGGCTGTATCGTCATCCTCGTGACCTTCCGGGATTCACTGCTCCGAGGATAAGCCGTCACATGCTATGGACATGAGACCTTGCTCGGCATGTTCGGAACATGAATTTTTGTCCCCACGTGTTCGTAAGCGAAAGTCTTGTTGCCGAGCCTTTTACAGCCTCCCCCCCGGCACAATCGTTAGGATAGAAACTTACCTGCCCAGATACTTGGAACATTGCGTTATGTTCCTGCACACTGCGTGACTAGGAGCAGCGGTTCTTATCCGTATACCCCAAACCGTGTCGGGCTAGACACAGACCATGAAACAACAGCACACAGACCGCAGTCTATCATACATGTTCAGAATTTGACCTGTGCCTCTCATTTGCAGGCCTGGGGCATATCCTCAAACCCACGATGCTAGAAGGCCCGTGGACATTATCCACTGCACCCCGTTCATATGGCAATGGGATGAGCGGCTCTCACTATCAAGCCAGGTAACGCGAAAGGGTTGGATAGCAACAAACTGCGATGGAATCTCTTTCCGATCAACCTATAAAAAACACCCAGCTTGGGCTTGGCCACACCTCCGGAGCATTCGCCATGCATGACCTTAGTATGCGGAACTACCGATGAAGTGATGCTGATCCATATGCACCTTCATGGATGTAGCACTGCAGCAACTCCATGCAATCAACGCCGAGAGCCACCATTCGGTCTGCAATCCTCTTCTGCAACTCATCACCCTTATGCGGGGTACGAACTGCTCAGCGACAATTATTACGCATTGATGCAAGGTAGGGTCCATTGGACATCACATCGGTTAGCACGCGTCGGGTTCTTCAAAAAGGTCCATTAGCCTGTGCTCGAAAGGTATAAGAACGGCTGTTCACCCCTCGAGAACGCTATATATGGGTGTAACGATTCACTCACACGTCTTTTCTGTTAACTTACCCACCCAAAGCACTCTCCAATATGGCTTCACTTAGCAACGCTAGCCCTGCCCCTAATTAATCTTTCCTATTCGATTAGATGCCCCTTCTAGACTTCTTCTTCTCTAGCCTCGCCCTTGCGATCTCTCTAGCCTAGTCCCTTCTTACTAGCGGTCTAAGCTTCTATAGTTGGGTGCTCTGTATCTGTAGTTTACTTCTATTATTTAGGAAGTATGCTTTAGAATATTTAGAGAAGTTACTAGAAACCTACTTTTGTTAGTAAATCCGCCGCGAGCAACAATAGTTTCGACCCCTAACAGGCCTACAGTGTTAAAGATAGAGGTACTCTATAACGATAAAGCTTATAATATGCTCATTTTCTAGGTGTGCTCTCAGCCATTTGCGCGATCGGCACGCGCTTCTCTCGCCAAGGTCGATCTCAAATCATCTACGCATTTAAATAGACATAACACGCATGCTAACAAGAAGCCACTGCACTACTCGCCCTGTAATAGCTGCTCTTACTTCTAGTATAAACGCTATCTATTTGTATTTAAACGCAGACGAAACTAAGGAGAGCTCGGCTTTACTAGAGAGGAGGCCTGCATATCGTACTTTGGGCGGAATCTAAATGTTTTAAGGGATCTCTTAGATAAGTGCCGCTAGTATTACTTAGGGCTAGTAAAGAATAAAACTTGTGTCTTTAAGCACGAAGGAGATAGGTAGAAATCTTCTAAGTTAAGGAATAAAAGAGATATGTTAACTGTAATTATTAACAGGAAGCTAAAAGAGATATTACTTAGCAACGTAACTAAGTTCCTAGAACCTAAAACTAGAACTTAGTACTCTAGGCGCAGCCTTCCTTACTAACAAGGGTACCTACTTTACGGACTACCTAGAACTAGAAAATCTAGCCTTTGCCTTTCTATTATAGAGCACTTTGATTTAGACGTTTACGTTCTTACTATGTCTAGTTTAAATAATTACTACCTAAAATCTCTCTTCGCTGAGCTTCTGTAGCACTGCATTGTCCTTCTTAAGAATGTTAACGCAACTGCTATGCATTGAAAACCTAACAGTAGCGCAGATATAAGCTAGAGCGAAAGCCAACATAGCCCTGCTAATAGAAAGGTGTCTCTGTCGACTCTTCTTAATATTCTAGATAGCCTAGCATTATCTAAAGGCAGACTGTTAATTATAATAACTAACTATATTAAGCGCCTAGATCTAGCACTTATACGTCCTAGCTGTGTAGACATAAAGCTTAAGCTCTACCTAGCTAATAAAGATATAATTATTTAACTGTTCTATTTCGTCTACGACACGCCCTCAAAGACTAACGTTCGTAACAACAAATTAGAGCGTACTCTCTATTAACCTAGCAAAGAAGGGGTTGTAGAGGACTACGAGTTGCTTTATTTAGGGCAAGAATTTGTGGCGAAGGTGCCGACGCTAGAATTCAGCCTAGCTAAGATCTTGTCTTTTTTACTAGCAAACAAGCATTTGCTCTACTATGCTATTGCTAATGTAGCAGCGTGGATAGAGAAGCTTAAAGAGAAAAGGACGAAATTGACTAGAATAACATCATGGGCGCTTGACGACAATGATGGACTTAGAGACCACTGATCCGGTTTCCTACTACGGAGCCGTGTCCAGGGGGTTTGGGCTGATGCACTGGGGTAAAAGGAATGTAGGAGTCTTAAGAACGATAGGACCATGCAGTATAATGAAGTATATTCCTTTCAAGCCTATTGTTCCCTCTGGCTGTTTTGATTAATTATATGTAACTACCTCCTCTCCTTAGCTCTAATGAGAAACGTATCCTTATCCTTCTACCGCGTTCAACTCATCCCGTGCTATCCGAAGTATCTCTTTCATCTCATCGTACAGCTTCGGATTCGGAACCCTCCACCTTCCGCCTCTAGGGAATATCTTTCTCCGCAATTTGTTAATGCAGGGGATCAGTGGCTGGTAATAGTCTGTAAAGTGATCCAGAGTAGTTTTGCGAAAGATCTCATCATCTGATACTGTGCCCAGCTTTAGCTTGGCTAACTCCTCCATGTTCGCATAGTTCCATTTGTCGAACTGTTGGACCACTCTTCCCTGCGACCCGTTGTAGTGAATGCATATCCAGAAAAGGACCCAAAAGAAAGACTCTAGGTCGTGCATAAACGAATGCGGCTCATCGTCACGGAGTACACCGATTGCCATGAACGCTTGCGTGCCGGTCTTGCCCTGCGCACCAGAGGACTGCTCGCGCTGTTCTTTGATTGCTAGATCGAGGTCGATAAAGAATGCGCGCCACGAGGGATTTTCCTCATCCTCGTTGACCATGAAGTTGTTCAGCGATATGTCGCGTTGAAGCATGCCGGCCCGTGTGTGCAAAGACTCATATCCTTCGATGCATTGTTCGAACGTAGCAAGTAGGCTCGTTGGGGAGCTGGCTTTATAAATAGGCTGTCCAAAATCGCGGACGATGACACGGCGGCGTACCCGGTTCACAATCGTAGGTTTTGTTGGCGAACTTGAGCAGCTGCGCTTGCTTGGCGGCAAGGGCATTCCCGTACAGCTCGAAGATCGCTTCTGTCCGGCGACGCTGCTGCTCATGTCTCTACGCGAGACTCGGTGCCTGGTTGTGCTTGGGGGTCGCATCTGCTTCTCTGGCTTGTAATTTGTGGCCTTCGTTATATCCAGGCCTCTCCGCACGATTAGGCGGATGTCGTCGCCGGCGCCGTATCTCTGCGACGGGAATCAAGTGTTCGTGTGGCCTATTACGTTTGCTGGCATTTTACAGCGGCCAAACCAGGCTCCGTTTAGACCTGAAAGGCACAGAATCGCGACACTTGTGGGCTGCTAGAGCGGGCGTATTTTAGCCTATAGTAATATTGGTGCCAATTGCAACTCTAATTACTAGGGAATAAGCCTAAGGCCACGTAGTTCAATAGTTGTACGCTGTCTTTCCCGCGCAAATACAGAAGACCTATCCTCTCTCTGCTTAGCTATACTTACATTAGGCTCTCTCTTCCTCTTTTAGTTTGCTAAGATAATACCTAGTACAGTTCGTTGTTTAACAACCTTGGCCTGCTTAAAATTAATTACTATTACTTAACTAGTCTTCTTATTCTATAGTATGTTATAAGGTTTAAGGTCCTTATGTAAGACTCTAAGATTGTAGATCGCTTAGGCTAAGTAGTTAACCTCTTTAGTAATAAGTAGCCTGTTACTAGTTGTTAGGTATTAGGAGATCTGTTTCTCTCTAAAACTAAGAAACATTATGTGTATAAGGTTATAAATCCTCTTATAGTAATAAGAGGTTGCTAGGTCTATGTTACCTAGATAAACTAGCACATAAATGCTCTAGATTAGATAGAGGATACTATAAACAGTAGCCTTATGTTAGAGACAATAGATAAAGTTAAGAGGAGTGCACTTAGCTGCTACTATGTATCTGTACAATTTTAGCTGTACTTAGAATAAAACGCCGCAAGCGCTAGGCAGACTTACAGGCTTGCAGTTAGTATCTAAGTTACTTAAGAGCTACTAGCGTATATAAATAAAGAAGATAGGTTAGTTAATCTAATAATAGCTTTGCCTATAATCTCGAATATTTAGACAAGATATGTTAAGTAGACTCTTATTAACTAACCCTAGTAGGCAGTATTACGTGTAATACTATTTGCTCTGTTCTCTACGCGAACTCTAGCTAGATAAGGAGCTGCTGCTAGTAGCCTATACGCGAGATAAGCTCTAGAGTAAAGGTTGCTATTAGCTTAGAGTATTAGAGTTAGGTTTTTTATTGCTAGTAGCGTGCTGGTTCTATAGCCGTGCGCAGCTTAGAGAGCTAACGGAGGTATACCTTCGCTAAAGCTAGACAGGTAACATGCAAAGAAACCTATCCTGCTAAGGCAGGTAGTACTCTAATAACAGCGCGTCCTCTTTAGAGATAGTATCTAGTAGGTCTTTATATATAACCTCCTAGCTGTTAAGCTAAGAGGCGGCTTTAACACGCCACTAGTAGCTGCGGGGGGGGGGTTTTTAACGCCTGCAGAGTAAAAGATAGTATCTACCTAACTACTATTAGATATAGACGATTTAGTCTATCTAAATTAGGCGCCTACTCTGTAGCTCTGCTAACATCTCCTTTAGAGATAGATAAGAAGTAATAGACTGTTCTAGGGTTATTAGAAACTCTTAGGAAGATAAATGCTTTACTAGTGCATATATAACTGTACTCTATTCTAAGCTTAACTATATAAGAAAATGCTTATGTAATAACAGTAGCTATTAGCTATTAGAAGCGGTTACGTAGAGTATCTATTTTATAATACTAGACTACCTTATCTAGTTCTATATTCTCTAAACCCTTATAGATGCACTCTAGCAGTAGCTTATACAGAGGCTTATATTTAGTAATATATACTACAATGCGAGTCTCTCTATTTTAAATGCTAGTGTTATAAACGTAAAACTAATTAGCTTAAGGCTAAGATAATTATACTGTGTAGGCGCGTAGTACGACTACTACTTCTAGGTAGTCTACTAAGTTGTTTTAGGCCTAGGCCTGTAGGCGTAGTAACTATTATTACTAAGCTCTAGAGATAGTTATAGATCTAATACTCTTCTCTAGTTCTATTTCTAGGCTAAGAGTGTTAGTATAGTTCTTAAACTGTACTAAGCCTTTAAGTCTAAATATCTATTGTAGTGTTTATTAATTATATAATTATTTAATAATAGACGTAATAGGGTTGTCTACAGTAGAACGCTAAAAAGAGATAGAGATCTAGTTTAGAACTTATTATCTTACGCAGAATTGCTTTTCTAGATTCTTCTAACGTGTGTAGTAATATAAAGTGTTACTCTAAGGTAAAGTTAGACGCTATAAGCACGTCCTAGATCGCTGCCTACTATGCTAGAAAATCCTCCTATTAAACAAGATTCTTAAGTTAAAGCTTATTAATCGCATTCGCAGAGTCGCCCTGCGTTAATAAGGTCGTATTAGTCTATATAGTAAGACTAGAGTGTAGATAATTATAGTAGGCGTTAAGGAACTCTAGAAGAGTTATCTTGCGCGTTATCTCTTTAGCTCTATCCTAGGCCTGCTCTGCCGCTTCGCGCCTACGTTATTTCTCTTCGCGCCTATGTTGTTCTTTCTTCTACGCCTGCTCTACCGCTTCGCGCCTGCGTTGCTCCTCTTTACGCCTGCGTTATTCTTCGAGAAACAGCTTCTTGTAATTAGGCGACTGTTTAGCTATAGCAATAATAGTAGAATGTCTAGGTTAGTTATTAATAGTAGCTGTCTCAGCGCGCTTTAGAGCGATAGCAGATAATAAACTAAAGGATAAACGCTAGCTAAATGCGTTGGGCTAGATGCTGCTTATAATAAGTGGATGCGAAGGAGGTTTGTTTTAGTTCTATTAAGCTTGGCAGCGCTTAGAACTTGGTCTAGGCGTCTAACGTTATTACGGGCTATTACACACCTCGTCTCTGCAGTCTAAATAATATAATATATAACTTAACGTCACTTCCTTTTAAAGCATCCTAACTTATTACCGACCTATTTCTTTTCTTTCTTAGTATATATTTAGTGCTAAGCAGCAAAGCGTATCTAAGTCTGCTATCTTTTCTAGCCCCGGCTTATTCTATATAGTTAATTATAATACGCAGAAATTACTAGTTTATAGAGGCACTCTTCACTTAATAAACAGAGACATCCTATATTTTACTAACTAAATTAAAATTTATAATAAATAGGTTTTATTACATAGTTAGTGTCGCTAACGACTATGTTGTCTAGAGAGCTAAAGCAATAATAAGGTTTACACAAGGCTAGTAATGTACCTACTAGTGTCTAATTAGGAGAGAACAAAATATGTTTATTATATAAAGCTATATAATAATAAAAGTTAGTGGTTTTATAGGTTTTATTATTGTCTCTATAGCCTTACTAACCTACTAATTCTGTGCTATTCTACTATATCGGAGCTCCTTCTAACAGGTTCTGTACTTAAGACGCTCGACTATCTAACTTAATTGTCTATAGTAAATTATTATTATCTCTACGTTTTAGATGTGATATCGCTATAATTCTCTAAATAACCTAACTTATAATCTAAGGAAAGCAAATAAAGAAGAGATATAGTAGCTGTGTACTTATACATGCCTAGTTTACGTAAGCTTATATAATAAAAGAGGGCTAATAACATACTAGATATACTGCGTAGCGGATGTTAGTTTTTAGGGTTTCTAATAGAATCGAATACATAATAATAGCCATTCTATATAGCTTACATAGTGCTATAATTATGTTTATGGCTATAAAGAGTATTAGTACACTCTTAAACTTTTAATTGTTCTGCTCTAAGGTTCTATGTTAAAGAAGCGACCAACATAAAAGTGCTACAGAGATAAGTAGTTCTATAGCGAGAGAGAAGAGAGCTACTAAGTTATATATAAAATATGTCTTTGTGTCTCTATTCTAGATTAGATGGCCTGTAGAGTCTTGTGTTAAGGGGTTTCTAATATAGAAAACAACATCGCGTGCGATAACGAGGCTAATTGCTATACATAGCAGATAGGCGACAGGAGGAGCTATAGCTAGTGCACGAAGATAGCAGGCAAGCTATTATTATAAGTAAGCTAATTAACAGGATTTAATAGAGATTCTTACATTTATTTTGATGGCTAACTGTAGGGTGAAAGTGATAGATGTATCTATCTAGTAGAACCGCGTAGTAGAGGTGATCACTATTATAACTACTATTATATTATTTACGAGTAAGGCAGCTTAAGCAAGGTTAAATGTAGTAATTAAAGCTCTCTCTTAGAGCTTATCTTTCTTAGAAGTCCTACTTATTTTATTCTTCCTCTACAGCTTAACATTCCAGTATAGAAGCATAACGCTTAGGACCAGCCTAATTAAGACGCAAACAATATAAGTAATAAGAATAGCCTGTACTATGCTAAAGAGGAAATAAATTTAAAGAATCTATTCTGCTAAAAATTAATAGTACCTCTCTTATATAAGAGGCTTCGCTTCTTTGTCTACCTTATTCTCTAGCGTGTTTTAAGGCCTAGCTACAATAAAAGCAATGCATAAATTAATAACTTAATCTAGTAGCTATAACTATTAACAGAAGCTCTCTAATATAGTTAAACGTAGTTAAGGTTAGTAGAAAAGACTAGAGACTATCCTCGTACTACTATGTTCTATACGTAGAAGTAAACTACCTAGAGAGGAGAAGACTTATTCTATTAGCCTAAAAATGCAAGAGAATAATAGTAGAAGTATTATTATTATAATATAAAAGAGTATATTAAGCGCCTAAGCCTTAACCTTAAACTACTAGAGAGAGCTGATACTTACTATAGACAAAAAGGAGCCTATATTTCTATAGATATAGAGACTTAAATTACCTATAACACGATATTATTATTACTAGGAATAGTATAAGACTACAATTTAATTAATAGCACTCTTTAGCGAGCGATTTTAGATGTCTAACAACCTTACTATTCTTAATCTACATAAATTTGCCCTAGTATATAGCGTTAAGAAATAACCACTAGTCGCTAAAGCAGCACAAGATAGTAATTATATTAGATAAAGAAATTTTAATATTAGCCTTGCGGATTATAAGAGAAGTCTGTAAAGTATATAATTACTTAGAGACTTAGACTAAGACTTAACTTTATACTTGTCTTTATAGGTATAGAGCTGTATAGTATAGGATAGCTCTAGTTACGTAGAATATAAGCCTTGCAACGTTAAAATTAGTTACTAAGGCATATTCTAGAGTATAGATGTTGTAGATCTAATAGTAGTAAACTCTCCTAGCTACCTTCTACACTATAAGGCAGCCCTAGCGCGGACTGTTATAGAGATAGGTAAACGTACTTAATAAGAGAAGAGAGTTTAGATAATAATCTAACTATAAGAAAGAAGGTTGCTAGAATAGTAAGCTCTACTAATCCCTTAGTAAACTAAGCAGACTAGTTATTACTAATGCATGTAAAGTAGGAACACGTAATTCTAAGAATAGAAGAATTGCTTTAAGCTAATTATATTCTTAAGACTATAGAAACTTTAACTTAAAGGAATTATAATCTTAAGGCTAGAGTTAAGGCTCTAGAAGTCGTCTATGTTAAATTACTTAACAGCTTGCTAAAGGAGATAATGCATATTAGTAATAATTATATGTTATAGTTTATCTAGGTATTTAGATAACTTAATTTATTCTATGTTCTATAACGCTACAAGTGCCCTAACAAGTCTAGATAGTGTCCTTATATAGATGTTAATTTTAGCTAGCGCTAGATTATTAATATCCTCGCTTAGCATTAGGGATGCCTTTTATATAGTCTAGCAAATTACTACTTCGACATATACCTCTCCTTGTTCTAGCCTTAATAAAGCATTTTTAGCTTTACTTCTCTAGCTATTATTCTATTTTCTTTATTTGCCTTTACTGCAGATTAGTAAATTTAATAACAATTAAATCTTATAACTACCTTAATTACGTAATCTTTACACTTGCACGTTCTCTAGATCTTCTTTAGTATTATTAACGGCGTTAGTATTATAAATAGATGTCGCAGCCTGCTATTGTAGGTAAAGAGATATTAAACTCTTAGCGCTCTTAATGTTAATTACAGCTTTGTAGTTTGCAGTACGTAAATTAAGCTTATAAGTGTTAGTAGTAGATATTACATCTCTTACTAAGAGTATAAACCTCTTCTTCTTAGATGCTTGTTCACAGTAAGGATAGTTCTAAAGGCATATAAAATATAGAAATAGCGTTAATAATTAGCTAGTTTATAGAGAGGACATAAAACTGTTTAGTGTAATTAATTAAGTAGATCTTAGACGACTATCTTTTATTCTAAAATATAACTTAATAGCCGACCTATAAGCCTCTACATTACGCAGTAACTATAGGCGGTAATAGAGATCCCTATAGGACTTTATACGTTAAGCTACTTCCTACTACTATGCCAAGTAGCTTTACTAGTAGCCTCGCACATAAATAAGTAGTCTTAAAACATAGTTACTTATTATCTACTAACGTGTTACAATCGATTAGATAATCGTGTACTATTAAGTATAGTCTAAATCCTAGCAGAAGGCTGTAGGTAGAAGTATTGCTTAGCTTTTAAAACATCTTTAGCTGCTAGGAGATGTAATCTTAGCTTCGTTATCTTAAGGGCTTGTTCTCTATACTTTATAGCCTAGTATAATACTTATACCTTCTTATAGTCTCTTCTCTACTACTTTAATTGCTTTCTCTATTATTAGCATAGAAGTACCTTAAGACCCTGTATTATAAGTTTTATAACTGCGTAGACAAAGCAACTAAATCCTATCTCCTAACGCTACTATTTTAAGTTAAGCCCTTCTCTAAGTACCTACTACAATCATAATAGTAAAGATAAGAGTTAAAGGGAAACGCGTAACTAACTAAAAGGCTCTAAACGCTGTAAAGAAGGTTAAGCTAGGCCTTACGACGTAAGGTGTAGCTAAATAAACGCGACTAAGAGGTAGATCGACCCCGCTAGAAGCTAGCAAAGGAGTTGTAAACAAGCTAAAGAATGCTAGAGGTAGACTACGCAAATTACAAATTAAAGAAGAAGTAGAGGTGCTAGCGAAGTAGTAAACGTAAGCTACTTCTAAGGCTAAGATAACTAGCGACAAGTAAGAGAGTAATCTTAAATAAGGCGAATATAGTAACTGTAAATAAGGCTAGCGCTTATAGATTGCTTGCTAACAGCTTAGGCTCTTTCTAGAATGTAGTAGGAAGCGCGAAGAGTGTAAGAAAGTTAGAACGCATTAATACTACGCGTGATTTATTACTAACTAGCTCTAATTCTGTAATAGTCTTTACTATCCTACGCCTAAGAGCAAGATTTGCAGCTAAGAGATAGAGTTAGAACCTTAGAATTGTGCTAGCTAATATTAGAAACTACACTACTATAGTATCTAGAGTGCTTAGCCTTAGCGAACTTAAAGATATTAATTTCTAGAATAGAGCGGCTACAGCGCGTAGTAGCTAAATACAGACTCGCGTAGTGGCCTAAAAAGAAGAAGACGAAGAATAGGACTTAGAGTTTAGGCTGGATATAGACGTAGTGCAAAAAAGAAGACAAAGTGTTTATTTTTAATAATATAAAACTCGCTATAAATCTAGCAAGCGAACACTTCTAGGCACAGCAGATAAAGAAGAAGAAGATTAGAACAAAAGTAGTCTATTAGAGATTTATTAAATAGCTTTTTTACATAATCTTTAATATCGAAAACAGCTAATCTAGATATATAGTATTTCTGCGTTTACACTAGACTTCTAGTAGAATGGCTAGAAAACGTCTCTCCCTAGTACTAAACAATTATTAAAAATGTGTAGGGGTAGAAAGGGAAGGTTAATGTTTATATTATTAGTAAGGCAACTGCAGCTATTAATAGCTAGTTAAAGTCGTTACTTATAGACTAAAGAAGAGCACTTAAGGTGTATCTTAAAGACAGCGAGCATAGTAGGGTGTTAGATATTAGAGATGCAACTAGAGTACGTTATATATTATAAAAGCTTTACCTACTACTAATCTAAATAGAATATTACTACAATCTACTTAGAAAGGTACTATCCTATTGCTAGCGCTACAGAATTAGTAGAATTTAGAAATCTTAATAGAATTGTTAACAACATTCTAAGTACCTTAGAATAGCTAAAAACTACTTTTAGTAACTAGTCTACAATAACCTTAGAAGTTTAGATGCAGACGACTTTTCTTACAAAGTACAAGCTAATACTAGGCTTAGGCTAGTAAAGAAAGCTTAAAATAAATAACTACGTATTACTAGCTAATTTAGTAGACAAAATTAAAGAGAAGGTAGTCTACTATTTTAATAGAGTAATCGAATAGAGCGTTGCCTAGTTTAATAAATAGACTAAGCGTATAGGAATACCTCTTAAGGTCTATTATCCTAATCTTTAAGTTTGTAATTACTAACCTTTGTAGTAGATTGCTACGTCTAGTTAAGGAGCGTCGTCCGTGCTATTTTAAAGAAGATTTAATAGTAAGGCAGGACTGTATTTAGTATTCTATAATCTAAAAAATTTATAGTAAGTTTTTAGGCTTGTGCTATAAATTTGTTCTAATACAGTTAGTAGTAAGGACGTGCTAGATAGCCTTAAGCAACAGCTATATATACGAAGCACTATCTAGAATTTCTAATTTAATTATAGCTTGCCTTAGGACTTACCTAATGCTGTTAAGAGTAAAACTAATAAACCTTAACATGTCTTAGTTATTGCGGAAAAGGGCACGTAGGTTCTAGACATTATCTTATCTATACTATACTATATCTCTTAGCTACCTAATAGGAAATAGGAAATAAACCTTATAATTCTTAAGTTAGACAAGGATCTTTCTAGCATAGAGCCTACAAAGAGGCTCAATTACAAAGATGTTATTATTAATAGCTAGACTAAACTTCTAACTTACAGAATTGCTCTACCCTTTAATAACTTACTTGCAAATTTTAGAGTTTAGAGCGTAGACGCTAATAGCAAGCTAGTTATTAATAGCTACGTCTATATTCTTATTAAATTGCGGAGGATCTAGTTCGTAATTTATGCAATTAGCTGTATAAATAGCAAAGAGAATATAGGCTTGCGTAACTTACGCACTACTAAGCGCCTTAGGTATAGAGTCGACTAGTTTAGAGATATATTAAAGTATTTTTACGTTATAGCATCTACCTCTACTAGAATTCTTTAAGAAACTAAAGCAGAACTAATTAGTACGTGTAGAAGTAACACGTGCTATTAAAATAGATCTGCATTCTAACTTAGGCACTATAGAAATCGACTTAGAGAATTAGGACAGAGATATACGTAAAGACTTTCTATACCTCTACTAGTAGATAGCTACTACTAAAAGCCTAGAATACTTCTCTATAATAGGCTCTATATCTCTACCTCTTAACTTAGGATCTGTAGAGAGAAAAATTACTATTAGTAATTAGAATAAGTAGCCTACGCACCCCTGTAACATTAGGAGCTAGTGCTAAAGCGCAGCGATTACTAGATTATGCTCCTTAGATACAGCTCCTAAAGACCTAGTTCTAATACCTTAATAGTCCTACATTTAGACCCCCTTTTCTATAAAGTAGGCCTTAGAATATAGATTGTATTCTTTTTCTAAAATCTTTAAATCTAACTACTAAGCTAGATTTATTATAGTATGTACCTATTAAGATGCTATATCTCTAAGGCCTTGTTAACAAGAAGCTACATAAATAAGCACATCTACGAAATTTCGTAGCATATATAGTATTAAGCAAACAACTCTATAAAATATAGATAGACTATAATGTAGAGGATTACGTGCTGGCTAGAAAGAATAGTAAATCTTTTACAGAGTTTTACGCTTGTAACTACTCTAAGACAAGCACATCTAGCTCTAAGGTCTTAATGCCTAACCTTTATAAGTAGTATAGAGCAATAGCGCTATATAATAATAGGGACAACGAGAAAATATTATAAAGTTAGACTAGCTAAAGTAGAGTTAATAATAAAGTTCTTAAGTAGAATGTATTATAAACAATTATGCTACCCTTCCTACGCTGCTGTTGTAACGAATTTAGTAAGTTATAGTAATTAGAGGACCGCAATGCGAGCTATCTTTAAACAAG